>CM060122.1:29119429-29594429 GCA_030522415.1 Channallabes apus | reverse complement strand
GCTCTCTGCGGTCTTTTCCACTTCGGCGGCAGGGATGCGAAGGCGGGCTCTACGCGGAAGTGAAGGTGCCGCGGGAGCTCGTGCAGCTCGTTCACGCGCTCCTCTCGCGGAGATTAAAGGCGCCCCCCTTTTTTAAGTCTCTGGGGCGCATCACATCGCCCCGCTCTTGTGCCACCGTCTCTCATAAAATCCACCGCGTCGCAAAGTCCAGCTTCCCAACAGTCAGACCCCGAGCTACACTCCCCGCTGTGTTTTATAGCGCCGATAGCTCATGGGCCGTTGCCTGATTCTGCGGCCCTGCTACTTCACATACCTAAAGGGGGGGAGGCCGCCTAACTAGTGAGCGAGGAGCGATATCAATTTGGGCGCGCGCCGTGACACTCTGTAAGTAAGCTAAGCTATCAAAGCTAGCGGGCATAAATAGGTTATGTTTAGGAAAATGGTATCGGATCGGTACGTGGACTCAAATACTCGCCGATTCCGATGGCAGATTTTTTTGTGGTATCGGCAGCATTTCCGATACCAGTATCGGAATTGGAACAACCCTAGTTCTAAATATAGCGGTTCTGTTGTGTCTCGTGTCGCAAGTTCGGTGACGCAGTAATGACGATTTTCTCCGGCCAATCAGTGACCAGCCATGTTTACACGTCACGTTTTGGTAACGGTTCGGCGCGCTTGGAACCTCGGCTGAGGTGGTACTAAAAAAAGGACCAGGTACCAGGTACTGTTCCCAGTGGAAAACCCCCCAAAAGTGAGCAGAACTGAACCGTGCCGTGCTGTACTATGGAAAAGCGCCATATGTAGTGCCAAAGTTCCATTAAATTCAGTCCGGCCAGTTTTGCGTGTTGCTGTGACAAAATCTGGCTGGACAGACATACAGACAGAATTTTTCCAATATATAAAACATGAAGATATCATTTAAAAGAAGAACGAGTTCTGGCCAATGGACAGACGAAACCTTTCTTTTATTCATTTAGATGTTGAAGAACACAAATGGCCACAGGTTTACCGGAAATTAATTGAAACACAGCGGTAGGCAGTTATCCTCAGACTTCAAAAGAATGTACACTCTGTCACAGACTGAGCAATGTTTTTTAAACTACTGCCAAGCACATGAAGAGGTCTTGTGTAGCTCTTAATTATTTTATAGCAGTGCAGAGTTTAAAACAGCTGACTTTGTTTGAAGGTAATACAAACAAAATACACTCTGGCCAACAACACACAGCCGTATCCATCTTTTGCTTTGAATACAGCACGCATTCGCACTGACACCCCAGATATTATCTGAGCCAAGAATGGTAGAATCTCACTTGGGAAGTGGAATAATAAAGAGTTCCTGGCACTGAACTCAGACTTTAAACCTTTGTGATATTCTACATTTCCTCTAAGATTCAGATTAATCCAGGATATGAGCTTCATATGACGTCTGTTTGAAGCTCAGTTCAACATATGAATCAGGGCCTGTTTACCAGAAGTCTATAGGTAAACCAGAAAAGCCTGAAACGAGCACTGTGAGTCCCCAATCGAGTCACGGAGGAGCTCGATCCTGATTGGATTTGTTCATCTGCAGTGATTAGGAGAGTCTGTGAGACGCTCTGCACTGGATCACAGACATGAGACCGGTAATCAATGTTCTAATGCTATTTGATCCACTTTCCCAGGGCACGCTACCGAAACCTTATGAACACACACTCAGTGTATAGTAGAAAGGAAATCAAAGCGCATACACACACACACATACATACACATACACATATACATACTGTCTGTAGATCTAAACACATGCACACACAAATAGTAGGGTCCGAAACTCAGAGCCGGTGGCAAACTACGGCGTTTATGGAGTACTGTAATATACATTATTATACATTATTATACATTATATGGGTGGCGCGGTGGTGTAGTGGTCAGCACTGTCGCCTTGCACCTCCAGGGGTCTGGGTTCGATTCCCCGGCCAGGCTCGATTCCCGTCTCTCAGTGCGCATGGATGAAAGACACTAAGCTGACACACTGTGTGTGTGTACTGGAGTGTAAATGTGTGACTATTTCAACAACATGTGTGAACAGGGTAATGGAATAGTTTTTGACTGTTGGAAGAATTTTATAGCAGCTCAAAACCCACCTTTAGCTCAGAAGTATTTTTTTCTTTTTTTACAGTATACTAGTGTAAAAACATTATAATTTCTCATTTCCAGGAAGGAATTCCCAGATATACTGTATATAAATATATATAAATTGTAAAGAATATATTACATAATATATTACATAAGGGATGAGAATGACCAGGGACCTCCCGAACCCTCATCATCTCGATACCTAGGTGCCGATTTGAAATATTTTGCGGTTCAGATAGTATCACAATTCTTTTTTTTTTTTTTTTTTGTTACAATGATAAACTGATCAAATAATTTGCTCCTACCACACAGGACTATGCGCTATGTGAATAGTTTAGAGCAGTGTTTTTCAACCACTGTGCCGTGTTACACTGGTGTGCCGTGAGAGGTCGTCAGGTGTGCCGTGGGAAATTATTCAATTTCACCTAATTGGTCTAAAACATTTTTTGAAAACTAATAAGTTTGCGAATAATATGCCATGATTTAAAAAATCATAATATGTAGCTGAATATACATTTTCCCTCATCTCATTAATAAATATATATATTGTATATATAAAGGGTGAACATTGGTGAGACACATTTTTGTCACACTGCTGTTTTGTTACTTCACAAGACACCCTTGAAAAAAAATCTTAAAATCTCATTTACAATGTTCAAGTGCAAAAATAAATAAAATTTTTATTTATTAAATAAATAAAACTGATAGGTACCGGCAGGCCAAGCGGAATGCAGCTTCGGTGGTTACTGAGGCAAAAACCCGGGCGTGCGAGGAGTTTGGGGAGGCCATGGAGAATGACTTCCAGACGGCTTTGAGGAGATTCTGGTCCACCATCCGGCGTCTCAGGAGGGGAAAGCAGTGCACGGACAACACAGTGTATAGTGGGGATGGTGCGCTGCTGACCTCGACTCGGGACGTTGTGGGTCGGTGGGGGGAGTACTTCGAAGACCTCCTTAATTCCACCAACATGCCTTCCGATGAGGAAGCAGAGCCTGGGGACATAGAGGTGGACTCTTCCGTCTCCGGGGCCGAGGTCGCCGAGGTAGTCAAAAGGCTCCGTGGTGGCGGGGCCCCGGGGGTGGATGAGATCCGCCTCAAGGCTCTGGATATTGTAGGGCTGTCATGGTTGACACGTCTCTGCAACATTGCATGGACATCGGGGACAGTGCCTCTGGACTGGCAAACCGGGGTGGTGGTCCCCCTCTTCAAGAAAGGGGACCGGAAAGTGTGTTCCAACTACAGAGGGATCACACTCCTCAGCCTCCCCGGAAAGTTTATTCAGGGGTCCTGGAAAGGAGGGTTCGTCGGATAGTCGAACCTCGGATTCAGGAGGAGCAGTGTGGTTTTCGTCCGGGTCGCGGAACAGTGGACCAGCTCTACACCCATGGCAGGGTCCTGGAGGGGGCATGGGAGTTTGCCCAACCAGTCTGGTCCACTGTGTTTTATCAAGGGCAGGGTCAATGCAGCTAGCTATCAGGAGATTTTGGAGCACTTCATGCTTCCAACTGCTGAAAAGCTTTATGGAGATGAAGATTTCATTTTTCAGCACGACCTGGCACCTGCTCACAGTGCCAAAACCACTGGTAAATGGTTTACTGACCATGGTATTACTGTGCTCAATTGGACTGCCAACTCTCCTGACCTGAACCCCATAGAGAATCTGTGCGATATTGTGAAGAGAAAGTTGAGAGACACAAGACACAACACTCTGGATGAGCTTAAGGCCGCTATCAAAGCATCCTGGGCCTCCATAACACCACAGCAGTGCCACAGGCTGATTGCCTCCATGCCACGCCGCATTGAAGCAGTCATTTCTGCAAAAGGATTCCCAACCAAGTATTGAGTGCATAACTGAACATAATTATTTTAAGGTTGCCTTTTTTGTATTAAAAAAACTTTTCTTTTTTTGGTCGGATGAAATATGCAAATTTTTTGAGATTTTGGGTTTTCATGAGCTGTATGCCACAATCATCAATATTAAAACAATAAAAGGCTTGAACTACTTCAGTTTTGTATAATGAATCTAAAATATATGAAAGTCTAATGTTTATCAGTACATTACAGAAAATAATGAACTTTATCACAATATGCTAATTTTTTGAGAAGGACCTGTATTTAGGATGCCCCCTGGACGCCTCCCTTGTGAGGTGTTCCGGACACGCCCCACCGGAAAGAGACCCCGGGGAAGACCCAGGACACGCTGGAGGGACTATGTCTCTCGGCTGGCCTGGGAACGCCTTGGGATCCCTACGGAAGAGCTGGAAGAAGTGGCCAGGGAGAGGGAAGTCTGGGTATCCCTGCTGAAGCTGCTGCCCCCGCGACCCGACTTCGGATAAGCGGAAGAAAATGGATGGATGGATGGATGGATGGATGGATGGATGGATGAAATTACTTTTGTAAAGAATCTAACAACATACTGTATCTGAGTTAGACGTTGATAGACGCTGTTTCCTCTGTCGCTAAACTTACGCGTATGAAATTTCTTTTAGGTTCTGTTAGTAAATGCTTTGAGCAATAATTTTATTTACATAATATAATTATGAAATAAATAAATGGAACGGTGTCTAACTCACAAGCACCGTTAACCCCTCCCCCCTCTTAATTTATTTTTTTAATCAAACCTAAACCAAAAATCATAAAGGTCATCCTAAGGTTCTTGTAAAGGTCATCTAAAAGGTCATGAAAAGGCAATAAAACTGTCAAGAACCGTTTTGATAAGTGAGGTATTTGAGGTAGTCAGGTATTATTTTTTAGATAGATAGATAGATAGATAGATAGATAGATAGATAGATAGATAGACCTCGCTCATCTCCATCCTGGTGCTGTATATTAGATATGATCTCATGCTTGTGACACTCACCTGGGTGTGTGTGCATCGTCGACACGATTCCCCAGCTGAAACTCGTGTGATTTGCTGCGGTGCAGGGAGCTGAAGCCGGGCAGCAGGTGGATGAGTTTGCGGTTAGCTGGCGGTGGCGTGCCTGGTGCCTTCACCTTGTGTCGGCGACGGAGTGGCGGTGTCCCCGGCGGCGTCATAGTGTTTACCACCAGCGGAGTGCGTGGGGGAGTGTGAGGAAAGTGCCTCTGCCTAGGGGACGGGGGTAAAGAGCGGTGCCCTACATCCAGCATGCCAGACGGTGTCAGGCTCGAGTAGATGTCCACGCACAACCGCTCGGGCTGCGGGTAGAAGGTCGGAGGAGCCAGGGCCTGCGGGCTGTGGCACAAAGCATGGGTGTAGCGCGACTGTGGCTTTGGGCTCTGCGAGAGCTGCAGTCGCACCCACTGCCCGGAGTCAGGGGTACCCGCTGGGGTGTTCTCTTTCCCCGACTCAGACGTTGGCCACTGGATGGACCAGTCCTGCTTAGGCTGAGTGCTGCCAAGTCCTAAACACACATCAGAGACACAGAGTGGTGTGAGGGCATTTATGAAAACCTGAATGAATGAGTCTACAGAATACACTTTAAGATAAACGAACAACAAACAAGCAGTAGGTTGTGAGAAGAGAAGAGGCAGAAAAAGCAAACAAAAAGACAACAAGAACATGAGAAGCAAAAAGAGAAAAAAGAAAAACACAAAACATAAAGAGAAGACGAGAGAGAGAATAATACATGAGGCAAAAGACAAGAGAAGTGAAAAGAAGAATATAAAATGAGATGGAAAAAAGAAAAGACGAGAGGAAAGGAGAAGAAAGGAAAAAAGAAAGCAATTAATAATGAAACTAAAAGGAAATGAGCCAAAATAAAAACACTAACCAAGAAGAGAAGGATATATGAGACAGAAGAAAAGAAACGAGGGAAGAAAAGAAGATACTTTGTAAATAAAAATGAGACAAAAGTGAATGGCACAAAATGAAACTAAAAAAGTACTAACCAAGAAGAGAAAAGGAGGATAAATGAAACAGAAGAGAAGAGAAGGGAGAAGAAAAAGAAGAGATGAACAAAGAAGAGAAATACTTTAAGGATACTTGAGGAAAGAGAAGAAAAAAAGATGAGATGAGAAAAAAAAGAACACTAAGCAAGAAGAAAAGAGAAAAGAAGAATAGAAGAGACAAGGGAAGAGAAATAAAGATACATGAGAAAGAAAAAAAGAAAAGAGATGAGAAGAAAAGAAGAAAAATATACAGAGACAAAAATTAGATGAAAGTGAAGGATACAAAATGAAAATCAAATGAAATGAGAATAAAAAAATAAAACCACCCAAGATGAGAATAAACGAAAGAAGAGAAGGTTGCATGACAAAAGGGAGAAGAGAAGAGAAGAGAAGACTATATGAGATAGAAGAGACAAGAAAAAGCAAAAGATACGTAGACAATAATGAGACAAAATGTAAGGATACAAATGAAACTAAAAGGAGTTACAGTAAAACACTAACCAAGAAGAGAAGAGAAGGGAGAAGAAAAAGAAAGATAAATGAGACAGAAGAGACAAAAGAAAACAAATAAGGATACATGAGACAGATGAGAAGAAAAGAGGAGGATACATGAGACAGATGAGAAGAAAAGAGGAGGATACATGAGACAGATGAGAAGAACAGAGGAGGATACATGAGACAGAGGAGAAGAACAGAGGAGGATACATGAGACAGATGAGAAGAACAGAGGAGGATACATGAGACAGATGAGAAGAACAGAGGAGGATACATGAGACAGATGAGAAGAAAAGAGGAGGATACATGAGACAGATGAGAAGAACAGAGGAGGATACATGAGACAGATGAGAAGAAAAAAGGAGGATACATGAGACAGATGAGAAGAACAGAGGAGGATACATGAGACAGATGAGAAGAACAGAGGAGGATACATGAGACAGAGGAGAAGAAAAGAGGAGGATACATGAGACAGATGAGAAGAAAAGAGGAGGATACATGAGACAGAGGAGAAGAAAAGAGGAGGATACATGAGACAGATGAGAAGAACAGAGGAGGATAAATGAGACAGATGAGAAGAACAGAGGAGGATAAATGAGACAGATGAGAAGAACAGAGGAGGATACATGAGACAGATGAGAAGAACAGGGGAGGATACATGAGACAGATGAGAAGAAAAAAGGAGGATACATGAGACAGATGAGAAGAACAGAGGAGGATACATGAGACAGATGAGAAGAAAAGAGGAGGATACATGAGACAGAGGAGAAGAAAAGAGGAGGATACATGAGACAGATGAGAAGAACAGAGGAGGATAAATGAGACAGATGAGAAGAACAGAGGAGGATACATGAGACAGATGAGAAGAACAGAGGAGGATACATGAGACAGATGAGAAGAACAGAGGAGGATACATGAGACAGATGAGAAGAAAAAAGGAGGATACATGAGACAGATGAGAAGAACAGAGGAGGATACATGAGACAGATGAGAAGAAAAGAGGAGGATACATGAGACAGATGAGAAGAACAGAGGAGGATACATGAGACAGATGAGAAGAAAAAAGGAGGATACATGAGACAGATGAGAAGAACAGAGGAGGATACATGAGACAGGATGGAAGGGAGAAGAGAAGGGAGCATGAGACAGAAGAGACGAGAGGAGAAGTTGTGAAGAGTCTGATACCATGAGTCACACGGTGGATCGACACTGAGAAGAAGTCAGACAGCATCTATCACAACAAAACAGACCCAGCGTTGAAACAAAAGGAAATGAAGAGCAATGTGTGGTGAAAGGCAGTCTACTCCACCGTGTCGGAGAGTGATGGCAATGGTGACAGTGTGACAGCAGACTTTTATTATGCAACGAAGACGGTGGAAATGCAGGCAGACTTTCGTGGAAGGAGAAGAAGTCAAAATGTGACAGTGCTTCACCTCCGTTACTGTGCAATTTGTCGTCCTCGAGTTGTTCTTGGGGGGAAAAAAAGAAGAAGAAGAAGAAAAACAAATACATATTCATTAGCGCGACACGAGACATTTTCTCACGGCAACTTGTTGACCTCGGGGTTAGATCTGCTCTCGCTGGCAACGTGTCCGGCCTGCAAGTGTGTCAGGAGGAAGTTGGACACAGTGCTTTAAAAAACAATCATCGTAATTTCAGCTATCACGCAAATCAAGCGGTGCGACCGGATGGCCTTTGCACTCGCATTTAAAGTCCATTGACTCACACTGACGGCTTTTGATACGTGCGAGTTCTCCAACTCTTGTATACGTCCAGGTTCTGGTTTCTGTCCAGTGATATGATAATTCAGTGCTAATGTGTCTTTACAGCCTGCATTAGAGTCTTTTTCCCTCTAAACACATTACACTACTTGTGAACTTTTGCTATTTTTGAGCCACCTTTTGTTCCAGCTAAGCTCTCTCACTATATAAAGAGCTTTTTGTGCTCCTATTAAAGGATTTGAAGAGAAAAACGTCAGCGGCGGACGCGTTAAAAGCTTGCGGGTTGAGCGGCGTTTCATTGTGTCTAAGCACTTTGCGCTTTATTTCCTGAAGCCGCCATGAAAACCGACGGCAGCAACACATCAGGATTATGTTTTCATGCGTAATAGTTGCCGCTTGGATGATGATATTATATCATATTATGACGCTCTTATCCATTATACGATCAAATGACTCGAATTACCGTAAGAGCGTCGGCATGTTGTTTCAATTTCAATTAAACATCTTGCTTTTATTACCTACACGAAAACTCTACATGCGAAGAATTTCTCCATACAGTACGAGTGAACGAGCCGAGCCGAATTGTACGCCGGCTAAGTTGCGCCTACGTCAGAGAGCCGTTCAAAACTTGGTTGCGTCAGTGGAAAGCCAAGCGAAGTGAGTTTACATATTTTTTGTGGGTTTTTTTGCCTTTTTGTCCACATTTAATAAAGACATAGCACCATGGACATCAAGAATGGGGCCAGGGGTAGCTCAGTGGTTAAGGCATTGGACTACGGTTCGGAAGATCCCAGGTTCAAACCCCACAACCACCAAGTTGCCACTGTTGGGCCCTTGAGCAAGGCCCTTAACCCTAAACTGCTCAGATGTGTAATGAGATAAAAATGTAAGTCGCTCTGGATAAGAGCGTCTGCCAAATGCCTAAATGTGAATGTAAGAATGTTAGCAAGGACGGTAGTAAGAAAAAAAAGGGAGCCACTTTCAGTTTGGTTTTTAAAGAACCCGGTGCCAAGAGGAATCATAAATTAAGGTTACGTGAGGTTTAGGGCTGAAACGATTCCTCGAGTAAAGCGAGTACTTCGAACTGTTTTGCCACAACTTCGTGGAACGTCGGCGGAACGTCGGCGGGAAGTCGCAGCGGCTCACGGTGCCTAACACCACATCTCACCGCGAGTCAAAATGCATAGGTGAGATAGGGGTATAAGCTATTTCTTGTATTGTGAATAATGACAATGTTTAATTTTGATAAAATGCTGCATGCATTTAAAAAATAAAAGTAGATTTTTCTAAAAAGGAAAAACCAGTTAATCTTTGTTTCTCTTTTTTACATTGATGTTTAATTAAGCAAAAGTACATTATATACGATTAACCGATTAAATTTTTAGTAGAATATTCGATTACTAAATTAATCGATAGCTACAGCCCTAGTGAGGTTTAATGTCTATTTATTTAATTCATTCATTCATTCATTTTCTATACCGCTTAATCCTGTGTTCAGGGTCGCGGGGGACCTGGAGCCTATCCCAGGAGACTTCGGGCACTAGGCGGGGTACACCCTGGACAGGTTGCCAATCCATCGCAGGGCACACACACATACACACACTCACACACCCAATCACACACTACGGGCAATTTTAGGAACGCCAATTAGCCTAACCTGCATATCTTTGGACTGTGGGAGGAAACCGGAGTACCCGGAGGAAACCCACCAAGCACGGGGAGAACATGCAAACTCCATGCACACAGAGACGGGAATCGAGCCTGGCCGGGGAATCGAACCCAGACCCTGGAGGTGCAAGGCGACAGTGCTAACCACTACACCACCGTGCCGCTAATTTATTTCATATTTTACTTTATTTACATATCTAACTATTTCTATTGTTTTTATACGCAGAATTATAATTATAGTGTTGGAAATTGGTAATATTGGTAATATTTTGGGGTGGATGGAACAGATTATCTCCATTTACATTATTTGCTATCGGATTTCGCAAACGAAATCTTGCCTTAGGAACTCATTTCCGAAATGTATTAAATTCATATGTTAAAGGTACCAAGGTATAGAGACAGTGCATCAGCAAAAACATCATCCGTCCTGAGTCTCCTTGAATTTTGCACCCCCCCCCCCCCCCCCCCCCCGCACACTTGGGCAGGACCAAAGCATTCATCTCCAAACTCCAAAGAAACAGAGAGGATTGGTCAAACCGTTTAGGAGTTTGTTTGGGACCTGACGCATAACCAATTTTCTCATAGGAACTTCTCACTGCCATCTCCCAAGATCCTCCAGCTCACAAACCACACGCTTACCTTCCTGTTCATGTCAATGCAAGAGATCGTTCTGAGTGTGAATTAGCCTGCAGACGGCGCTGCCGCTATGCTAGCTGCGCTAAACCACTCCTTCTCCACTCAAACACACATTCACTTGTCTCACAGACTGTAACTGTGAAACTGTGTAAGAGCCGTTTCTTTGCCATTTCTCCAGGAATTGTTTTTGTTTTTGTTGTTGTTTGTTTGTTTGTTTTAGGTTCATATTGTAGTCACTTAGTCCACATTTACAGTAAATGTCACTAATAGCGAGGAAAGCTTGTTTCTGTATTGTAGGATAAAATATTATGCAAATTTATTCCCACAATTAGGACTTTCCTCTTCATTCTCATATTACTGCACAGTTTTGAGAAAAAAACAAGTCACAGCTGAATAAATACGAGTCGCAATTATGAGATTCAGGTGTCTAAATCTGAATACAATTTTCTCAAACGTGGCAGAAAATATCTGTGTGGTTACATTAACGCATATACATTATTATGCCACTTATCTACATTTACTCAGAGGTGGAAAGAGTAATAACATTTTGTACTCAAGTACAAGTACTGTTACTTCAGTGAAATTTTACTGAAGTACAAGTAAAGTTACCATTATAAAAATCTACTCAAGTAAAAGTAAAAAGTAGCTCATAAAAAATTTACTCAGAGTAAAAGTTACCGAGTTACTTTTTTATTTTTTTAACAGCGGGGGTCGGATGAGGCATTCTAGCGTAGTTCAAAAAAGATGAGCAGATATAAATCTCAAACTAGTTGTTTTTAACTGAAGGAACACCTTTGCATAATAAAGCTGTTGTCTTTCTTGTGTTTGAAAATCAAAGTGGTCACTTAAATATGGTGTTACGTCCCAGTCTAGGGTCATACAGCAAAAGAATGGTTCAGGGTTCTATTTTAAACTGTATGGAAATGGTGGTATATGGCAGAAAGAACTAGATCCAATCATTAACTGATGAAATAATGAAGTTTGTTTACACACACACACACACACACACACACACACACACAACAGAAGGAGGAGGATCAGATTCAGGATGGACCCAGGCCAAAATAATAAACAAAATGGTATTTATATTTAGTAGCTAGATTACCTGCACAAAAAAAAAAAAAACACAAACAATAATACAGGTACCTTCCCGGACTCCCTAAACCAAAAACAATGAAATTATCTACAAATATATACAAAGACCAACCAAACCAAAGGGACAAAGTAATAATCAAAGTCAATTGGAGGCAAAAAGTCAAAACCAGAATACACAACCAAATGTCAAAACGCCAAAATCACAACCTCTTTCATCTTTCCCGCGTCTCTCTCCGGTTTATACATGGTCGCGCTAGTCGATGACGTCACTCTCAAGGCGGAAGCGACCGTGTGGAAGGTCAGGAAGATGCCGATGTCAGAAAACCTGGAGTGGAGTCTGGAGCGGCGCGCGACCAGGACATGATACACACACGCGGCGCAACGGAGCATTTATACAAAGCATAATATTTTTATTATTTTATCATTTTCATTCATTTATTTTTTACTCAGTAGCGAATATGATTTAAAGTGTAGCGAATTACAATACTTCAAACAAAACGTACTTAAGTAAAAGTAAAATTACAGATTTTTAAAACTACTTTAAAAAGTAGAAATACACAAAAAAGCTACTCAATTACAGTAACGCGAGTAAATGTAATCCGTTACTTTCCACCTCTGCATTTACTGTACATCCCTTTGTTAGTGTTCCAAATATTCATATCTGTATTCATATTTTTAACTGCAAAATTTATTTATTCATTTATTTACTTATTTATTGATAGATCCTAAACTGCATTTGGTTGCTGAGTACTGTGTTGCTGTACTATGCAATGACAATAAAGTTGTATCCACCTTCCTGGACATGATGTCAGGGTGCATGGATGCACTTGAGTCACTTTTATTATAATATTCAGGGTCATTTTTTTTGGAGATTGTTCAATCAAGCCTAATAAAAAATCCACATAATGAACATTATTTTCTAAATTATTAGATTATTTATTTGTGCCGTGTGCATGGGCTATTAAGAGCGCAAAGAAATGAAATATGTGTACTGTAAACCACTGTTAACTTGTTTAAACTAGAATAAACTTGTCCTAACTGGAATATGCGGGAAAAGGTAATAATTTCACGGTGCTGTAAGGTACATGTGAAAAATAATTGGATATTCATACAGCGGTACCTCAGCATATAAATGCAATCCGTTCCGGAGGAGAGATCTTAAGGGGAAATTCCGTATTGTGAAACGCATTTTCCCATAGGGAATGATGTAAATGCAGATAATCCGTTCCAGCTACACAAAAATATTACCAATATTACACTATATTCATATTTTTGCAAGTAAAAACTATCAAAACATTTAGAAAAGATATGTAAATGTACAATATGCAAAATATTAAATAAATAATTAAATTAAACCTTATTTAACCTTAATTTATGATTCCTCTTGGCACTGGTTTCTTTAAAAACCAAAGACAAATTTCTTGCAGAATTTTAGTAGGTAAATGAAGTGGGAGTTTGGATGAAATCGGGCAACCAGTCAGCAAGCTTTATTTTCAAGCTCCACATGAAAGCATGAAAAAACACCTTTTTTTGGTTTGTACCCCTTATTCTTACCTTTATTTGCATTCTTTAGAAGCATTTCATCTGTTTAACTTAAACAATGTATTAGTGACATAATGTAAAGTAATATCATAATTAAATAGAATGTAATAATGTCTTTATTACATCAAAACTACATGCAGCGATAACATAACTGATCTACATCGAGTACAGCGGTACATCTTACTGTAATCTGGTATTATGTATATTTCATTCGCTCTCACTAACACTGGCAGGAAAGCGCAAATTAAATCTCAGTGCATGCAAGAGGCAGAAAAAAGAAGAGCAGAGCTTTATTGAGCTGGACGTTTACACAAAATTATATTGAATGTACTGTAACTGACTTCAAAAGAAAAAAAAAGGGGGGGGGGGTAGAAGAAAAGGTAAGAACAAGTCATTTACAACAAGGTTTAGTGTCCAGCTTGGAGAAAATCTAACTCAGACAATTCAAACCCAATTACATCAGAAGGGAAATAAAGAAAAAAAAGGTAAAAGTTAAAATAAATTTAAAAAAAAAGGATTCAGCCTAGCAAGCAAACATCTGACTAAGGTTTGTACTCAGTGCATTATTCTTGGAAAAACATAATTATAGGAATTCAGCAATGTGGTGTAAAAGTATTCGCTGTGTCTAAGGGAATAAACAGGAAATCGATGAGATTAGCGAGACAGGTTAGATAACTCCTGAGGTGATGGAGTAGCTGAAGGGAGGCTGAAAAGCTCCTCATCCTCTCCTCCCAGGGTCCTCCATGTAATTGGCACGCTCGCACTCTAAATGCCTCTCAGAGAACGGTGGGAGTGTAGGAGTGTGTGACATGCCATATTAGCACCCCTACGGGCACAGCGAGGCAAGCTGGAGGACCCTTGTCACATGTTGGTGCGGCACCATGGAAGAGACACAAACAAGCCTCTTAATTATGCGAAAAAATAAAAGAAGTGCAACGGTAATGGCAACTGCTGCTTGACATGTTGGAGCAAAACAGGATTCACTTAAAGGTTGTTTAGGTGAAGTGAAGCTCGAGAAACAAGAATTTCCCAGGATGTACTTCCTCAACTATGTAGAATCATAAACATACATCACTTGACTTGGATCAGATGTTGGGAAAGCAAAATGACATTACACATTATATATTATATTGCACGTTATATGATATTTGAGCAATTTCCTTTTGGGATTAATAAAGTACTTAGGATTTAAGAGTACAAACCGGATTCCAAAAAACAAATTGTGAATAAAAACTGAATGCAATGATGTGGAGATGGCAAATATCAATATTTTATTCAGAATAGAACATAAATCACGGAACGAAAGTGAGAAAACTGAGAAATGTATAATTTTAAGGGAAAATTATGTTGATTCCAAATTTCACGGTGTCAACAAATCCCAAAAAGGTTTGCATAAAAGTACAAAAAAGTATGAGCACATCACCCCTATCTTATCTTCACTACATTGGCTTCCTGTGAAATTTCATTCATTCATTCATTCATTTTCTATACCGCTTAATCCTGTGTTCAGGGTCGCGGGGGACCTGGAGCCTATCCCAGGAGACTTCGGGCACTAGGCGGGGTACACCTTGGACAGGGTGCCAATCCATCGCAGGGCACACACACATACACACACTCACACACCCAATCACACACTACGGGCAATTTAGGAATGCCAATTAGCCTAACCTGCATATCTTTGGACTGTGGGAGGAAACCGGAGTACCCGGCGGAAACCCACCAAGCACGGGGAGAACATGCAAACTCCATGCACACAGAGACGGGAATCGCCTGTGAAATTTAAAATACTAAAATACTACTCTTGACCTATAAGGCATTAAATGGTCTCGCGCCGCAGTATCTGAGCGAACTGCTAGTGTCTTACGATCCGCCACGCCTACTTCGGTCAAAGGATGCAGGCTGCTTATCAGTACCACGTATTATGAAAACTACAGCTGGGGGCGGAGCTTTTTCTTACAAAGCCCCAAAATTATGGAATAGTCTTCCAAATAGTGTTCGGGACTCAGACACAGTCTCAGTGTTTAAGTCTAGGCTAAAAACCTATTTATTTAACCAAGCATTTTTATAAATAGATTTGCCATAAGGTAAAGGAGCAGATCTGGGGGACTCATGGACGTAGAGTATTATGGTGAACTGGTATGTTTAGATGCTGTCTTCCTCACTCTCATTTGATCACTCAGGTTTGTTGACGGTGAGGTGATTGTTTGCTTTACATCTCAGTTCCCCCTCATGTTTGTGTTTCCTTCTGGCTCTCCCTTTTAGTTATGTCCATAGTTAGTCCTGCCGGAGTCCCTGCTTGCACTCTACAGTAAATATACATTCACATTAGACATTATGTGACTGTGACCATACCGAACTGCCATCTCTCCTCCTCTTCTCTTTCTCCCCTCTTTCTCTTTCCTCTCTCCCCCTGTCTCCCCCTTTCACTCTCTCTCTCTCTCTCTCTCTCTGTCGAGCTACACATGTGGTTCCTGAGCTGCCAGTGATCCAGACTCCCTCTGCCCTCCGGACCTGTCTGATCCATCCTGGTGCCCGGTTTCTGGTTGGAGGTCTCGTCGCATGGATGCCCCGTGTGTCTCTTTAGGATGCGCCTGGTGTCTGGGGATGATTCTCTCTACTTAGAATATGGTTCTGGCCTCGACTGGTGTTGTCAGCTGTTTCTCTGAGGACTTGACAATTTGATAGTTCAGGACTTTCTACAAGTAACTTTCTACAAGTCTATCTGAGTCTCGAATAACTACTGGACTCCATTTTACATCAACTATTATAGCTGAACTGCCTGCCAACTAACACACTGTATAAATGCAGATCATTTCCTGCTATCTGTTTCACCCAGATGAGGATGGGTTCCCTGTCGAGTCTGGTTCCTCTCAAGGTTTCTTCCTATTACCATCTCAGGGAGCTTTTCCTTGCCACTGTCACCCTCGGGCTTGCTCACCAGGGACAATCTGAACATTTTGATTCATACACATTCACATTCCATACAAACTTAAATCATTCTTCTGATTGTGTAAAGCTGTTTTGAGACAATGTCAATTGGTAAAAGCTCTATACAAATAAAATTGAATTGAATACAGAATTTATTTATTTATTTGTTTACTCGTAAAGTTTTACTGCTTTTCTTTAATTAATAAGATTATTTTATTAACAGACTATGTGTCGATTCTTGCTTTGGTATATCAGAAAAGTGCCTCCGGCTTCTTGTTCAAACCAAGCAGAAGATAATAACATTAGGTCTATCTTCTATAATTAATTTAAAACGAAGCCTAATATCCACACTGGTGGAACACCTACCTATCTACTGATGCCTGAAGACTCTTCTTAACAAATGTCAATCTTAGCATCTGCTGTATGTTGTGCTGGATTTATTTGTTGCATGTGTTGTACTTGCACAACATCAATTAATTGCTTTAGATTTATTTACTAATTCGCACTACAAGTGAGTACAGTAAGTCCCCCACTTACGAACATTTGAGTTACGGATATTCCGCAGATACGAATAGACTGCAGATCTACGAACATTCATAGAGCAAAAACAAATCACGGAAGTCACTCAGGTGTATTGTACAAAATAAAGACACTGCAGTGCACCAGATACCAATATTACATACAATATTTTCAGTGTGTAAGTGGATGTATAAAATGTCTAGTATATTGTATGTGTATGCGTGTGGGGATGCGGAAGAAATGTGTCGGCCTCACCGGCTTCAATGAATCAGTCCGGGAGCACGATGATAGAAAATGGTTGTCCTGTAAAGCTGAATGATCTTAAACTCGGGAAATCCTCAATGAGACAGAGTTCACAGAGAAAATATGGTGCCCGTTCAAGCTCACAGAAAACACCATGTCTTCTCAGGTCATTTTAAATGAGGTCAACTGACCCTGCACAGTCTCGTGCAGCACCAAAACCAAAAACCTGTGTGTTTGTTTTTTACTCTTTACATTGTTTATTTGTGTCAAAGGTGTATAAGACTCACTTTGTCAGACTTACGAACAAATCCGACCTACAAACATGCTCCTGGAACGGACCCTAGAGAGTCCCATACTGTGACAAATCTCTATCATATTTTTTGGAATATTTTTTATATTTTGTTCTATTTATTTCTTTTTAATTGTTTTTACATTTTTAAGGTCACGGGCGGTCGTTTAAGCATTTCACTGCATATCGTACTGTGTATGACTCTGTATGTGCCAAATAAAATTTGAATTTGACCTCGTTCATAAATCAAGAACTTATTGTATTTTGGATTGCGCAATCATACTCTTGTTTCATTAATCATATTAAAAAAAAATTTAATTTTGGTGGGGGGAGGGGGTCATTTGTGGTCTGAAGATTGCTCGTGAAAATACTACTGTATTTGCAGCAGTAACAGCCACACAGTGTAATACATCACCTGTCCACCAGGAGTCCCAAGAAGTCTGCAGTCAGTGGTGAATTAGCCACAATAAGCCCAGTTCCCATTACACGTTTTTTGATTTTAAAAATAATCCGTGCAATGGAGTCAATAGCCATGGCGCAGTAACAAAGGAATAAGAATAACGGTGATGAAAAGCCATAAATTTTATATGGTAAATCCATACAAAAGGGTACAGAGAGACCTGCGATAGCGCTATAGTCCTAATTATTTACTGTAGGTACCAAATAAAGTGCAAAGTAAAGGCAAAGTTGTTAGCCGTCTTTCGTCCCAATACACAAAACCCTCATTAATTGAAAATGTTTTATAGACTTTTGAAATAATCTTTGTATTTCTTTATTCGTGCTACAAATTTTAATGCTCAGACCTAAATTCTAGCAACCAATGGAAACAAAAGGGATGACTGTTTTCCTGCTAATCTTCTGCTCTCACCTTGGTCACGCTGGGAAACACAAACTAGCTAATGAAACATGAAGAATACCACTATTGTGCCGGACCTCTGTGTCTGCTGCTAATAAAGACGCACCAAGTTCGGTGTAGAAAGCACTATTTCTTGGACGTTTCTTCAAATGAATAAGAAGAGAGGTAAATTCCTGCCATATTGCCTGGCAACGGCACCTCACACGTCTGCGAGTGAGCCAAGAACATGTCCTCACGCTAGTGCAATACACAAAAGACAGCAGATATTAGCATTCAGTCAAAAGAAAGAACTCTCAAAAGACAACCAGGGAGACACTGTTATGAAACCGAACGACCTAAGATAACCTCCGCAGTCGTCTCCGGCGGTTCAGAGGTGCAAAACGTCTGCTAATTGGAACGCCAAGACGGTTGAAGAGCGCGCGGTCTGAAGGCTTGGTGTTTTCTTTGGCTCATTTGTACCTACAAGACTGGGTAATGAGCAGCAAGGAACGGATCAGGCATTAGAAATATGGATGGGGTAACACAAATATTTGCAACAGTCTGCGACTATTCATTAGAGCTTGCAGTACTTCCAAAGCAAAACATCTGCTCTCTTTTTTCATTTAGTGGTTTATCCTTGCATTGGCTTCCAGATGGGGTTTACAAGAGCAGACATTTGCAGAAGGACAAAATAGATTAAAGCTGTTTAAATATGGCTGACAATACCAACGAGGTTCATCCTATTCATAAGAAAGTTTACCATGGTAGTCCTATGGTACCTGCACCATGGTATTTTTGATAGTACCACCCTATGGTACATTCTTTGGTACTGTATATGTACTATGGTACTGTATGGTACACGGTTCTACCATGTATCGTTGTATTGTACTATAGACCATGTACCAGGTATCTATCAAAAACACAGTATATAAAGTTTATGTAATTATATGTAATTTTATAATGGTAATATTTACACAGTACAGTATGGGACAATTTGTACCTGTTATGATACTTTGTTGATTATCATGATACACAGTGGCTATCAAAGTGCAGCCAGTATCTAATATGGTACTGCCTGTACGGTACCATAACAGGACTATGTACAGTACAGTACTAGCATATCTAATATAGGAAGTCTCTGATTTATGAATGAGTCCGTTCCGGGAGAACGTTCGTAAGTCAGATTTGTTCTTAAGTCCAACAAAGTGAGACTTTGAAACGAATATACAATATAAAGGATACCAATTCACTTGACTAAACCTTTACACCTTTACAGTGTGTACAAATATTCAGTGTACAAATTGTACATTGTATACAAATATACTATTTAAATACTTGCTGCAATAAGTACCATTGTGTTCGCCAATTATTGTGGTACACACCATAGTTACCCAATCAAGTGCCATAGTACCTACCCTCCTACTCTATAAAATCTGATGGTTCCTACCATGGTAATGCTATAATATATTAGTTTACCTTTAAGGACCAGACAATTTCACTTGCACTAACATCAAAACTGTTTCAGAAACCAAGATGTATGCACACCAGTTGGTTTTCTGCAAGCACAGGGAGACCACAGACTATAGAAGAAGAAGAAGAATATTCAATTATTGTCACATGTACTTTTTACAGCACAGCGAAATTTCTTCTTCGCATATCCCAATTAGGAAACTGGGGTCAGCCAGGGTCAGCCAGCTTACAGCGCCCCTGGAGCAGATAGGGTTAAGGGCCTTGCTCAAGGGCTCAACAGTGGCAACTTGCCGATGCTGGGGTTCGAACCCCCGACCTTCCGATCAGTAACACAGAAACCCACAGCCTTAACTGATTGAGCCACCACTGCCCTTGGTGGCTGTCAGTGACACAGACCCGAGGTAGGAATAGACACAGACCCGAGGTAGGAATCGGACCCGGACCCTGGAGATGCGAGGCGACAGTGATAACTACTAAGCCACCGTGATGCTTGCAAAACTCGCAAAAGCGCAGCATTTTAAAAAGAAAATCCCTTAATAATATTTTATTTAATGTGCACAACAATATAGACGTGTGCACATGCATGGTTCTTGTCCCAGGCAATGATCCACAACCTTAGCGTTGGTTCCAGGCCTAAATAGAAATGTGTGAGTTATTTCAAGAAGTACATTCTGAAATTCTGTGTTGACGGTTTGGAAACCAAAATAAATTATTAAATATACTTAAAAGGTTTGTGGATTGGCACGCTGTCCAGGGTGTACCCTGCCTCGTGCCCAGAGTCTCCTGGGATAGGCTCCAGGTCCCCGCGACTCTAAATACAGGATAAAGCGGTATAGAAGATGAATGAATGAATGAATGAATGAATGAATGAATGAAAGGTTTGTAAGTATTGTTTTACATAAAATAAATGATTGAGATAATTTAGCAAAATGTATCATGGCATACTTTATCGCAATTTAATTCATATCGCCGGGTCTCAGGGTATGACCTCAAATCAATATCAAGATTAAGTGAGCATTTATACTTGATTATGATTAATGAACTTTTTTCCCCCTCATATTTCACTGACAGGCGGTTAGCACTTTTGCCTTGCACCTCAAGGGTATGGGTTTGATTCCCACCTCGGGTTTGTGTGAATGGAGTTTGTATGTTCTCCCCATGCTTCGTGGGTTTTTGTCGCTTAGAGGTTCTGCTTGTCACTTCAAATTTTGCTCAGCCCTATCCAGCACCATATTTTTCCATCTAATATTGACCTCAATGGCCTTCCATATTTTTTATACACATTTTTTTTTTTTAAATCTTGACTTCTCCTCGCTTGAATGCGAAGGACGTTTATTGCAGGCTATAACATTTTTGAACTTTTCAGATCCCAGAAATCACATAAACAGTCTTCAAGTTCTAAGAATAAAAGTCGAATCGCTACTTTTTCACGTGTCTGCACGCTGTTGTGTCTCGAGGGGGAGCCTGAACTTTCGCACACAGCAGACCCTCTGAGGCATGTGGCCCTGTTTAACACGGGAGATTTTTTTAAAAAGTCACCGTGTGTCTTGATGAGTAAAACGAGGTCGGCTGATGGAACCTGCGCGCTACGATTCATCTCCATGGCGACAAACCTGTCAGATGAGATTTAAACTTTGACAGTACACATCACACGGAGGGATTATAAACTGTATTTATCTTTGGTACGGAGGTAATAAGCGTGCAGTGTTTAACAGATGAGTCGCCTGTGGAAAGTTGACGTGAGAGTAAATGACACTTAATTGCTATAATTGATTTCCACATGGGGCTCTGTTATTATCACCGGCACATTTTGTCCTGTTTAAAAGAGATGATTTCTTGGATAACTAGATAAAAGAAATTAATCCAGTGACCATGACAAACTCGGGAACCTGACGAGCTGCATTCATTTTTAAAGAGAGACTGACGAAGAATAATGCACATTTTATTATTATTATTATTATTATTATTATCATTGATGAATTTATGTATATACAAATTTTTCTTTTAATTATATAGGGGGAAAAAAGTATCCTTTTAAAGGATTAGATTAGGATTTTTTTGGATAAATCCCGCCTTCTGAGGTATGATTGCTTACAATAATTCAGTCTCATCTGTGATTGGTTTAAAGCTTTACTACGTATGAAATAGCGAGCCAGTCAGTGCCCCTTCCTCCGCCACAGACCCAATGGATTAAAGTAAAGACTGGTGGGTAGAATAGAGAGTTCTCACAAGGTTTACTGATCAACAAAGTAATTTCACATATAATTACCCCCATGTGGGGTGGAGCAAACATGCGCAGAAAGAATATATTTATTCCAATTGGAGGAAAACGATCAGGCCGGACCGGGTCAGACTTTTCCGACTTATGCAGCATTACGTTGATCCAAATCTATAAAAAATACTGTACTGTATGTTACTTCCTGATCATTGACGGTGATTTTGTTTTCATTTCTGTAAAAAAAATTTTTTAGTAGATTTCTTTTAAATAAGCAAATTCACAGATATTCCCATAATGCATTTCTCCCCTCCCCCCCTTGTTTTTTGCTCTTAATGCTCACTCTACTTTATTAATTTAGCTCAAAATAAGTGTATTAAACCTGCTCTATAAAAACCAACCATAATTAAAGGACACCTGTTATGCGAAATAAATTTTTTTTAATTCATTATTAGACTTTCAGATGGGTCTCCAGTGTGTGTACAAACATACAAAAAACATACAAGCCAATTAGATTTCCCCCCTTCTTCATATAAGAAGATCTCCTTTTCCTAGCTTGTTACTTTGCTTTTCTCTGGAGGGGCGTGGCTCAGCCATAGACACTGAAATGGCGCACATGGAGGAGGAGTGAAACAGAGTTTTATAGTTTTATCTGAAGGGTGTTTCAGGTAGGGTACTAACAGACAGCTCTGAGACCTGTGTTAATGTAATAAAGTAGTAAAATATGTACCCTTTAAAAAAAAATCATCCTTCAAAAACTTTTTTTTAAATCCCAGTTATTACTGGAGATCCGGGGTTTTAGTAACGGGGACAACGGGCCATGTGATCACACATCAAGGACACCCAGAGAAAAGACCAATAAAAGACAGCTGTGATGTCAAAATGACACACCTGTGCTGTCCACCTACTGCTGGCGTCCTACAGGACACAGCGAGGACACACTCTGGAGTGTCTCACATAATTACCACTATTGTAGCTCAGGCTGCACAGTCGCTCTTTATGTGTCTTTCTGTGAGACAATCGCTTCACTTTAGCAAGACAAAGATAAAAACTTGACCTGACAGACAAAAACAGACTTAGCGACTAAAGAAGCTAAAAATGTCTGCTAACGTATTCAAAACACCCTCTTAGATGAGGAAAGCAGAATTCAGGCAACTGGGACCTTCAGCTTCAGTAATATGTCTGGAAAAAACCTCAGTGTTGTCATCGTGCTGCTGAGGAATATGACAGTAAAGTTTTTTCTATCTCTTTTCTGTTTGTGTTACATCATGTAGCTATGACTAGTCCTCTACTGCCCTCTGGTGGCAACTGCACAACAAGTGTATATTGCTTGAGGCTTCATGATAATAATTTAACATTTTTAATGTTTTTAAAAACAGGCTGCAAATACATATATTTTTTTATTTTTAAAAACATAACACATTTGTAAATTTGCATTAATTCACCAGGATCCCTTCACATATATCATCAGGTGTGGAAAAAAGCATACAGTGTACCTGTTCATGATGTTTATGATAATACTCGATGAAAAGACAATTAGAATAAATGCTCGCAGCAAAATCTACTATAAGACACGCAAACACCAATGGTGGCATAAACATGTGTTCTGTATTTGTATTTGGTTGAGCTGTCCTCCTTGCATTATTCAGTTTTAGCAATAAAAAGTAATGTCTTACTTCATGATATTGTGCTTCCCTCTAGTGGTGGAATAGCACTGCTGCACCAACCCTCTTAACAACACTGTCAAAACCAAGATCTAAACTAATCTAAAGATTTAAATACACGTTGCATTACAGCATTGCTGCACATATAAACATCGCTTACAGCTGTGTATACGACAAACATCTCTTTACACATCTCATACACATCTATAACACCTGCATGACATCATTACTTAACAAACATACAGTAATTGTTATAGACGGTGTTAGACTATTCGAAATCGAACCTGTTACATGTTTACCTGCATTACAGTGTAACTAAACATATGTACACCTGCTACACCCGCATTCCAGCGTAACTAAACATATACACATCTGTAACACCTGGATTACACTATTCCTAAGGAGAGACATACATGTTATATCTGGAATGTAGAAACATCTGTAGAAACATCTGCACAAATGTAGGAACATCTGCACAGCTGTTACACCTGCATTACAGCATAACTAAACATATGCACATATGTAACAGCCTTCTCACAGTGTAACCAAACATATACACACCTGTAAAACCTAAAAGACCTCAAATTCAATTCAATTTTATTTGTATAGCGCTTTTAACAATTGACATTGTCTCAAAGCAGCTTTACACAATCAAAAGAGTTAAATAAGTTCGTATGGAATGTGAATGTGTATGAAACATTTAGAAACATGTACACACCTGTTAGACCTGCATTACAGGTCTAACAGGTACTATACATATGTACACCTGTTACACTTGCATATATACACAGTATATATATGTATTTATGTATATACACACACACACACACACCTGTAACACCTCCAGTCAAACATCCTTAAATACTCATACACTTGTTGCACTGGCATGACAGCATTGCTAAACATATGTAAGACTTACAGATCTACTGTATGTTACAGCATTTCTAAACATATAAGTTAAAAAATAATAATAAAAGAATGCAAGTTTTAAAAAAAAAAATTGCTCCTATTTATTTATTTATTTAGGCGGTATGCGTTTCCGTATGGTGTAACCTTGTTTACTTTAATGCGATCTCAAGAATTTGAAGTTTAATCAACAGCATCATCACAGTTATGACTGGTATTTATAGCTCTCCAAATTTTAATTAAATATTTCAAATCCTGATGCTTTTCATTCGAGTGCCAAAAACATCCCGAAATATTTGGCTGGCCCAAAATATTCTTTTGCACATTTTCATACCATATTGTAATACTATACAGTATGTATTTTAATTCTTTACTCTCTAATTTCTCCTCTGCCTCACATGTCGTGCATTCAGGATGAAGCAAATACGGACAAACATAAATTAATAAATTCATAAAATCATTAAAAACATAAATATAAATAATGTTATAAATAATTATACATGTTCAATTATATCTCCAGCCCTTAATCCTTTCATAGTCTCACAATGGCTGTATTAAACTTGGCCACCAGGTGTCACCCTTTTCAAACAAATTCAATTCAAATCAACAAGCCCTTAAACACACTTATATACTATAATCCCAATGCATTATCTATATCCTGATGTAACACTATACTGAAACCTTTACTAACAAACCCTCTGTGCTCACCTGATTTGTGGGCGGAGCGTAGGCAGGTGAGGGAGGCATTCAAGCGGGCACACTCATCCTCACTCGCTCCAAACTTCTGCAGCGTCTCACACACATCTCCATCTGACATGTCTAAGAGCGACTCGAGGGTCAGCTCACCTGGTGAGATCTCCTGTACGACACACAGGCAGGACGAAATATTACATATGACACATAGAATGTTGTACAGTATAATATTATGCATTAATGAGTTAATATTTAATTAGCAATTAATAGACTTAACCTACACAGATATTATATTCTTAGATAGAAATTTTCATTTTTAATTCAAATTACATTTTTAATGCATAAAATAAGGAAGGAACACTTAATTAAAATGAACTGTACGAACAATTCCATGAGCTAAGCTATTTACCTTGAGAGCAGATTATATTACGTATTTTAACCCTCAGCACACCATAAAAAGTTAAATCATTATATCTATCATTACTCACATCTAGCAAGAGTGACTAAAGAGTTTTCTTATATGGTTGGTAAAAATCCTGCAAATATAGAAGAATGACTAAACCTACAATTATAATACAATTACACCTACAATTATAATATAATTTCTATTTTAGGAAAGAAATCCTATAAAACATACAACAGCTTGCCTAAGATAGTAACATTTTATACCATATACATCCCATTGTATATGGTGTAAAAAAATCCAAATAAAATAATATATACTATCATGAAATAATAATTTCTGAATTATAATTATTTAAAACTTTTTTTATCTTATTCCAACCACAAAATTAGTTTTATACACTGTGCACAGTAAACCCCTATCCAGACCCATCCATCTATTTGCAGTTCCTCTTTCTCACCAGCAGAGGGAAACAAAACACCATTGTGCTGTATTCAGCAGGACAAAAAAAATAAATTCACATTGCAACACATTTTTACTGTAAATACAGGGATAATCTGAAAACATTCACCAGTCACCACCCGGTAGGATATTATACCAATACCTCGATGCTGATTTGATTAAAATTAAAACTGAGATTCTATAAGTATCACGATTTTATAAATATCCTGATTCGATATTACATTCGTCTCAAATTTTGTTACAATTTTAACCCTTTAAAAAAAGTTGAATGAGTAATTTAAATGTAGTGCATTCATTATAACAATAATTTTTTCACTTTAAACCCAAGCACAGCATTTAAACGCTACAATCTAACTTCAAATACAAGAGTTTAGCAGTTAACTGAGCAGCACATATCTCTGTCCTCTACCACAATTATTATTTCTAGACAAACTTGCAAATACAGTGGAACCTCGGATTACGAGCATAATTCGTTCCGGAAGCGTAAACCAAATTTTATTTTCCCATAGGAAATAATGGAAATTCAAATTATTCATTCTACAGCCCAAAAAAAAAACATAAAAATAATTAATACAGAATATAAAGTAAAAATAAAACAAAATAGCTGTTTTCCTCTCACAACCGGAGGCACAGAGAGAGCTGATTGGCCGAGCTCTCTCAGGGGGAGGGATGAGAGGTACTTGCGCTCCCACATTAATCACGGCTCTACAGCCAATCAGGGGCGTCTGTGAGCTCGCATACGCGGAAGGAGCGGCTAGCGCTTTACTCCGAGTGTGTTACTCCGCCCCTAATGGTGCGTGAGCAAGCAGTTCGAAAAGATGCTGTCGGCTGACGTCACGCGGTTCGGAGGAAACACGTGATAGTCTTCGCCCTCCCGACTGAGTGGTAGTGGTAGCCTTAATGTGGGAGCCCCCTAGTGACGGGGAGGAATTGGCCACGACTAAATTGGGGAGAAAATTGGAAAAAAAATAAATAATAATAATAATAAAAATAAAACAAATTAACCTGCACTTTACCTCTAAAAAAACGTAAAAATAAATCCTGACAGGTAAGTGTTTCCGTTTCCGCACACACACACACACTCGCTTGCGTTTACAGCCCCCTTCTCTCAGGTTCCCAAACAAACACACACACTCTCTGCCTTACACAGACACACACACACACAAACACTCACGCACACTCAAAACCTCTCTGCAAGCAATAAGACCCAGCAAGGGAGACGATAGGTCTCGGCTTTACAGCCCCCCCTCGTCTCAGGTTCCCAAACAAACACACACAAACTCTGCTCTGTCGCGACTGTTTTCAAAGGTGAGGAGCTGTTTTTTTTGTTGTTGTTGTTGTTTTACTTTACAGCAGTGACTCTGCTAGTATGCGCTCACGCGAGTGTGACTAGCGATGTTACTTGCTAATTTTTAAACGGTTTTAAAAACAGTCTCTCCGTTAATGTGCAGCGCAAGAGAGAGAAAAACCATTGGCTCAGTTGTGATCACGTGACACTCTGCGTCAAAACAAGAAGCGCATGCGTGATACATGATACTCGGTGCTCGTAAACTAAGACAACGCTCGTCTTTCAAGTCAAAATTAAATAAAAATCTTTGCTCGAGTGCAGAACACTCGTAAACCGCGTTACTCGTAATCCGAGGTTCCACTGTAATTCATTCTTACCACATGTAATGAAAATGTGTAAATAGTTCAGAGTGCACCCTCTGCAGGATTATAAAGAAACCGCAACATTTTACCGCTTCAAAAACCTCAAAAATGTCAGAACTCAACTTGACAGTGAGCGTGCAGATTGAGGGGTTCTAACACATACAATTTTCGACTAATTTACACTTGTGGTGTGAGACGGGTGTAATGTGTAATGAGTGGGTTTGAGACTAATTCACTTACAGAGTTTGGAGAAAAAGGCAGATCAGAGGCTTTTAACACTCGTGATTTTTGATAACGTAACGCCATAAAATGTGTTTCTGTTGCGCCATTCTGAAACTTCTACTATGTAATAAATAATTAAACCTTATAAATGTAAAAATACGTTGTTTTGTTTTTTTGTTTCGTTTTTATCAATTTTGGAGTCAGTGAGGCGAAACGTGATTCACCATACAAAAGAATTTGCGATTCATCTATGATTAGATTTTTTCCCGATCTCTAACACACACAGTATGTTAATCAAAGGAATAAAAACAGACTTTGAATGTTTCAACTTTTTTTTTTTATCATCAAGAAAAATCACTCCGAATGTCTGAAGTCTTTACAGTATTACATTCAGTTTTTACATTAAAATCTATTTGATCTTTTCAGAATAAATGTTTTTCTCGTTCACATTTCTCTGTCAGGCTCACAGGAGAGAAAACAGTTCTAAACAAATGAATAAAAAATATATTCAGCTTGCTAAATATTTTGACCATTTATGATTTTCTCATATCCATGAAAAAAAAAACAAATAAAGTGCTTTTTGGAACTGTAAAGGTGTAAACAGGGCGGTGGTGGTTCAGTGTGTTAAGGCTCTTAGTTAAGGTCGTAGTGATGGAAAGTTTGGTGACAAGTCATTTGAGTGACACGGTTCTTTGAATCTCGTTCATCAAAATGAACAAATCTTTTTTTTTTTTTTTTGGAGTCATTTAGTCCATTTTGTTCTTTTGATCGGAAATAAAATAAAATGTTACACTTTGAATAAACAGACCCCCCCCCCCCCACCACGTCTACGTACTGATGTAATGGAAATATTACAATGCATTTTCTGGTCCAAATTGTTCATTCTTTTGTCATGTGACACTCATAGGCGCTATGCACTGAATTACACATGGAACAGAATTGAGCGGTTCTTCTCATGTGTCTTCTAGTCCGCGTTGTTTGTTCTTTTGAATCTATTGCACTGCATAGTGACTATGGGAGTCACGTGACAAAAGAATTAAGAATTCAGACCAAAAGACAGACTGTTTCCTCTACATAACCTATGGAGGTTTTGCGACGCTTTGCGCATGCGCGCCCAGTAAAAAATTAACAAATCACTCCCCGAGACTACTCGTTCTTCTGAGTCATGTTAAAGATTCATTGAAAAAGAACCAATCGTTCATGCACGACCCATCACTATCAGGTCGGCGGTTTGAGCCCCAGCTCTGCCAGGTTGCCGCTGTTGGGCCCTTGAGCAAGGCACTTAATCAGGAGTGAGGTCAGGACTGTACAATGGCAACAACTCCCAGCCGAGTTCCATGTGCAAGTGGTGCTGGTGAACGACTATCTGTACAGTTAATCAGGAAACTTACTTGTATCTTAAAGCTCACAAAACTTAATAAACTTTTTGTCAATAATTAAACCTTTTTAACCGTTAATCCCTGTGTAACCTCTGTGTACAGTAAGTTGTAAATAAGTTGTTACTATAGAAACGATAACATATTCGAACGAGCCCTTCAGTATATATTTGTGATTTGCTTGGCAGCTGAAACTACTTTTAGGGCTGCTGTTATAGGAAATGAATCAACACCTCCTGACCAATCAGATTAGAGAATTAATCAGTGCTGAGTTTAAAGCGGATTATCGGACACCACAGAACAATGGATAAGCCATAAAAAAGAGACTACAGTGGCTTGCAAAAGTATTCGGCCCCCTTGAACTTTTCCACATTTTGTCACATTACAGCCACCCCACTTTGCAGTTATTTATTTGTAAAAAATGTTTGGAATCATGTATGATTTTCGTTCCACTTCTCACGTGTACACCACTTTGTATTGATATTTCACATGGAATTCCAATAAAATTGATTCATGTTTGGTGGCTGTAATGTGACAAAATGTGGAAAAGTTCAAGGGGGTCGAATACTTTTGCAAGCCACTGTAAATGTGTCCTTAAGCCTCCAGATATTATGTGTTAGCTTTATTTGGCTCGTGCTTTGATCCCAAGTTATTCACAGCTCAGAGAATTCTTTCAGACGTCTCTAATTCATGATTTCTGACACTTCGAACCTGTGAGACGTAACACACTAAGGACGGGTGTGTCTGAGAGTCAGTACCCACCTCTGTGACCTCTTTCCTCATGTTGACAATGCGGAGCCAGTGTGTGAGACAGGGAAAGCCGTCCAGCTCCACGTTCCGCTCCTGTAAGGGCACTTTATGTTTATAGGAGAGCTGTCGGCTGAAGTACTTCACCAGCTTACCCTGAGAGAACGGGAAACAGAGAGAAATAAGACGTTAAATCAGATGTTCCAGGATACGGTGTGTGTCTCCTTCAGCATCCCCTAAAACAAATAACGCTGTGATGTGAAATCTGTTCTGATTAAGTTCATCATGTGCGTCCCATCCAGGGTGTATTTCCAACTCCCTCCCAGTGTCCTGGTGCTCCCGGGGTAGGCTCTGAATATTTCTGCCTCTTTGGATTTTAAAGTTTTACTTTATACGAATGAATAAATAAATGTGTCTAAATTATGATGTTATTTCTGGAAAAAATATATATTTGAAGTAGGCGCATAAAATAAATTTTATTCTAATTTATTCTTCATTACATCTACTGTACTTTTGGAGTTATATGTACCTCTATTTTTCTTTTTTTTTTTATTATTATTGGCAAAGTTGAGATTATATTTGGTCATGATCTGAATGCTGATTTGGAACACTGAAACAATCAATGTGGGCTAATAAAAAGCCAGAATTTAACATAATATGATATTTAAACTTTCATAAGCTTTATCTTTAATGATTACAATCCTCTGACACTAGAGACTCCTTCCATGGATGTCAAAAACAGTTGCAACATCATGCACATTTGTAAAGCTGTCTCCTTGGAGCATCCAGAATACAAGATCCTGTACATTATATGGTAATTATTAAACATACTGTATCAGGACAATAACATTAATATAAGCCCTGAATCAAGCAGTACAGAAAATGAATCAACACCTTTTGAACAATCAGGATTCAGCATTTAACCGTACTGTAGAGGGGAATCAAATAGCAATATGAATCAGGGAGACGAGGGAATCTCAGCATTCAGTTGAGTTTGTTAATGTACATAGACCTGAATATTGGGCATTGGAGGCTCAGTGGTAGGTTTCTCTCCTGCCATACGAAAAGCCCGGGTTCGATTTTCACCCAATGCCCAAACCCCAGCCACTGCTGGTCCCAAGCCAGGATAAAATGGGAGATTTGTGTCAGAAAGGGCGTCCGGTGTACAACCTGTGCCAAGTCGTGTGCAAATCAGATGGTCCACTGTGACGGCCCCATGGTGGGAGCAGCCGACAGACCAAGAACAAAAACAACATACTGTAGACCTCAATATTCTACAAATGATTGAGAGAAAAATGCACCGTGCATGAAACCACCTCAGTCGGATCACTCTTTCCAGATTGGCATACATTTTCAATCGGAAAAGGATACATATTCTTTCTACTCACTTTTGCCCTCAAAATTTGTTGACTTCTGGGATGGAAATTTGGCTTCTATACATGATCAGTAATAGCAGTAAGCACCCTGTCCCATCTCCCATTATCCACCACCAATCAACATCTAACCAATCACAGCCAACATTGCTTTCTGGTATCCAATTATAAAACAGAAGGCAGGTTTTATCAGAAAAACATGGACAAGCAAAGTTGGATATCGACTCCATTTCTTTATATCAAATGATGTAAATTAAATAAAGAAACCACAACAAATGTTTTATTGTGACAGGCTGCAAAGTGCCCAAAGATACAATTTTACAATTGCTTGGTTTTATAGCAATTTCAGCAGCAACCTCATTTCCCCTCTCGTCTGTTCCAAAAAGGCATGTGGTCCTAAACTTTTGATCAGCTGTAAAACAGCCTGTTTCAGTTTAATCGTTATTTTCATTAACCTGAATGCTCAAAACATGTTTTGTCTCACTCCCATTTCTTCTTGTTGCATGTTGAAGCTCTACTTGGAAACTTGTTAAGATCCAACCATGCAAAATATGATTTTTTGCCATTTTTCAAGTGATCTTAAACTTTTGATCGGGACTGTATATATACAATTGATAATTGTATGATAATTGAATTGTCAGTTAATATCTGTGAGAGTTGCCCACTAGAGGGCAGTGTGTGTGTTTTGTATTTTTTGTTTGTAGACTCAGTTTCCCAGAAGGCACCTCGGTCAGGTGACGCGGATGCTCACCTGACCGTTTGTTTGTCCCTTGCATGTATAGTCCCTAGTGTTTAGTCTGCTCGTCTGTTTAGTGTGTCTTGTCTCATCCAGTCTGTATCCAGTGTCTGTATTGTATCAGTGTGTGTAATCCCAGATTGTTACTTATCAGTTAATTAAATTTATAAATGTATTTATTAATAATAATAAAAACATAATTTTAAATCTGATTAAATGTGCCAAATGTTAAACATAAGCACTGCAACTACAGCAACTTCACTACTATTCATTTATTCATAAATTCAGAGGATTATTGGAATACACGCCAACCCCATTTACCCCAGCCATTGTGAACACCCCCACCCACCACACATACACACTCACACACCACTCCAGACATACAAACCGTCAAAAACCATTGAGTGTTTCTGTATTTTCTTCTGTCTATATCCTCAACTTTAGCTTTGTGTTGTTAAGTATGTCATGAGCTCCTAGCATGTTGCAGAAATATAAATATGTACAATGTGCCGGAGGCAGCATGGGAAGGCACTGCCTGCTCCGGGCTCTCGGTTCGATCCTGATCTCGTGTTACAGTCCGTATGCAGTATAGCATGTCTTACATTCTCCTCATGGCCGTCTGAGTTTCCTAGAAAACATCCCAGGTGGACTGTCAATGCTACAGTAAGTTGCCCCCATCAGGTGTGAAAGTGTGTGCATGGTGCCCTGAGATGGACTGGCATGTTATCCTGGATGTTTCACACCCAATGTTCCCAGGACACACTATGACCTAGACCAGGATTCAGCACTTTCTAAAAGTGAATAAACATTACAAAATACTTGCTCATTCCCTGCTTATCCTGTACAGGGTCACAGGGGACTCGAGCCTACCCCAGGGGAATCAGTGCACTAGATGGGGTACACCCTGGACGGAGTGCCAATCCATCACAAGGCAAACACACACACACACACACACACACAGCAGGCAATCTGGAAAGGAACCTAATCTGCATATCTTTGGAATCTGGGAGGAAAGTACAATCAATGGTGTACAGAACTTGTATCCCAAAACTCTCTTCAAGGTCTTTTTTCTTATAATGGGTGTGATGCAAAAACCATTGATGTCACTGAGCCCTAAAGTGCCTGAATGTCACAAGACACATACTTTCTCGTGTACAAATGCAGTCTTGAAAGCTCTAAAAACCATGCGGCTGTACTACCCTCGTGCGATCATGTGATACGGTTCAAGTTATGAGAATCAGGATCCCTATTTATTACGGATATTGTGCATGATCTGTAAGTGTATGTTTTATTCAAAAAAAAAAAACTATCAGCGTAAATAAATGGTGAAATCTGCCTTGTTGAGCTGTATAAATATTGTAATGTGGTTGAGATAGAACAACTGCTGTGTACTTTACTTGAATAGTTTTATTAGAGGATACCTTAAAGAGGTCCTATTATGCCATTTTAAAGGTTGCTAATATTGCTTAATGAGTCTCTTAAAATAGGTTTAAATATATGCAAGGTCAAAAAACACTTTAGTTTTCTCCAAAAATAGATACAATTTTACCCTATTTCTAAATGATTCGTAAAAACGATTCGTGTGAAGCAGTTCGAAGATTCAGTCTGTCTAAACCCCTCCCTCCGTGAACCCTGCTGTGATTGGTCAGATGGCACGGTCTTTTATGATTGGTCTACCGCTACAGCGTGTGTCGGAAAACGAAACGGCCATTACCGTAACTGAACGACAGCTCTGGAGACCCGTCAATACATAGAAAAGATGGCGTCGGTTTTGCCGTGTAACGAGCAGCTAATTTTATATTAACTATGGCTACAAAAATCGAGAGGTCTTTAATCTTTGTGTCTGTGTTGCGTTAAAAGGCCGGTGAGCAAAAAGGACAAATACAAACAAGTAGATAAAGCAAGAGTGTATTATACAAAACAAAATAAGTAAACGAAAAAGGTGCACCACAACCAAACAAAGATGTAAACAATATTTACAAACTATATATAATAAACGGTATGTGTGTGTGAACGCGAGTGAGTGGAAAATGTCCAAAGTCCATGTTTATTGTATGTGTGTTATCAGAGTATACCGAGTATGGTTCGGTCTCACCGGGGTTAATGAAGTCCGGGAGGCCGATGACGGAGGGTGAGAAGTCCGGGGAATATGTCCAGTCAAAGATAATCCGGTTCAAAAATCTTCGAAAGAAAATGATCCACAGCAATCTCTCCTTCTCTCATCCAAACAAATGACGCCAGAGCCTCCCTTTGAAGGCTGGTCAGGTGACCTTTTGCGACCTATGACCTCCTGTAGTTCTACGAGGTGTGGGGAAGTGAGGCACCAAAACACAGTCCTTGGGACACGTAACCGAACGGGTCCTTTTTATAAAGGCACCGCTGTTTTTCATTATTCAAAATGTGTATTAATGCCCTTATTTTATATATTTAAAAAACCCTTATGTGGCTGCGCTACAACCGTATCAATTTGAGCTGAAGTCTGTATATGTGTGTGTGATGCATTTTTTTCCCACGGAGCTTGCCGTAAAAGGGCAAGGGGCATGTGCACTTCACGAGTGTTAAGTTCAGTTTTTGTGAATGGTGGAGAATAAACAGTTACAAAGGATTTCGTGTGCTCTCGTTTTTATTGTTTTATTTATATTACAAAGTGTTTAAGCGAACCCCGCATGAATGCTCGGTCACATTAACAAGAGTGTGGTAACATTAATTGTAAAATGGCGGGCAAGTTGTTTGCGACGTAGAACGTGGGCGGACATTATGCAAATATGTTACGTAGTGACGTGGATCCGTAACAGAGTAAAAATAGATTCGCTAACGACTCATTTAGGCGAATGTGAGTCGACTCTTTTTTAATAGACAAAAACTTCATTTATCGTGCACTGTCATCGTCACAGATAGTGCAGATAGTTTATGATCACATACAGCTACATGACACACTGCATGAAAGATTATATTTGAAAAAGCATCATAGGACCTCTTTAAAAGTTCTACCTTATTAACAACATGACAGGAAGCATGTTATTTAGACAGTGGTGTATGAAATGTAAGAATGTGCCTAGCCAGCCAAAGTGGCCAAAAGTATTCAGACAACATATGCCATGTATTATAGTTCTGCCTAAACACAGAATGGGTGATTTCACTAATTAATTCTAGACTATCTGACTGAAGGGTTGTGCTAAATAACTAGAAAAACCAATGAAAAACTGGATATGTGACAATGGTCTTCTGCTTCTGGAGACATGATCTGGGTGATCTTCAGATCTAAACCCAACAGGAAACAATTTGTTGCAACGTTGTGCAATGTTGGATTATGATGAAGAACGCAGTAGCAGTCAAGAAAACGTCATCTGTACTGTACATGATGTTCAGGAAGCAATCAAGCCAGGATAGCGCGAGCGAGCGACACCAGACACCGCAGACGTCTTCTTGCCTCTATGCCCAGCCGGATCCAGCAGGTTTTGAATGAAATACTTGGGACTAAATATTGATTGTTATATTTATAACAAATAACAAATTATTCTTATTATCCTAACTGACATTATTTAAAAAGATTTTGAAAATGAGAATGTCATTAAAAACATTAAATTTCACTTATGTCTCAATACTTTTGGCCAAATATATGATAAATGATGTATACAAGTGCAAAATATGATGTTATTATATTCTTTCCTAGTTGAGCAGGTAGCAAATTAAATATATATATGTCAGGACAACATCTGATGATCTTCTGATGAGCCTTTATTACTGATAAATCTCAGGTTTCTGCTCAGGTTATTTATTAACAACTATTAATAATTAACTATGATGCTATTATCCTGTGGGAATAAGGGTTTAATATTAGCACAGTTCTCCTAGTTACACTACCTACAAATCGCTTTTAGCCTCAGTTGTGTCCAGACTGAATCCCTCAGCCCTTTATTTTTGGCACTGAACCAGTGACCTGCTGTGACTCATTCAACTGCTGCACTTTTCTAGAAGTCTTCAGGTATCAGCTCTTTATGGTGTCACAAAGCACCAAGAAACAACAAAGAAGTGTTTCTGTTTTTAAATACCATTTAAGAATTTTATAAAATAATAATTAAATGATTTTCATCCTTATAAAACATGTCATATATTAATTAATAACCTTGGAACAAAGGGCCCCCGAGAGCCATAGAGTTTTTGAATGTGGGTTTTGGCGGACAGCTGCTCTCTCCACAGTACTGAGGACCGGACAGACCTACCTTCACCCATGCTGCGACTGACAGTTAGTGTAATTAACAGTTATTAGACCACCTGGGACATGAAGTGATACATATACCTGTACTGTAGTTACTGTAAACATCTCAGTCGTGATACCGGCTATTATCTCCACTTGTCTCATCTCGATCGGACGTAACTGTTATATAAATGTTGCCCTAGGAGAAGTTGCTAAAAGTTGATGTTGCTGAAAACTTGACCACTGTCAACCCATAGGCTTACACACATTCATACACCCATATATACTGTACAGTGGTGGCCAAAAGTACTGACATATAAGTGAAATGCAATATTTTAATGACTTTATCATTTTTAAGTATGGCAATCAAGATAAAAAATAATTATTTCTTATTTTATGCAATGAAAATGCTTTACAACATTTCTTCAAAACCTGCTGGATCCGCAAATAGACGTCTACAGTACTCGCTCACTTCATGCCTGGTTGATTGCTTCCTGAAGATCATGTACAGTACAGAAGACAATTTCTTGACTGCAACTGCCTTCATTAGCATTATGCAACAGTTTGCTATTGGCTTTAGGTCTTTAAGCCAAGTTATGGCTTCAGAAGATAAATAACATCATCACATAGCTAGTTTTTCATTAGTTTTTCTAGGTAATTAGCACGACCCTTCAGCCAGATAGACTAGAACTAATTAGTGGCATCAACTGTTTTGTGCACACGGAGAACTATAATACATTGCATATGTTCTCTTAATACTTTTGGCCACTACAATCAATTTGGAAACATCAATCAGCCTACAGGGCATGTCGTTGGACTGTAGGGGAAATGAAAACTCCATGCACACAGTTTGGAGATGAAATTTCAACCCACAATCCTTAAGGTGACAGTGCTAACCCCAAAACCACCATAGCAGGGTACTACTTCTCTTTATTTATTTATTTTTTACCCCCTGCAGATGAGTTTCCCTTATTCCTCCATATACCGTAAAATACAGAGTGATTTCAATTTCACAGGCTATAGAAACTCTCATCAACACTGCAATACAGCTACAATTGAAAACGTTATTCCACATCCGCCTGACCCACTTCGATTGTGTGTTAAATGAAGGCCTCGTGTTCTGTTGTGTGTGTTAAAGATTATGAAACTTTTCCTCCAGGTCGCTCGGAGTCTATTGTAAATCTCTTCCTATATCTTTTCCATAAATCTGTGGTTTACTAATGAAACTTCGTTGGAGTATTTGGTGGCAAGTTAAAATTGTGCGATGAAACAGTTTGTGTCGAATGTAGATGAAGAATCCGAATGTGTTTGACTAGATGTTTGTTTGATTTCCAATTTATGCTTCTTTAGTTTTGTACATGAGCTATTTACAAGTCTTCTTAATTAAAGAAATAATAATAATAATAATAGCATTATCACCTGTTAGCATCTTGTACATCATGCATCAAAACATAAGCTGTCATTTAACAAAAAAAATGTCATATACAGTATTTAAATCATTAAAAAATATCAGAAATAAGTGACATATTTGACTTTCTAGCTTATTGTTGTAACTCAAATGAAAAACATTAGTGGCTAGCTAGCTAACATCTATACATGTAGTAGGAAGTATTAGGCTAAGTTGCTAGCTTGTGACTACGACTACTAACTTACGATTTTATAAATATCCTGATTCGATTTGACATTTTTTCCAATTTTATTACAATTTTTAAACCTTGAACCTTTGAAATTATTTTGAAATGTTGTCAATTTAAAAGTTTTATTCAAGATTCAAAGAACTTTATTAATCTCAGAGGGAAATTGCTTATTCTTGGTTACAGCTGCTCACAGTTGTTATCTAACGGAAAAGTAATAAATAATCTACAAAAAATTTTTTTTAGTCCTAAAACAGTAAGTACAAAAAATATGACCCAAGAGCATTTGTAAATCGAATATATGTATGTAATATTGTATTATAATATGTAATATTGTATTACATATTTTATTGGGAAGTAATATTGCAATTATCATATTATTAATACAGGTAAGTATTAATGATACCATACCAAGTACTGAATAATACCATTGCATTATTCAACAGCTTCTAAACCATCCTCATTAAACATGAGGAATTAAATGCAGCCTGTCCCTATATTAGTTTTTCCTCTTACAACCCAAGTGCAGCATTTAAACAATACAAACTAACTTAAAATACAAGAGTTTTACATTAAACTGATCTGCACAAATCTCTGTCATCTGTCATAATTATTATTTCTAAACATCCTTAGCAAATAATTCACTCCATCCACACGGATGCCAGCGTGTCAATAGTGTAGAGTACGTCACCTGTTGCATTATAAAGAAACGGTGAGGTTTTCAGACCCAAATGCATCCAAAGTCTTCAGCAACTTCAAACACTGGCCCTAATTTTGAAGACTGGTGTAAGAGAGTGTGTGTAATGAGTGGGTTTGAGACTAATTCGCTTACAGAGTTTGAAGAAAAAGGATGATCAGGGGCTTTTTAATGCACACAACTTTTTAAATAAAAAAATGCGTTTCTGTTGCACCTTTTAAAGGCTTCTGCGCTCGATACAGAATGGGTTATGTCCAAGGCTGATCGGTCATGACTAACCAGGCCACGTCACCGGCTAGTCATTGGTGCATCTCTATTATAAGTGTAAAAAAACAAAAGGAAAAAATTCTATATTTTGGAGGCAGTGTGGCGATACATAAATCTGCATACAAAATAATCGCGATTCATAACTGAATCAGATTTTCACCATTTTTTATATAATTTTAATGTATTGTGTATTGTCAACATACTGTACACATTCACTTGCTAAGTGTAAATAATTAGTTATACAGGTTACTGTTTAAGGAGGAAGTTATACGTCACTCATCACACTTGATGAGACACTTGAAACAGTTTTCTCTGTTTTTTCTTTGTAGGTTTTTTTTTTGTTTTTTATCACTTCATATATCAAATTCACCAAGTACAGTATAACATTGCCTCAATACAAAGCTATGAATTTGAGTTTTACGAGGTGGCATCACTTGCTTCTATAATACAATATTTCCTTAATAAGGATTAAACTACTGTTCATACAAGCAAAACATTAATAATTTAGTTAATTATGCTTTTAACATAATTCACAGTAATTAGTGTGAGCAAGAATGTTCTCAATTAAGGCAGAGAAAAGGCCCTGTGTATAGACCTGACATAATGATGTCTGTCCGCCATGGTTGGTCCACTACTTACCGGACGCCGGTGCCAAAACCCACATAGAAAACCAGTCACGGAAGAACTTTCCTCAAGAATCTGCTAAAAAATCGCCTCTGAACTGCCTGTCTTGTTCATGGTTAACACGAGCTACAAATCTAACTAACTACCTTCTAACAGAAACCAGAATCCCAAATCCCTCTCTAAACCCTGATCAAGGGCACTACTTGATGTGTGTGGAACAAGAGATTGTACACTTTACATAATGCAATAACTTTCCATTTAATGCTATTACAGAGCATTTAGTTAGCTATCATGCTTGTTAAAATGTCAGTACTAGTTAACGTAACATACACATCATTTTAAGAATTGTAAAGCACAGCATACTCCATATCGTCATCTCATTTGCAACAGACGCACTGAACGAGCTAACACCAACCCTAGCGCTAGCACGCGCCATCAAATCCACAAATCAAACCTTCTTTACTCATACGCTTGTTTCTCTTTGCTTGTTTACGGAGTCCACCACAACAGACCTCGTATTAAAATAATCAGCCGAACAGAAGATATCAATTGCTAGGTTACTGTTGTATCTGTGTGACAAAGCATCTTGTAAACCGCTACGTCATCTCACAATCATTAGGTAATATTTTAGAGTTTTTTTTTTCTGTTCTGAAACACACCGTAATTATCAATGTGAATTCGTAGTAGCCTAATATCGTCTAACGACGGCTGTTGTGACTGATGCCATGGTAGTCACATGTCTGCAAAAGGTCCATAAAGATATACAGTACAGCATGTATTGGCCAAACAGCTGTGAAGATGTCAGTATGTGCAAAATTAGATGTAGTGTTCATATCATGTTGTACAGTATAAGAGAAATAACACTAGAATACAGTGTGAGGATACAGTGCAGTATTTTAGCCAAGTGTTAGTCTGCGTGCTTTAAGAAACAAAAAACTCCTCCCCTCACTGTAGGGCATCCCCGCTTCCAGTCAATGCCAGAGGGAGTCCCTTGTTTTTCCCTGCCTTCTCTAGTGCTTACATTTTGGAGCTTAGCATGACGCAATTAGCAATTAAAATCCCCCAGTTCGGCAAATAAGGGTAAAACCTAACGCAAATGATTAAATCAATATAAGGCCTCTCTGTGTGTTCATATTATCAAGCGTGGAAACTGAAGCATTTTTTCTTCTTTTTTTTTTTTTTCTTCTATTTTTTTTGCACCACCTGCAGAATGCGCCTCACTGCAGCTTCTTCATTTAATACCCACACACACACACACGCATACACACGCATACAGACACAAACAATCACACAAATGCACTTTAATTGCAATAAAGCAAGATGGATATTGTGTTCAGGGGTGTTATGCTGTAGAATAGTGAATGCTCAATCTACATGATGGAGGATGAGTGGAGGGTGAGCGGTTGGTGTTGTTGGTGATAGTTATAGTTAATAAGCATAACATCATAGCGATTATGATGGGGAGGGTAGTGGTTATGGTGATGGTTATAGTGATGTGTTGGTTATAGTGTTGGTGGTGATGTTTCTGGTTTTAATGGTGATAGTGATGGTGACTGTGATGGGGTTTAATGGGGTTGATGGGTATGCGGATAGCAGCGATGGTGCTGGTGGTGATGGTTTTGGTTTTAATGTTGGTGGTGGTGATGGTTTTGGTTTTAATGGTGGTGGTGGTGATGATGGTTTTAATGGTGGTGGTTGCGGTTTTCGTGATTATTCTGATTGTTTTGCCTTTGGTGGTGGTGGAGTTGGTGATGGTTTTCATTATTATTCTGTCCGTTTTGATAATGATGGTGATGGTTTTGGTTGTGATGGTGGTGATGGTTTGTGTTTTAATGGTCGTGGCAGTGAGGTTGTTAATGATGATGATAGGGATGGTTTTGGAGATTATTGTGATGTCTTAGGTAATGGTGGTGAATTTGGTGTTGATGGTGATGGTTCTGGTTTTTAATGGTGGTGGTGATGATGTTGATAGTTTTGGTGATGATAGGGATGGCGTTGGCGATGGCGGTTTTGGTCATGTCGTTCAGTTCCGCTTGTGATAGCGGAGATGGGGATGGTATTCATGACGGTGGTCACAGTGAAGGTGCAGGTGATGATTGTGATGATGGCAAGCGGCCTGTTACCTCGAGCGTGCGGATTTCTTTTTGCGTCAGGTCATTGGATGTGGCACATTTGGTCCTGAGCCCCTCCAGGCTGGAGATGCTGATGTCGATCATATTCTGCACCAGCTCGCACTGCTGCAGGGCTTTCTGCAAACTCAGGTGAGCCTCCTCGCTTTTCGTCATCTTTTCCTCATCCATCGTGTTGTTTGTTTGTTTGCTTGTTTTACTGTTTGCTGCTGCTGCTGATGATGCTAATAATGGACAGAGGGACTTTCTCTCAGGAGAAGAAAAACGCAAATGAAATCAAAACACGCACATCGGATTGGAGAAGAGGGGAAAAAACGGGAACGCGTTCTAAAAATACAACAGTCTCTCTCTCTCTCTCTCTCTCTCTACGTGTAAGGCGATTCCATCACCGCGGTCCGTTTCGGGTCTCCTGACGCCGCCGTTTGCATGATCATCAGCCTGCCATAATAATCATAATAATAATAATAATAATAGAAATAAGAAAGAGTGTTTTGGAGTGGGGGGGGGGGGGGTAAAGAAGGAGGAGGATGAGGATGACGAGGAGGGGGATCAGATCCTCAGTGCGGTGTCATCAGCATCAGCGACCGTCACCGTCCAGCGCGCATTTCCCCCCCTTTCTCTCCCTATAATAATCCTTATAATAAAAATAATTTAAAAAAAACTGATCGCGGTGTCTTGTCTCTAAGCGCGGGGTGTGTGTTTCGCCGTGTTCTGGCAGCAGGTATTCCTCCCCCTCTGTAGCACTATCCCGGTGGCGCTCCCCCACCACCGCACCAACATGTTGCCCCGTCAATCAAACCCACAGCAACCCACAGCGCGCGCGAGAGAGACGAGCGCGCGAGAGAGCGAGAGAGAGAGACGAGTTCCCGCGAGAACACAAGCAACGTCTCGCGAGATTCAACATCAAACGCAGTGAGCTCACTGTTTGAACTCGAACAACCTCTTGGTTCGAAAACGTTATGAGTCTAATGTTTATGAGCACACAAGCTTCTTTTATGTTCCTTATAGAACTCGTTCTAACACTTTAAATTTAGTGGACAAAGTAAAAAAAAAAAACATGTATATATAATTTTTTCCCCATATACAGTATATATACTCAGCAAAAAAAGAAACGCCCCTTTTTCAGGAGTGTATTTCAACAATAATGTTGTACAAATCCAAATCACTTTACAGATCTTCATTGTAAAGGGTTTAAACAATGTTTTCCATGCATGTTCAATTAACCATAATCAATTAATTAATATGCACCTGTGGAATGGTTGTTAAAACTTAACAGTATTGTCGAGTGCATTTGCAAAATCCGTCAAGCACCATAATGAAATTGTCTCTCATGAAGGCCGTCCCAGGAGGACGAGACCAAAACCTACCTCTGCTGCAGACGAGAAGTTCATTTAGAGTTATCAGCCTGAAAAATGACCAATTAACAGCAGCTCAGATTAGAGGCGTTATGAAGTCTTTACAGAGCAGAAGTAGCAGAAACATCTCAATATCAACTGTTCAAAGGAGATTCATGCATTTTTTGGACGCCTTCAGCAAAACTTTACAATGTAGAAAGAAAGAAAAATCAGGAACCATCATGGAGTTAGAAAGTGTTCTAAAACTTTTGAACGGTAGTGTATATTAAAAAAAAAAACATACGAAACTGATTATTTTGCAGTGGTCTCTTTTTTTTCCAGAGCTGTAGGCCAAACCTGCTCACTCATCCACTTATTGTCTATACTGCTTTATCCTGTCTACATATATATCTGGAGGCTTACTGTTAGGTCACAAGCTACACTCTGGACAGGATGCCAATCCATCGCAGTGTACACATACAGTACACTCATACAGTCATTCAAACACTATGGGAATGCCAATTAGCCTAATCTGCATGTCTTTGAACTGCAGGAGGAAACCAGAGTACACAGAGGAAACCCACCAAGCACAGAGAGAACATGCGAACTTAAGTGCACACAGGTGGAAATCGAACCCATAACCTGGAGGTGCGAGGCGACAGTGCTAATCACTAAGCCACCATGAACAAATACTTCTTATTGGAGTCGGTTCCTGTCAGATTTATAAGCTAAAGTGTCCAAATTATGAAGTTTTAAAATGTTTTAAAAGAAGAAGAATTATCGCTTATTGGCGCAGCTGCACCACGATACATACTGTATACCGGTAGGGCCAGAACCGGGAGGAACAACCCATATGCACACATGATGTCAGAATCTGTTTGTTTGTTATCAGCAGATAATTACTGATCAGAAGGTCGGCGTTTGAGCCAGCACCACCAAGTTGAGGCCTTAAGCAAGGCCCTTAGCCCTATCTGCTCCAGGGGCTGACCCTGCACTCTGACCACAACTTCCTATATTATATATATATAACTTCATTGTGCTATAAGGTACATGTTCCAAGAAATTGAATCATAATCATTATTTGCATGTCAGTAATAGAGAGACAGATGACAGGAAACATTGACCAAGATGTCTGAGTTTGTGCCCTTCACTGTGGATAAGGGGCGTGATTGAGCACCTGGATGTGGGCTACTTTTGGCAAACATGTGACTTTGTTGGACTGCTTACAACACTGGTAAATAATAATAAAAATAATAATAAGGAACAAAGGGTGGCACGGTGGTGTAGTGGTTAGCACTGTCGCCTTGCGCCTCCAGGGTCTGGGTTCGATTCCCAGTGTGCATGGAGTTTGTATATTCTCCCCGTGCTTGGTGGGTTTCCTCCGGGTACTCCGGTTTCCTCCCACAGTCCAAAGACATGCAGGTTAGGCTAATTGGAGTTCCTAAATTGCCCGTAGTGTGTGAGTGGGTGTATGTGTGTGTGCCCTGCGATGGATTGGCACCCTGTCCAGGGTGTACCCTGCCCAGTGCCCGAAGTCTCCTGGGATAGGCTCCAGGTCCCCCGCGACCCTGAACACAGGATTAAGCGGTATAGAAAATGAATGAATGAATGAATAAGGAACAAAATTTTAGACAGGTTTAAAGCTCTGCTTGCATTTAATTGCTTTTAGATGTTTTTTCCACAAAATTTCAACTGTCCATGTAATAATGTGTTTTAAAAATGTGTGTAATAAAATGTTGTTTAAAAATTGTTATTAAAATGTTTAAAGTGTATACTGTAATTATGCAATAAATAATGGGTGTGCCTTCATGCCTTATAGACAAATGTGGTAGAGGTGAGCCAGGCCTGGTCCATAATAATCTTATCTGGGAGGTAATGGACTTCATAAACATTGGGGGTGATGTTGCTGTATAAGGTGTAGATCTCACCTGCTTTGTGGGAATCATTTTCAATGTGAAGCTTAAAGTTTAAAAGCATAATGCAAAGAAACCACGGACGCAAACCAAAACAATGGTAAAATAACATGCTCTTGTTACAGCAAACTTGAACACGTCACATGACATATTCCTACAGTACAGTACGGGTGTGTTTAAGAGCGTGCTTTGCTCAGAATAACGTGACACATAGAATACTGCGCACGACTCTTGAGCACCCCAATTTTTCATAGTTTGCTTCCAAATAGCCTTGCATTTTTGATGCAGTCCTGGGGAATAGTTCTACAGACTTACCGAAGGAATTTTTTTTGTTCTTCCACCAAGCATAGCGAGAACATGCAAACTCCATGCACACAGACCCAAAGGCAGGACTCGAACCCTCGACCCTGGAGGTACTGTACGAGGCCACAACGCGAACCACTACGCATTGTGGGATATCCACAGTGTGCCAGATATTCTGTTTGACATTTTTTTATCGTAAATATCCTGATACTCTATTCTATTCCCTTAACATACATTCACACTAGTCATTCTTACAGGACATATACAGTAAGTTCTATTATTTTTTATCATTATTTATGCTTGGGAAAAAATGGGGGGAAAAAAAACCCCAACTATTAAAGTAACTTTAACAATGCTTTTAGCATGTTATCTGGATCAGATTTGTTATAAGTAGTAGTAAAAAAGAATTTAACCATGCAGTGGTAGTGCTAATACATTTCTACCTAATCGACAGTAATTGCAAATGGATATTGCAAAGCAAATGAGACACGGTGTGGTCTTCTGCTGCTGCTGTAGCTCATCTGCTTCAAGGTTAGACGTGTTTTGCGTCCAGAGATGCTCTTCAGCATGCCTTAAATATACCATCAGCATTAAATCAAAGAGATGTTATTCGATTTACTGTTGCCTTTCTATCCGCTTGAACCAGTCTGGCGCTTCTCCTCTGACCTTTGGCATCAACAAGGCATTTTCTGCTCTAACTGGATATTTTCTCTTTTGCAGACGATTCACTGATTTGTGTGTGAAAATTCTAGTAGATCAGCAGTTTCAGAAATACGCAGACCAGTCCGTCTGGCACTAGCAACCATGCCACAGTCAAGGACGTTCAAATCACCTTTTCTCCCCGTTCCGATGCTCGGTCTGAACTTCAGAAGGTGATCTTGACTATGTCTACATGCCTGCATGCATCGAATTGCTGCCATGTGACTGGCTGATTAGATACGCGTGTGAACAAGCAGATAACAGAACAGGTGTACCTAATAAAGTGGCCAGTGAGTGCATTTGTCGTTACCTAAGACGCTAGGCAGTTATAGTGGTCTGAACGCTCAGAGGAAGCTTTCAGGCTTTCCAGTTCTTTTAACACATCAAAACATAATAATCATAATAATAATAATAAATCAGAAAAGTATTTCAGAGCACAACAGTTCTTATGCAACTTCATCTTAAACACACACATACAGTACTGTACACACATACACGTACAGAAAACATTGAAAGGTGATGTTTCTAAAGGCTCCAGGTGCTCGAATTGCGGTTTTAATTCTATTGTACTCCTTACATTGAGTACTGCGCAAACACCAACATTTCATAACAAAAATGACCCTTTTTTTCTTATGTGTACCTGTTTTATAACAAAAATGGTACTTTTTGTGTTTGAGGGCCCACATAAATGAGTAAAGGTGAAAAACTAAAATAACGGTCTTGTCACTTGTGTCTTGCAGTTGACACAGGCATTTTAAAACTTGGTATCTTTTCAGGAAATTAAAAATCTAATCTTTTGTCTATTATGAGTTCAAACATCTTATATACTGTACTGTAATATGGTGTGAAAATTAAAATCATGGACCACAAGGATCAAAGGATCTATCATCAGGATGCTTCCTTTTTTGTACTCTATGTGTGTTGGTGAGGATATGATCACAATGCAAATTGGCAGTGAATGTTGGCAGTTCACCAGTAACCAGGACGAAGGAACACACCTGAAGAACACACCTGGCACAACTCAACCTGCCCAGCAGGCATTGTACTGTACCACTAAAACGTAGCTCTAGCTCTTGGCCTGGGAGGAACACATGCAGCTCCAGCAGGTGTGTCATTTCCCACGAACCAAACACAAAGAGGAGGAAGAGAACCGCTATCAGCGCTGGTGTACTTCTGGCTTTCATTAAAAAAAAAAACCTCCATTTAAAATCGGTTAATGTTAGATTTGCTGTACATAATTATAATGTTTATTTGTATTTGGATCAATACAAGTTTGATAAGGCTAAACTTGTATTTTTGCCTTAACTCTCTTTAAAAGATCACGTGGGCTGTGTTACTGTACATGTATGAGCTCACAAAACACATGCTCGGTCAAAAAAGTAATCATTTCAGAGTTGTCAAATTATTGGGCTGCATCAAGCAAAGGAAACCACTAAGGAGATTTCAAATTACTGGATCCGAGTTATGAACCCTTCAACATGTTATCCAAACTGGGAGGATAGTGCTGAACCGCCATTTTTTTTTTTTTTACTGTTGTTTATTTTTACATTTTCTTATTCCTGCTGGGAACTACCAAACAATCACTACAATGACAATAAAGTCCCTTTATCTTTATGATCTGGGGTTGCTTCAGTTGAGCAGATCAAGACTCAGCAAGGTTATGTGGCAATAAAATAAAGGCAGCTGATGATCTGATATGTACTCATGACCATGTTATTATATAAATATTCATAATGTTGTTGTTGGTCTTTCGGCTGCTCCCGGCAAGGGGTCGCCACAGCGGAATATCCAGTCCGCACTACAACTTGGCACAGGTTTTACGCCGGATGCCCTTCCTGACGCAACCCTCCCATTTTATCCGGGCTTGGGACCGGCACTGTATCCAGTGGCTGGGGTGTGGGCACTGGCTGGAATCGAACCCGGGCCGTCCGCATGACAGGCGAAACACCTACCACTGAGCCACCAGTGCCATAATCATATTCCATAATCATATTCCATAATCATATTCCATATTCAAATTGTGAAGGAGTGGGTCTGGAAACATGAAGAATCGTTTTCACACATTAACTCACCACCACACTGAGCACTATAATCAGTGCTGATTGAATGAAGTCAGGATGTGTGCAACTGGCTGGGCACTCAGAACCTCCGTGTTATCCAAAATATTAGTGATGAACAAAATAATTGGATTACAAATCAGTTACCCAAACCTGTTTAACTGTATGTGTATTTAACCTTGGGGGGGGGGGGGGGGAGTGCACTAACAAGCTAGTTAATGTTACTTGTGGGGGTTATATACTATAAATGTTTTGACAAGTTAGGCTCCTGTTGAAAGTAATTAAACGCTATTAAACGATAAAAGAAAAACTTGTATTGCAAGATCTGGAAGTTGAGTCAACTGGACTTCTTTCTGTTTAGTAGATACTACTTATCCAAGTAGCTTCTTCGGTCTTAAGATGAAAGATGAAATGAAACTGAACATTTTTGCATGATGTGGAATACAGCTTAGTGCTAACAACAACAAAAAAATTATATATATATATATATATATATATATATATATATATTTTTTATATATATATATATATATATATATATATATATATATATATAAATTTTTTGTTGTTGTTAGCACTAAGCTGTATTCCACACATATATATATATATATATATATATATATATAGAGAGAGAGAGAGAGAGAGAGAGAGAGAGAGAGAGAGAGAGTTTGTGTGTTGCAATCATATTGTCCCAGTTCTAACTAAACATACAGTTTATTTTTTAAATGTTTATGTGTGATAATAAACATGGATAGTAACATGTGATAATTACTTGGATCGTAAAGTGGGTGTAGTAACAGAAGTGAGTGGGCGTGGTAACGCCATAGTTTCGCAGCCCTGATTGGATGGCCCAGCCGCCGTCAAGCAGCTCGAACGGACGTAAAATTGTTGTCAGAAAGCGCGCCAAAGGGATTCTCTTGCGTTATAGCGTGGATACTGTGATTAAGACAGATAAAAATGGCATCAACAAGCAAGCCACCTCTTCAGACCAGGAATTTACCATGGTAAGACTTTGGAAAGTTAATACTATATGCAAAACGAGCATGTTTATGGGTAAATTAGTCTAAAGTTTATAAAAAGACGAAATAACGGAAGCTCTGGATTAATGTACAAATGCTAATTTGCGCCAGCATATTAATAAGTTATCTAAATTAATAGTGCAGCGTTCGTTATAGTTGTTTTGTCTTTAATGTATCCCGATTTCTGTCTGTTTTTGCTTAATTTCTCTTGCGGTATCATTCCGGTGAAAAATAAATACGCATCTAAACTCTCTGATTGGATAGTCTTGTCGTGCTGTGTGTTATGATTGGCTTGTGCGTCAACCTTGACCTCTTTTGATTGTATGGTTCACCACTAACGCGGAAGTTGTTATGAATGCGGGTAGGCTTTAGAATATGTAAGTGTTCCGTCTTTTTTAACTAATTTTTTTTATCATGGTTAGCTGACTAATGTGCATTATTTTTCAAAACAAAATTGATAGCTTATTTCATTGGACGTGTTTGTGCTAGTAGCTATATTTTCGGCACAATACAGTTAAAGTACATCATCGGAGAAGTTCACGCTGCTAGAAAATGGAGTTGTCAAATCTCGCGATATTACAAAATCTCATTATCTTTTTACTTTGGCTCTTGAATATTATTATTAATAAATATATTCTAAGGATCTTTTACCTGCCCAGTAAAAAAACATTGGACCCAAACTATATATTTGGTTTATTGTTTAAATATGTTTAATAACTTGAGTATACACTCACTGTCCACTATATTAGAAACACTTGTACACCTCAGTTCTCCAATCATGTGACTTCTGTGACTTTAGCTGAGGGAGTCTTTTAAAGTCTATTAAGGCGACACGTTGGCTTAGTGGTTAGCACTGTCGCCTTGCACCTCCAGGTCCTGGGTTCGATTCTCGTGTTCTCGAATCGATTCTCGATTCTGTTATGGGAGGAAACCGAAGTACCTGGAGAAAACCCACCAAGCGGGGAACCATCTAGAACCATCAAGAAGCCATCTAGGAACCTCTGTAGCCCAACTAGGATATGTGGAGGGCAATGGTGACTATTGTATGCATCCCATGCATATAATCGACCATACAATTTGAGAATTTGGCAATTTGAGAACAATAATTTGCATGTTTCTGGACTGTGGGAGGAAACTGAAGAACATGGAGAAAACCCACAAAAGCGCGGCATGAAATACAGCTTTCATTATCCACATCACATCCGTGCTTTATGCTGCAATACAACACATCTCCCGTGTGATATCACCAAATTATCTTTCATTTGACCCTGTGATTACTGACCGCTTTGAATGCAGCTGTGCTCGCTTGATTTTTTTATTATTATTATTTTTTTTCATTTATTTATTTATTTTAATTGTTTTTTGTTGTAGGGTTGAAAAGTACAGACCACAGAAGCTGGACGATTTAATCTCGCATCAGGACATCCTGAGTACAAGTAAGTAATGATGGATGTAACAAACCTCTCAAATGAGACAGGTCTTCATTCCTGGATCATTGTGCTCATGCATGCAAGCGAATGCGCATTTACATTCAGGCATTTGGCAGACGCTCTTATACAAAAAGTGCCTTAAAGTTTACATCATCACATCGTACAGAATGGTACGACTGTGCATTTCTTTAATGCGCAGGAGTGCATACAACTGAAATGTCAGTGACGAGTGTTTTAGCTAAGAGTATTAATACAGAAATCCTTCAAGTATGACTGTCTTCTTTATCAGTTCAGAAGTTCATCAAAGAAGACCGACTGCCTCACCTGCTGTTTTACGGACCGCCGGGAACAGGAAAGACCTCCACCATTTTAGCCTGTGCTAAGCAGCTCTACAGGGACAAAGAGTTCAACTCCATGGTTCTGGAGGTACTACTACTTTATTTTGTTAGATAAGCTTTTTAGATTGTAGATCCGAAATAACGTTACTGTTGCATGCAAATATATTTACAGACATGGAAATACTGTAAAATGGCAAATAGATTTAAAATGCTAAATGGAATTGGTAAATTTTGTGAAAAAGGGGATGTTCGAATCTACACCGAGACCTGTGATGAAATTTCTCGTGAATGAACTTTCCAAGCAGTAGTGTAAGTGCATTAAATAAAGAAATAAACTGAGGTTTTTTTTTTTCCCTTTTTACTTTAACTGTTCTATTTTTATTCTGCACAAATCAAAAGTCTCGGTTTGACTCGAACAAACTTAATATTATTACTCGAAATGAATCTATTTTCTTCACATTTGTCCAGAATGAGCTCAAAGTTGTTTTTTTCTTTTTATGTATTTAAAAAAAATCCGTTCTGTTCATGCAGCTCAACGCGTCAGACGACCGGGGTATAGATGTGGTCCGAGGCCCGATCCTCAGCTTTGCCAGCACCAGGACCATTTTCAAGTAAGAGCCGCACTAAGTGTTTCTTTCACTTAGTGGCACAGAAAGAGCTAACCTGATGAACAAGTTAATTTATCTGAATACTAAAATTCAAAACCTTTTTGTTTTAATAGTTTTATCGCTTTATTATTTTTCTGTTTATCTGATGTCGCCTTAATGAGACTCCTCTCATGTGTCAAGGAGATTCTCCTCTTTAGGTCTTTAGGTCAGTACGAAGAATAGTCTTTAGAATACGTTAAATAATGTTAACTGATGATCATTTTAATGGCTGTGTTAAAAAAAAAAAAAAAAAGTGTTGCAAAATGGACAACCCAAATAAACTAGGAAAACTTTTTTTTTATATATGCAAAGGTGCTCTTGGTCATGTGACCAGAGTCAGTTTATTCATTATTAATTTATTCAATGTCCAGTTTATGCAGGACGCCCTTTATTTTATGCCAGATCTTAAGATGGTCAAACCGTTACATAATCAGAATACTTCTTTAAACGCATCGTTAAATAAAAGAAGGAAGAATGCAGGTCGTGAATAAAACGCATTTAGTCGCTCGGCCTTCATTAGACGAAGTACACATTTGTACTGTGTGAAAATGAATGATCTTTCTTTATCGTGTGTGTGTAGAAAGGGTTTTAAGTTGGTGATTCTGGACGAGGCGGATGCCATGACCCAGGACGCTCAGAACGCTTTAAGAAGAGGTACTGGACCATCTGCCCCTCTAGCAGCTCACCTGCTGGGCTTCCACATGGCCCTGTGTCCAAATCTTACTCTCCTACACGTACACACTCTAACATTTCATCTACAGTTTGTGTGTCAAAGGATTTTTAACTCTTGTTGAATAATCTCTGTTTCTGTGTGTACATGTTTTTACTTTCCCTTGTGATGTCTCTCTTCTCTCTTTTCTGTCTCTCGCTTCCCGATTGTGTGTGTCTCGCTCTGCGTGTGTCTCTGTCTCTCACACTCTCTCCATGGTCTTCACTGGCGCTCTGCCTTGCTGTATCTGTCTCGCATCCCCTCACTGTCTCACTCATTCTCTCATCCCCGATTCTTCTTCGTTCTTTCTCCTGTCTTTTATTTTTCTTTCTCTCATATTTAAACCTTTTGCATTTTCTCACTTGCCATTTTCTCTCATGCTCTCACTCTATCTCTTGGTTTAATTCTCTCGCTCACTCTCGCTTTCTTTATGTGCTTTTTGTGCTCTGTCTCCCTTCGTCTTTGTCTTGCTGTCTGATTCTCTCTCCTCCTCCTCATCCTTGCTTGCCCTCCCCCCAATGCTAATGGTTGCTTTATTTCTGTCCTTTTCTCTCCTCCTTTCATCTCTCTCTCTCTCTCTCTCGCTCTCCAGTGATTGAGAAGTTCACAGAGAACACTCGGTTCTGTCTGATCGGTAACTACCTGTCTAAAATCATCCCGGCGCTGCAGTCTCGATGCACACGCTTCCGCTTCGGTCCCCTGTCCCAGACCCAGATGATCCCCCGACTCGAGCACGTCATCCAGCAGGAGAGGTGAAGCTCATTGACTCGGAGTGTGTTCACTTTGACAGTTGATGCTTTCAGGATCACGCAGTGGAGTTAAAAGACCCAGTGCGTGATGAGAGATCAGCCTCACTATGCTACAACCCTTTTGCCACTAAAACACTGCTGAGTTGATCTTGTTTTGTCGTCTGTATGATTTCTTTCAGCATCGACATCACTCCAGATGGCATGAAGGCTATCGTGACGCTGTCTACAGGAGACATGAGGCGATCGTTGAACATTCTACAGGTGCTCGTGCGGTAGAAATGAACGAAGATTATAACGAACATACGAGTGTGATGTCACCATTAAGAGCAGATCACAGAGTGTTCCCCCCCCCCCCTTGTTGTACCACCAAAAATAACAAAATTTAATGTAATGTTGGATTCTCTTTTGTGAGTTCAACAAGACATTGATTGTCGTCTGTCCAGAGCACTCACATGGCATATGGGAAGGTGACGGAGGAGACGGTGTACACCTGCACGGGGCATCCTCTTCGCTCAGACATCGCCAACATCCTGGATTGGGCTTTGAACAAAGACTTCACCATGGCGTATAACCGTATCCCTAACAACTTTTACACTCTTAAAGACACGCCCATCCTTAAAGCATAAAGACGTATTCTTCCTTAACGGCATGCTAACAGAAATCCTCCAGCTGAAAACGCTAAAAGGTTTAGCGCTGCATGATATTCTGACTGAGCTACATCTTCTCATACACAGAGGTAAGACGGGTTGAGGAGTTTAGACTGAAGGCCTGGGCCAGTATTCTTAGAATTCTCTCAGAGAGCTCCTATCTTAGCTTAAAATGTCCTAGCTGGGAGTCCTAGACTAAAAGTGATTTAGGAAACTTCTTAGAGCAACTAGGAAAGTACAAAAACCTTTATCTTAGTGAGGAGGTGTGGTCGACCCAGTTGCTAGAGATGATGCAGCAATTCAAGGACTGTGATTGGTTGATTAAAAAAAAATAACCTGTGACCTCTGTAAAGGTCTTAAAAAGCACTCTGTGAAAACAGAATATATGATAATAGAATTGATCGTGAAATTATACAATTTCTCCATATACAAATAGTTTCATCATGACTACAGGCTACTTTATTTCTAAGTTTCTGTTATAGACTAAATATCTTGGGTAATTAAAAAAGCCAAATGTTGAAAATGTGTCTACTTTTGAAGCAACCAATTTCCACACAGTAGTTTTTAAATTCTACTATATTCAAGTTCTCACATTTATTTACCAAACTGATTTTATTGCATGGGAGCAAAATGGCTCAGATTTAACTATTTTACATGACCGTCTATTTAAGTTTGGTATGTGTGGTAAGTATGGTACAGTATGTAGCCAACAGTCCAAGAGAGATGGAAGGGAGTAAAACAAGAAGAATTGTTTTAATTGGACAGAAAAGCAGTTTTACTTTTAGCTTTATATTCAGTGTTTGGAGAATATTTCTTCTTTCTGCCATTTTCTCCTCTTTCTATAGAAACTCTTAAGCCTCTTAAAAGTCCTCCTCTCTACTCTTAATATTTTTGACCTTAGGAGCTGTTTTTAGGGCTAAGATGTGTCTTGAATCATTTTTATCTTTGCTAAGATTTAGTCCTAAATTTAAGGGGAAATTTTAAGAAAATTACATAAGTCTAAGAATTTTCTTAGAATTACGTCACTAGGAGCAACTTTTAGGCTGAAGAAGCTTGGTGAATACCGGCCCTGGGCCCGTATTCACAAAGCTTCTTAGAATTCTCTCAGAGAGCTCCTATATTAGCTTAAAAAGTTCTAGCTGGGAGTCTTAAACTAAAAGTGATTTAGAAAACGTCTTGGAGCAACTCAAAATCCTTTATCTTAGTGAGGGGGTGTGGTTGACCCCGTTGCTAGGGATGATGCAGCAATTCAAGGACTATGATTGGTTGATAAAAAATAACCTTTGACCTCTGTAAAGGTCTTGAAATGTGCTCTTTGTGGAAAATAGAATATATGATAATAGAACAGTGAAATGATAATGTTTGCTTCTACTTTTGAAGCAACCGATTTCCACACAGTAGTTACTATATTTATTTTCTTACATTTATTTATCACATTGATTTTATTACCTTCAATCCATTTCAGATTGATGGAAGCAAAATAACAAAAATGATTTTACAGTTTACATGATTGCAGGACAGTTGCACTTTTGGATGGTATGTAGCCAACAGTCCAATCGAGATGGAAGGAAGCAAAAGAACAAGAAAACCAAATTGGACAGAAGAGCAGTGTTTACTTTTAGCTTTACATTTAGTGTTTAGAGTATATCTTTCTTCTGTCCACCATTTTGTCTTCTGCTATAGAAACTCTTAAGCCTCATAAAAGTCCTCCTCTCTACTCTTAACAATTTTTACCTTAGGAGCTGTTTTTAGGGATAAGATTTTTTGTGAATCATTTTTATCTTTACTAAGATTTTGTCCTAAATTTAAGGGGAAATTCTAAGAAAATGTCATAATTCTAAGAATTTTCTTAGAATTTTGTCAATAGGAGCAACTTTTAGACTTAAGAAGCTTTGTGAATACGGGCCCTGATGTGCGGATGATGAACTAAGATCTCTTAGCGAGAACTTGGTAGAAATTTCAAAGTTACTACATTTAAAGGGGCTGGCAAGCTGTGTCAGAACATACCCCGCAAGAGTGTTTAAGTTGTACCCCTGGGGTGTAAGAGGTGCATAAATTTGACATATAATGGTAATTTCTATAGGAACTGATGGATCCCATTGCCATAGAGAAATGGGGGACGGCTCATTCATTCATAGTGGACAGAAGCCTTTCATTTCTTCATTAGCAGGTTCCAAGCCACTTCCTAACAACAAAACGGAGTACCCAAGCAACCATTTTGCATGAAGTTTATCTCTGCATCAGAACACTGAATAGACATGTCGGTTTAGTTTTTTTTTTTCATGCCACCAAAGAGCTAAGATGCTAGCAGTAAATATCTACATGCTAAGAGATGCAACAAAAAAATTGTTAGCAGCATGCTAATCACATTGGAGTCATATGCTACTCATGTTAGCATCATACTAGCAACATGCTAATATTGTTAGAATTCAGTTGCTCAGGCTTAGGAACGTTACATTGCAAAAAATGAAGTCAGCTGATGACCTGAGTGTACTGAATGACCAGCTCATCACATCTATGTTCCTCCCCCACCTCCCTGATGTCCTGAGGGCACAGATGATGACTGCAGGATTCAATTGTTAACCTTTGTTGATGCCTACATTAACTAATCTGTAACACTTAAAATGGGAAAAATAAAGAAATCTGTTCATTTTACAATTTTAAATATTTAGTTTAAAAGAATGAGGGGGGGATAAACTCTTCCTTTCAGTCCAATTGAATTTGTGATTGTTCCGTTATTCAGAATAATTATAAAGGTCTTGACTAAAACAACATTCATGAGGAATCACAAAGGAGTTTTAATTTTCTGCAATAGGAAAGTACTCGAACTAATTACTTACATCAGAAAGTAACGTTGTAATGTAACTGATTACTTTTTAATGACAGTAATTTTGTAATGTAATTAGTTACTTTAAAAAATAACGTCCCCCAACACCGATTGTCATCATGTCCCCCAGTTAAAATCATTCTAAAGAATTTTCGTGGAACCATCAGTAAGAAACAGGTTAAATCTCTGAATCTCTCTCACACACGCACACCTCGACTGTGCTGTATTAATGAGCCATTCTGTAAAACGATATAAATGAATAGATGAGGCCAAAGTGAGGTGTGTATTAAGCTGTAATTACTCCAGCGCAAAACTGAAGAGATGAAGTTGAGACATGTTGTCCTATCTGATCGCTCACATTAATGATGAGGGTGACATAATCCCACTCTTTTCTTTCTTCTCCTCTTGCTCTTCTCCAGTGGATTTTTCTCCGGCGATCCGGATGGGTTTGCTGATCAAGCTTGCCGACATCGAGTGAGTAGTGGAAAGGTTGAGGTTCATCTAGAACACTCAAGCTCCACCTTTCTCTTACTATGTCTTTCGTTCACTGATCTGTTCTGTCCTTCAATCTTATTGGCTCTCTGACATCCCCTCGCTCTGATTTGTTCATTTTTCTCACATTATTTTTTTCATTCTTTCTCTTTTAATTGTTCTCCCATACTCGCTCTTTCTTTCTGCCTGTTCTGTCTCATTTCTCTTATTTTCTTATTCTTTCATGTGCTCATTGTCTCATTTGTTTCCTTCTATTGCATTTTCATTCTCTCATGTTCTCAAATCTGATCATCCTGTTCTCTTTTACTCTTTCTGTATTGATTCTGCTCTCTCTCTCTCTCTCTCTCTCTCTCAGGTATCGTCTAGCCACTGGAACCAGTGAGAAGATTCAGCTGAGCTCTATGGTGGCTGCTTTCCAGGCGGTTAGAGATATGGTGGTCAATGATGGCTAGTCCGGTTAAATCTTGGTCTTTCTCTTAGACGCACACCAAAACTGTTTTCAGACTCAAAAATCCCACACAATGAAGGTGTACAGAACAAAATCAAGTTCATTACATCTATTCAAATGTACCAGTGTTACAGCAGGAGTTATATATAATGTAAAATTGTTTAAATAAATATGTCTTTCTTAACAAGTCTCATTATATTTCCTCTCTGTATCTTTTTATTATTTTTTATGCCATATATTTCAAGCTTTAAAATAAAAGCAGTCTCGTATAGCAGCTCATCAGCTGTAATGTTCCCTGCAGCGGAGGATCTTATTTTTAGGAAAGTCTCTGTATGTGAGGAAGTCCAGAATTTTCTTTGGGAGAGGTAACGCCTGCACCTGGAACGTTGACACAGAGTACCTGAGCACGGTGCGACATAAATGCCGCAGGCTGGGAACCAGACAAGGAACTCTCCAAAACTTTACGTGTCCGTCTCGACACCTGGAACCAAAAAATATTACATAAAAAAATAATAATAATTATTATATACTGGAATTAAAACACAAACAAATCTGACATTCACAATTTAAATTCTTTTACATGTTATAAGTACTAATGCTTTAAAGTAAAGAAGGTTCTATAAATAAGAGATTAGTTTTATATAGAATTACAGTGGAGCCTCGGATTACGAGTAAGGCGGTTTACGAGTGTTCCGCAAGACGAGCAAAGATTTTTAATACATTTTGACTTGAAAAACGAGCATTGTCTTGGTTTACGAGTACCGAGTATTATGTATCACGCATGCGTTTCTTGTTTTGTGGCCAATCGTCACATGATCACAACTGAGCCAGCGGTTTTTCTCTCTCTTGCGCTGTGGAATTGTGGGTAATCGTCTCCCCTGCTGGGTCTTAGTGCTCGTCTCTTACTGGTATAATCAACCTCCATGCACGCGTGTACTGTTTACTGTAACACTGTGACCACGTGTGTGTGTGTGAAACATATTTTATTTTGTGTTTGTAAGCATGTGTGTACTGTTTCTTATAACACACGTGTAAAGCAAAAGAAAATCTAATTTTCTCCGTCTCTGTTTCAGCCTATGTGAGCTTGTGTGCGTGCGCACGCGTAATTTGACACTGTGCCGGTTCACACACACTCTCTGGTCTTTAGTTTGTGTGAAGCACCCCCTCTCTGCTTCACCCAAACACTCTCTGGTCTACACAGAAACTCTGCTCTGTCGCGATTCTTTTTAAAGGTAAAGTGTGGGTTCATTTGTTTTACTTTACAACAGTGATTGTTAGTTTGTGCTCACATGAGTGTCCTTAGCAATGTTCCTTGCTAATTTTTTCCGACAAAACAGTGTTGCGGGAGAGAGAGGTTGATTTATAACTGCTGTTTACAGAAGTGTAGTCCAGTGCGGGAGATGCATTGTGGTTAATGCAGTCCTGTGTGTGTGTGTGTGAATGTGAGATGTAAGCTAGGATATAGAGCCAGAGTTTTGTTTTCTCTTTTAGTAGTTTCTGGAGTACACCCGAAAGTTTGTACTATAGCCTGACAATGCAGCAAATAAAAGAACGGGCATGCATCGACCAATTTGTCCATCTCATCATTACACGCACACACACACACAGAGCGCCTGCGCGCACAAACGGAAACACTTATCCGTCGGGATTTAAAGTGCAGGTTAATTTATTTTATTTTTACTTTATATTTTGTATTAATTATTTGTTTGGGCTGTAGAACGAATAATTTAAGTTTCCATTATTTCTTATGTGAAAATTTTAATTTGGTTTACGAGTGTTTTGGAATACAAGCCCGCTTCTGGAACGAATTATGCTCGTATTCCGAGGTTCCACTGTATGTTTTTTGGCTGAATATGTTTGTTACAATAATATTGTAAATGCTAAACAAATCTAGTTAATTTATTAGCTATACAGAGAGCTACACGTGAGGGGGAAAAATTCCTGCTATAATCCACAAACATGACGCTGTCTGCCTGAGAAACATGAACTATGAGAAATTTTTTTTTTTTTTATGGTGCAAACTTAAAATGCATCTAATAAATATACGTTTAGTTTTTTTTATTTCTAATAACATTTTAAATAAGTATCAGTTATATTTGGATAAAATGAATAGTAAGTTACTTTTTACTTAATCTCAAATTGCTCAAGGGTGTTCAAGTCAAACCAGGACTATATAATTCCCGAATAACGCACTTATCCCAGTATTTCACTAGTGCTTGGACACCCTCAAGGTAGAAAGTTTTCTCAGTACGCCAGAGCCACGATCAGGCTGCCTGCTTGATGTCCTAGCCTCCTAGGAACTCCTTTAATGTCCCAAACATGTGTAAATGCCTTAGGGCGAGTTCACGTAATGTAATGTGCAAGTGGTGTTCATGAATGACTCTGTGTACAGTTCCCACAGACGGAGGTGTCTCTTCCACGAGTTGGCGACAATTTATCCGTGATGACCAGATGTTCCACGCGGTGTATGTTCACGGGAACGACTGCAATGGGCTCCAAGTCGCACTTAAAGAATTCTTTAAAATTTTTGCACCATTCAAATGGTTTACTACGGCAAAGTCTCTCATCACAGTACTGTAAATGTCAATCATTTTCACACCTTCATTCATGAAAATTGCATCAGTGGTTTGACTTGAACATCCTTTTTGCTGACTCAACCTCCAGTTATTTCCTGAAACTGGTATTCAGATGAGTCACTGTAAAAGCCTGAATTGTCAGGATGCAACTCTCACATGAGGCAATATTAATGCTATGTAAAAAAAATCTAAGGAATGTGGTCTAGTACAGTGAATCCCACTCCCTGACCCTGGAGAACTGCCTGCTCTGACACACCTACGGCTATTCATAAAAAAAAAAAAAACTTATCGCTTATTGGTTTATTAGTTAAATCAGAAGAGCTGTGAGCTGTGAAAACACTACAATGTGTGAAGCAGCTGATCCTCCAGGATTAGGTTGGGGAGAAATTACTCTAGGCTACCCCAAGTCTGTTTTCAGTGCCATGTGTTACCCTGTCGCAATGGCGCTGCCTTGTGGGTGGAAAGCGCAGCACAGTCCGCTGACCCGGTTACGATCCGACACCAAAACCAGTTTGTCTTGTTCCATGTCCCAAATCTGTAACGCCCTGTCAAACAATAGCAGGAAGTCTTTCGTTAAAAGGAGAAAGGGACAGCGTGTAACAAATATGCTGAGAACAGTGACAACGAAGGCATGGCAGGATGCCACACCATATATTTAATCCCAGATGTGTGTGTATATATATATATACACACACACCTAGAGTAAGATTATGGGTCAAGAACTGGGTACAAGACGATACTTTAGAATTAGAAAATGGAGATAAGAAAAAGGTTTCAGGGAAAAAAGATTTTATTTACAGTGGTGTGAAAAACTATGTGCCCCCCTCCTGATTTCTTATTCTTTTGCATGTTTGTCACACTTAAATGTTTCTGCTCATCAAAAACCGTTAACTATTAGTCAAAGATAACATAATTGAACACAAAATGCAGTTTTTAAATGAAGGTTTACATTATTAAGGGAGAAAAAAAACTCCAAATCTACATGGCCCTGTGTGAAAAAGTGATTGCCCCCCTTGTTAAAAAATAACTTAACTGTGGTTTATTACACCTGAGTTCAATTTCTGTAGTCACCCCCAGGCCTGATTACTGCCACACCTGTTTCAATCAAGAAATCACTTAAATAGGAGCTACCTGACACAGAGAAGTAGACCAAAAGCACCTCAAAAGCTAGACATCATGCCAAGATCCAAAGAAATTCAGGAAAAAATGAGAACAAAAGTAATTGAGATCTATCAGTCTGGTAAAGGTTATAAAGCCATTTCTAAAGCTTTGGGACTCCAGCGAACCACAGTGAGAGCCATTATCCACAAATGGCAAAAACATGGAACAGTGGTGAACCTTCCCAGGAGTGGCCGGCCGACCAAAATTACCCCAAGAGCGCAGAGACGACTCATCCGAGAGGCCACAAAAGACCCCAGGACAACATCTAAAGAACTGCAGGCCTCACTTGCCTCAATTAAGGTCAGTGTTCACGACTCCACCATGAGAAAGAGACTGGGCAAAAACGGCCTGCATGGCAGATTTCCAAGGCGCAAACCACTTTTAAGCAAAAAGAACATTAAGGCTCGTCTCAATTTTGCTAAAAAACATCTCAATGATTGCCAAGACTTTTGGGAAAATACCTTGTGGACCGACGAGACAAAAGTTGAACTTTTTGGAAGGTGCGTGTCCCGTTACATCTGGCGTAAAAGTAACACAGCATTTCAGAAAAAGAACATCATACCAACAGTAAAATACGGTGGTGGTAGTGTGATGGTCTGGGGTTGTTTTGCTGCTTCAGGACCTGGAAGGCTTGCTGTGATAGATGGAACCATGAATTCTACTGTCTACCAAAAAATCCTGAAGGAGAATGTCCGGCCATCTGTTCGTCAACTCAAGCTGAAGCGATCTTGGGTGCTGCAGCAGGACAATGACCCAAAACACACCAGCAAATCCACCTCTGAATGGCTGAAGAAAAACTAAATGAAGACTTTGGAGTGGCCTAGTCAAAGTCCTGACCTGAATCCTATTGAGATGTTGTGACATGACCTTAAAAAGGCGGTTCATGCTAGAAAACCCTCAAATAAAGCTGAATTACAACAATTCTGCAAAGATGAGTGGGCCAAAATTCCTCCAGAGCGCTGTAAAAGACTCGTTGCAAGTTATCGCAAACGCTTGATTGCAGTTATTGCTGCTAAGGGTGGCCCAACCAGTTATTAGGTTCAGGGGGCAATTACTTTTTCACACAGGGCCATGTAGGTTTGGATTTTTTTTCTCCCTAAATAATAAAACCCCTCATTTAAAAACTGCATTTTGTGTTTACTTGTGTTATCTTTGACTAATAGTTAAATGTGTTTGATGATCAGAAACATTTTGTGTGACAAACATGCAAAAGAATAAGAAATCAGGAGGGGGGCAAATAGTTTTTCACACCACTGTATAAGGCAAATTCAGTTCTAGGTATTTGATGGAACAGTTGGGTTTAACTGGTTGAAAATGTATTTTGAGATGTCTCGTCTCACCTGTAGTCTTTAAAAGCCAGATGAGGGAAAACGGGAGAGAACGTCAAAGCCGTCAGAAGGTTGTCATTTCTGTACACACACAGATCACATTCCCTGTGGAGAAAGTGAGACGGGTGGGAGGGTATACACTTGAGCAAACTATTTCCTGTTTTAATAGATAACAATCTTTATTTTAAAGAAAACTTTATGATAATGTATAGACAGCTGAATATAAGTAGCTATATTTGTTATTAATGAGTGTGGATTGGGCATTAAAGGTGTGGTTTGTATTTTTGTAAATATATTTGTTTGTTTTTTATCATTTTACTCTCTGTTTTAAACTGATTTGCAAAACTTCCTTGCAATGTACAAGACCTGTCACCACCCCTCCTAGCTGAAAACATGCTTTTTAGTTGAAAATATTCTGTATAGTTGAAACAAATCGAGAAATAAAGTGGCTTAAATGGGATTTAACTAAATCCTATTTGTGAATATGAGTCACATCATAGGCCCTAAAAATGACAAACCACTCCTTTAATGACTGTCTTGCTCGCTCACTCCACTTTAACCAGGTGATCTGCAGTGTAGGGATCCCACAGGTCCAGCCACCATCCTGTCACTGCACGATACGACCCAACCGCAAGCAGCGCTCCGTCCGCAGAGAAATCACACGACACCATGGAACGCTCGTGATCGTATTTCAGGTTCCTGACGAAGGTGAAGGATCGAAGACTCCAGAGATAAACTTTCTATCAGGACAAAGGACATCGTCCAATCAGAAACATCCGCCTTTCTTTAAGGGAACTAGCTTAATTGATTTTGGATATTAAATTCACTGATATGAAAAATATATATTAAATATAAAGCGTTATATATAACTGAAAACAAGTTAATAGCTCATTTACATTCATAAACATGAAGCATTTAACATGGATCTGTAAAATGAGGTTATTAAAGAGCATTTGTAGTAACTTTAGTAACGTATATTAGCTATTGTAGATGGGAATCACACAGGACCCTTCCCCCCCCCATCTCAATTCAATTTGTTAGTACATACAGTTTTACTGGTATGGTTTAGTACAGGAAGCACCATGTTACATTCCTGCTGAACTTAGAGAGCCAATGTAGACCACTAAAGCCGTGTACCACACTATAGTACTGTACATGTACTGTTGTACCAAAGTATGTACTGTTAAAACCATGTACCATAGTATGGTACAGTATACTGTAACACCAAAGAATTACAATGGTTCTGTCAAAAAATACTATGGTCCCTATACCATGGTAAAATGTCCTATGGGTAATGCGGGTAATGTTTTTTTTCTGGATATACATGGAATCTTTTTATGTAGAAATGTTCTTCATTCATTCATCTTCTATACCGCTTTATCCTGTATTTAGGGTCGCGGGGACCTGGAGCCTATCCCAGGAGACTCAGGGCACGAGGCAGGGTACACCCTGGACAGCGTGCCAATCCATCGCAGAGCACACACACACTCATTCAAACACTATGGTCAATTTGGGAACGCCAATTAGCCTAATCTGCATGTCTTTGGACTGTGGGAGGAAACCGGAGTACCCGGAGGAAACCCACCAAGCACGGGGAGAACATGCAAACTCCATGCACACAGAGACGGGAATCGAGCTTGGCCGGGAATCGAACCCGGACCCTGGAGGTGCAAGGCGACAGTGCTAACCACTACACCACAGTGCCTAGAAATGTTCTTTCAGCACTAAAATCTTAATGGATCAGCCAAGACAAGCCACCAAAACACAACTTCCTTCTAAAGTCTAGAGTCTTATCCAACGTAATTGTGAAATGTACTCACTGTGTCGAGGTTACAGACTGAAGCAATCAGACTGCTGTCTGGAGAAACAGAACATTTAAACACCCAGTTGTTTGGACCGGTGAGCACACGGGATGGTGGCCCTGGTGATGCTAAACAAAAGAAAACATGTAAGCAATGCAGATTAGGAAGCTAACTGACGTTACATGAGTAAGTCACCCATGTGAAAAAAAAAAACCCACAAGGTTCACTGACATGTCTGTACAAACCTTCCTGAAAAGAAGAAATAATTAAAACGTGGACAGTCTCTGAACCAAATGCTTGTCAGATCATTATTTGGAGAAAGATAAACTATAGAAATATGTAGCATATGACAGCTAGTCAGCTAACAGCTCTTGAAGCACTGTAGCTACTAGTTAGCTTTTTTTCTTTTCTTCACAAAGTGTCATAGTGAACAGAAAAAAACTGTTTGCAAAAACCTAGCTTATTAGCATTAGCATGATATTAAAAAAAAAAAATCTTGTTACTGTTATCGTGAGAAGCTCTTGTAGGATTGGGATTCTGTTAGCTAACCACAAGTACTGTAGATACCACAGTTACCACAAGTAGTTAGCTTAGCTTATTAATAGCTTAGTAGATAACTAGCTATGTAGTTGGTGTTTTGTGAAATGTTTTTCTGTGAAATGGCTATAAACAGAATTAGCTACATAGCAGGCTTGTGTAATTGTTAAACTTAAACTGTAAGATTTGTAGCTAGCGGCTAAGCAATCTAGCTAGTGAAACAGTGAAAAGAGCTAAAGCATTTAGAGCATTCATTCATTCATTCATTCATCTTCTGTACCGCTTTATCCTCTATTCAGGGTCGCGGGGGACCTGGAGCCTATCCCAGGAGACTTCGGGCACAAGGCAGGGTACACCCTGGACAGGGTGCCAATCCATCGCAGGGCACACACTCATACGCACATTCACACACTCATTCACACACTACGGTCAATTTGGGAACGCCAATTAGCCTAACCTGCATATCTTTGGACTGTGGGAGGAAACCGGAGTACCCGGAGGAAACCCACCAAGCACGGGGAGAACATGCAAACTCCATGCACACAGAGACGGGAATCGAGCCTGGCCGGGGAATCGAACCCAGACCCTGGAGGTGCAAGGCGACGGTGCTAACCACTACACCACCGTGCCGCCGCATTTAGAGCAATAAAAAGTATTTGTGCTATTATGTTAAGGTGAAAAAAAAATCTAAATTATTTCACTGAGAGGCATCACTGCAGTAGTTACACATTACCTAGCTACAGTATGTCAATACCATGACTAGTTTGGATTCCTCCATGGTAAAAAGCAGCATTTGTGGCGCGACCCCTCGATGGGAGCCGCCGAAAGACAAACAATAATTTGTATTACAGTAATACCGATGGTACTTGTACCGTAGGACAGAGTACTGTGGGTTCTTTGACAGTCACATTGTAACTTATTTGCTGATTTAGTTCATGTACCACACTATAATACACACACATGCATCTTATGTAAGCATTCCTCATTAGAAATTTTACCATGGTAGTCCAATAGTATAGTAGTATCTGTACCATGGCACATAGCACAATGGTACTTATTTTCTGATATAAATAAAGACATGTACCTCACTATGGTGCATGGTTCTACTAGGTACATACTGTACCTTTGTCCTGCGGTACATGGACTATAGCATGGTGCATGGTTCTACCCTGTACTGTAGTATGGATCACGTACCAGGTTATTGTCAAAAATATGTTACACATGCTTATGTACCATAAAGGTAATATTTATATAGTATGGTACTATTGTATGTATGTAACATAAATTAAATACAGCGGAACCTCGGATTGCAAGTAACACGGTTTGCGAGCATTCCGCAAGACAAGCAAAGATTTTAAATAAATTTTGACTTGAAAAACTAGCAAGTCTTGGTTTACAAGGACAGAGTATCATGTAGCACGAATGCGCTTCTTGTTTTGTCGCCGAGCGTCACGTGATCGCAACTGAGCCTACGGTTTTTCTCTCACTTGCGCAGCGGAATTTTGGGTAATCGTCTCCTCTCCTGGGTCTGCACGTCTCTCACTGGTATAATCAACATCCGTGCACGCGTGTATTGTTTACTATAACACTGTGACCACGTGTGTGTGCGTAAAACATTTGATTTTGTGTTTGTAAGCGTGTGTGTACAGGGCGCGTGTACTGTTTCTTATAGCACACATGTGTTTGTGCACACGTGTAAGACAAAATAAAGTCTCATTAGAGAGGTTAAAGATCCATTTTCTCTCTCTCTCTCTCTCTTTCCCTCTCTCTCTCTGTTTTAGCCTGTGCGCGTGTAATTTGACACCGTGCCCCTTTTTTATGAGAATATTTGCTTTCATTTACAAGTGTTTTGGAATACGAGCCCACTTCCAGAACGAATTATGCTCGTAATCCAAGGTTCCACTGTACCGTTGTGTATGTTGAAACTCTTAACATTCGATAACAACAATATGGTATGGCCAGTATGATAATTGTAGTATGTACTAACATATTTAATATGGTACAGTAAGTACAAATATATCATAGTACAGTATATACTTGCTGAAATTTGGTAGTGACTGTGGTACCCAATACGTACCCTGGTTATTCACCAAAGTGTTGCAGTACACAACATTGTCCTAGTACTAGTACCTAACCTAAAGTCCTATGGTGCTTACCATGGTAATGTCTGAAGAACCATGGTAATACTATAGTAAATTCTGAGCTGTACTACAGTTTGTCATAGTCCACTATAGCATGTACCAGAGTAAAAATGCCTCATGGGCTGGCATAGCTTGTAAACAAAGACTAAATGAAATTGTGGCTCAAGCCTCAACACAGCATTCTATACATATATCATGGTTTGTTTTATTATGACGAATGAAGTCACCTTTCTTTGCCAAGTCCCAAACTCTCAACGTTTTGTCCCTGGAGGCTGACACCAGAGTGAGACTCCCATTTGGAGTGAAGACCACATCTCTCACAACAGAGTGGTGGCCAGTCAAGTTAAACAACAGCTTTCCTAAAAGTGAAACCAGCATTAGAAAAAGAAGGAGAAGTAGCCTGATAACATTGTGTGGTTTTGGTGAGTACAGTATATACAGTTAGGGCCAGGGGTAGCTCAGTGGTTAAGGCATTGGACTACGGTACGGAAGGTCCCAGGTTCAAACCTCACAACCACCAAGTTGCCACTGTTGGGCCCTTGAACACGGCCCTTAACCCTTAAAAATGTAAGTTGCTCTGGATAAGAGCGTCTGCCAAATGCCTAAATGTGTATGATTGATAAGGGATAAAGCAATTGAGATTACATAAGAGTCACCATTATGTAAAGTTTGAATGAGTGCAAAGTTCTTCAAGAAACTTTAAAGCCCTGTCCAAACTTGACACACATAAGCCAGCTAAACAAACAGGATATAATGGTACTTGAAGGTTATTAGATCTTTTGAGTTTGAGTTGATCTATTTAAAAACAGGCTTAGCAATTACTATCTTATTCTATTGCAAAAAAAATCTTACCAGTGGAGACGACCCACACCTTGATCGTCCCGTTAGTGAGGCCTGTTGCTAACAGCAGTTCTTGGACTTTTGCAGGCTGATGGATAGATTTTGCCCGGTTTGAGACACGTGGCCCAAACCCCATGCCCCACACTATGTCTCCACAGTCCAGCATTTTCTCTTCAGTCTTAGAATCTGCAGCATAACTAAAAAAAAACATGATTTCTTATTCACCATAAAGGAAAAAGGTTCTTCATGGGTTTTTTGGATACAGGCAAAGAGCCCAATGCTGCCATATCTGATTCCTCATATCCCAAGCCGATCGAGCACCCATGGACAAACAGATATGATCTACGGAGGACCCACCCCTCACAAGGAGATTAGGTTTTTAATGATTAATGCTATGGCTGATCGTGGTAAAAAGGTTGCCTAGCAGCATATTTAAAGACAATTAATTTGTCTATTTGTTGATGTGAATCACAACAATCATCCACAGATCCCAAACACAATAAAACAATAAAAATTGAGTGATCGTCCCTTATTAAATCACCACTTTACATTCGTAGATAATCTCGTGAATATAATGACTAATTCGAAATTTTGATCTGGGTTTCACGTACAGGTTGGAAGGCAGAGGCCACGGCAGCACCCTGACCAATCCGTAGCCTGCGGACCAGGCGAAGCGTGTACCATCTGGAGAGAAACACACGCTCCATGTCTCGCATCCTGGTGATCCGTAGAGTCGGGGTTGGAAAACAGGTTTCAGTTCAGAGATCATTTCATCCCCATCTGAAAAACAATGAGTATATGATAATAAGCAAGCACTGGTGGAAAGTTAAAAATATCAAATGCATATTTAAGTTTTTTTATTCTATATTGTATTATATTTATTATATTATATTATATTATAAAAAATTTATAAATAGTTTTACTTGCTGAGTGGTATAATGTGATTTGTACCACCGTGATTTGCAACGTTCGCAAAACAAATGAGTTCCTGTTATCATTTACAGCAGCTGTTAACAGTAAGTTACCCCTTATCAGTTTCTGCTTTTATTGCCCCATCTTTATTCAAGTTAAAAAGACAAAAAAAATACAGAAAAAAAAAAGTTTCAGAAACCTACGTTTACACCTCTGTATACTTTTTTTGTTGCATTTTTAAAAAAAAATCTCTTGATGTCTGAATTAAAGTCAGACTACTGTACTGTCAGAGCTTCTGTTATAGAACATTCGTCATCACTTTCTCTTGCATAAATAAAATACCTCTTGATCCATTTCTTATCAGATAAGACTCTTTATGTTAGCACCTCCTATTTTTAAGAACTGTGCAGATATCATTAAGCTATTTGTAAACTCATACTTGGATATTTATACCCATATTAGGTTCACTGAACTAAATTGTAATTTATATGCCTTAGTACATATAATACATAAAATATTACAAAAGCTGTTTTATCATATCAGGATTAAGATACCCCATCACACATGCACGGCAAGATAAGTCTTTGTACGGTGAAGGTTTTGTCACACCTGATCGAGTGGAACTGGTTCCTCCGTTTGACTCATCATATTTTGAACATTATGAACATAGCCAGGTATTTTTCAACATAATTTTAACAAGACGTTACAAACAGAACAATAAAGAATTTACAGTGAGTTGTTGAAAATTTTTGATTTAATCATTGCAACATGCATGATGATGCGAGTTTCCTCCCTGTTCACAATGGAAAAACTATTATTTCTATTAATAAGAAAGAGTACAGCTGGGAATAAAATCAGTCAGGTTTTTAACATTTCAATAATGTCTAAAAGAGATGGATTAGACAAGTGTGTCACCCCTGTCATTTGACGAATTGTACCTGCATGGGAATTTTATGGAATATAATTATATGGCCACAATAATAAACAGATTTCTTCTGATAATACAATAAAGCACAGACGACCGGTGTGTAAAAGAGAAGAAAAAAAAAAACTATAACTATGATATCAGTCATAATCCAGTGGGCACACACTTACCCTCCTCAGGTTTTTAAAACTCTAAACTTCTTAAATGGACTTAAAGATGTCTTCATGAATATAAGATATTATTAATTACTCAGTGAAGATTCCCTGAAGACTTGAATCATTTTAAGGCTCCTTAATATGTCTCTATGTTGTATGGTCCTGAAGATGTCCTGCATTCTGAAAGTTAACTGAATTAACTGTAGGTCTATATACATTTTAAACAACGATGCCATGAAATCATGTCTCCGATACCGTAAGACGCCTCTGGTATCTGATATCTTTACATATTTTATCGTATTGTAGCAAATCCAGCTGTCATTAAATATTGAACGCTAAATAATGAAACTGTCCAAAAACTGTCTCAGTACACACACACACACACACACACACACACACTGTATAGTATAAAGCTTAAAGTATTTAAAGTATAATGTTAATATTATATAGCATGAATTTAATTTATATATTATATAAATAATTGGTAGGTATTTCACCTGGCATGCGAAAGGCCCGGGTTTGATTCCCAGCCAGTGCCCAAACCCCCCAGTCACTGGACGCAGTGCTGGTCCCAAGCTCGAATAAATGGGAGAGTTGCGTCAGAAAGGGCTGTGCCTTGCCGGGAGCAGCCAAAAGACCAACAACAAGTGTGTGTGTGTGTGTGTGTGTGTGTATATATACACACACACACACACACACACTTATACTGTTATATAACATATCCTGTTATATATATATATATAACAGTATATACTGTATAGATTATATAAAGTATATATATATATATATATACACACACTGTATATATACATACAGTATATACATACATATAGTGTATACTGTATAAATTATATAAATTATAAAGCTTAAAGTATATTAAGTATTAAGTATATATATATATATATATATATATATATATATATATATATATACACACACAAACCAATAAATAATTTTGTAAACACCTTTAATTTAAAGAGATTCAATAATAATAATAATAATAATAATAATAATAATATGATGCTGGGATTGTTTTACATTATATTTTAGTATTCATAAGCCTGTGTCCTATTTTCACACATATTCTACTTTGATGTTTAATCATTATCCAAGACTGGGTGTTGAGCTCGCCTTGGTGTGTGTGTGTGTGTGTGTGTGTGGTTATATCATGTTGATTGTCACGTGACACTATATAATTAGGCATTATTATTAGGAATAAAAGCAGTGTTTGCTCCAGAGATATCAGCTCTTACCAGCGCACATTTCGGCCTTTAAATTTACAGCGATTTCATTAATGACGTCACAAATCCTAATTCTCGCAGCCATGATTTTAACCCCAGCAGGTTGAGAGGTATAAAAAAGAGAGAGAGAGAGAGAGAGAGAGAGAGAAGGCTGAGGACTTACCGCGGTGTGTGCTGCTGAGTGTGTCGGGGAGAGCAGGAGGGAGATGCGTGTGCGCCTCCATCTACACCGCATTATTCCAGTCCGTGGGTCACAACACAACGCAACGCGCGCGCTCATAAACACCGCACACGGCGTCTCCTAAGGCGCGTCTCCGCCCGGGTTGCCAGATATCATTCGGATGACGCGCGGAATCGATTCTTGTGAACAGACTTGTTTGACTCAGTCGTTAGAATCACTTGGCGAAACACTACCATGTCATAACATACAAGGAGGCGTTGGATTAGAGGTTTTAGAACATTTGTCGCCTTGCGCCACCAGGTTGCGGGTTCGATTCCCGCAAGGAGTTTGTATGCTCTCCGAGTGCTTGGTGGGTTTCTTCTCACAGTCCAAAAAATGCAGGTGTTCCCAAATTCCCTGTTGTGTGTGTGCACCCTGCGATGGATTGGAACCCTATCCAAGGTGTATTTCACCTCTTGCCCTAAGACTCCTGGGCTAGGCTCCAGTCCCCCTGCCTGGCCCTGTATACAAGATAGTGAGTGAGTTTCATCTAATTTTAATACTTCATGAATAATCCATGTGTTTCTAGGTTGGCTCAGTCGTTAACTCATTGCACTACGGTTCAGAAGGTCCCAGGTTCGAACCCCACCAGCAAATGCCATAATGTAAAAGTGCGTTTGTAGATTTGCTTCCATTTGGTTATAAAAATGGCTGCAACATTGTCAATAGGCAGCATGATGACGTGCACCTCTCCCAGGTCGAGGGTTCGAATCCCGCCTCATGTGCGTGGAGTTTCAGGTTACTCTCCCTGTTATTGGTGGGTATCTTCCGTGTACTCCAGTCCAAAGTCATTCAGATTAGACTAACTGTCGTTTCCAAATTTCCCGTAGTATATGTGTGTGGCCCCTGTGATGGAATGGCACCCCGTCCAGTACAGCATGTACCCCATCTCATTGCTAAAGTCTTCAGGGATGGGCTCCAGGCCCCCGTAACCCTGTATACAGGATAAATGATAAAGTATATGTATAAAGAATAGATGATGAGTGTGTGAGTATTCATCTACGTTTAATAATTCATGAGTACTGTATGTGCAAAATGACTTTTATTTAGGTATAAAAATGGCTGCAACCTTATCATTAGGCGGCACGGTGACATAGTGGCCTCATACCTGTCCAGGATTGAGGTTTCAATTCCTGCCTGGGTGGGTTTCCTTCGGGTACTCCGGTTTCAACAGTCCAAAAACATGAAGATTAAACTAATTGCCATTCCCAAATTGCCCATATTGTGTGTGTCTCTGTGCCCTGTGATGGATTGGCACCCTGTAAAGGATATACCCCCAAATCTCGTCTCCTGGGATGGGCTGCAAGCCCCCCGTGACCCTGTGTTAGGATAAGTGAATGTACCAAGCTTACACCAAAATTCTCAAATTTGATTGGTCAAAAAAGAAAAATGTTGATGACTTTTTTTTACAACAAAAGTAAAAGTCTGATTGTAGTCCCAGCTATGAGGCAAATTGCAGGTTCATACTGATGTTCTATAATTTCTGTAGTAACAACTTCCTTGTGGACTTGTGTAGCAGAGGTTCCATGTAAACAGAAACGTGTGTTGTTGTTGCCATGGTGATGCTTCTTACTACAAAGTGATGTTTAACATTATGGAAGGAGTGTCACTTAATTTTTTATTTTTTTTTAGTATAGAGGAATTGATAACGTACAGTAACTTTGTGCATGTGTGTGTTTATGATGTAAGGGATACCAAAAACTGACTTGTTTAGAAAATATTATATGTAAATGTAAAAGGTAAAAATATCCATGTGTTGGTCTTTAAGAAAGAAAAAATTGTATTAAGGAAAAAAAAATCAGGATCTGCTACTTTTTAAAAATTGTAAATGAACTAAATATGTGTTGTTATTATAAAAATATTTTGAAATTATTGTGTGTTTCTTTAAACCAGACTCAAGACTGAGTTCATTCATGGTGAGTCAAAAATGATCTAATAATCCAATTATGGCCAATTATTCTAATGGTTGTAGAATTTATTTGAATGAACTTTTAGAAAAGACAAAAACATAATTTTTTTACATAATCTCCTTGCTTTTCAATACACTTTGTTTCTCTGTCAACAAGCTTACGTACTGTATTCCCTCTTTTTCCTGATAATGTTCCAATACTGGCCCTTGAGAATCCCAGAAAACTGTAATGATTGATGAGTTTTCCAGCTGATGGTTGACTTTTGAACTTGGTCTGCGATTGAGGATGTCTCTCTTCCGTACTCTGCCGTTTACTCTCAGGCTCGTAGTGATGAATCCGTGTATCATCACCAGTAATGTTTCTCTTTAAGAAAATTTCTCCTTCCTTAAAGTATCGGTTCAAATTTGGAAATAAACTTTCCCTCCCGGAAAGCCGTCAAGTCACTTAAAGTTACTCCCACGTGGTGTGAACATTCTTAGAAAGAATAAATTTATTTCAACAAGAGAAATATCAATCGAAGAATAATTTTTCCATTTTTGAAGGATATAAAACGTTCTCATCTCCAGCTTTCTCCATCACTGGTTGGGGATGTTCGTTAACAAGACGCCTCTTATTTATGAATGTTTTATTATAGACCTAAGTAAAGCAGACTATCTTAAGGTGTGAACCATGTGAAAACCAAAAAAAAAATATATATATATATATATATATATATATATATATATATATATATATATTTTTTTTTTTTCACAATTTGTCCACTGATGATCCAAAAGAGTCAATTAAATTATCTGACTCTCTGCAAACAGTCCTACAGTAATCAGGGGCATGTGATGAACATCCCGTCACATGACACTTCCTTTATTCGCAGTATTTTTTTCACACCAACAACATTTACACATTTTTACAGTCAATCTTGTATATAAAAAGCTATTGAATACAGTTTTTATACAGTCAGCTACAGAGGTTGGCAAAACATCCCTGATATGCCAAGATATTGTGAGGAATGGAAAGAGCAATATTTAAATCTTGTAAAATAGTTACAAAAATTTTTTTTAAACACAAAAAACAATTAAACTTTTTCAGCTTGGTGAAAATCTTTTATAGATTCAGAATTATTAATCAACTTTCCCAATTCATTCAACAAGAAACAATTTGTACATAAAATCCCCACGAGTTTACCGTATAGCAACCCAGAATTTATGCTCATTCTAGATGATTTAACTAAATAAAGCAGAGCTTGTGTTTTTTTCCAGTCTAGTGTAAAAAACATACAACCCCATAGAAGGAAAAACTGCTCACTGAGACAATTCTCTCTCTCTCACAGGACACTCTGTGTTCCTTATCAGATTAATCATTTATTCAGAATGAAAGGACATCTACCCGCTGCGCTGAAAACAATGCTCTTACAGTTTACACAAGGCGTTGTGGTTCTATTGCATCACTCTCGGAGAAATCAGTCGAAATCAGTTAAAGCTTAGTGTGCTAAAGTGAATGTAAAAAAACAAGAAAACAGCCAAACCATTGTCTTAAAACTAATGAGCAGTTTTTTTAAATACATATATAATGTAGGTGGTATCAAAAAATTTCGGGATTAGTTTTGTAACCCGTCAACAGATGGCAGCATAAGGCTGTAGGCACAGTCACAGGGAGCACCGACCTTCATAAGTCAGCGTGCCAAAAGACATCGTTCTGTGTACATCGGGAGCAGTGCAACTGGTGCTGTTCGGACCACGTTCGTTACTCATGAATGTGAAATTCTGCATGAAACAGGAAGAACCTGCCACATGGATGTTTGATGTGCAGTGACGAGTCATTTGAAGGGTTTGAGTGGCATGTGTGCTTCAAGATGATCATCAGAGAACAATCCACAACATTGCTGCCGTTGTCGGGGAACAAGCCAGGCAATCCTCACGTGTGATTTGAACATGCGCCGTGCTGCTGCCAAGTTTGTTCCCAGGCTGCTGGCCCAGGAGCACAAGGAACAGCATGTCGAAATCTGCTAAGAAGTCCGTCACTGCGTGTGAACGACCCGTCCTTCATGTCGAGGATCATTACCGGAAACTATATCTGGGTGTATGGGTATGACCCTGAGACAAAGCAATAATCTTCACACTGTAAGAGTCAATTTTTTCCACGACTTCACCAAGTGCATGCTCATCGTCTTTTTGATATTTGTGGCATTGTGCATTGAGAATGCGTCCCCAGGGGCCTGACTGTCAATAGCGAATTCTACTGCCAGGTTTTAAGGTGTCTGAGAGAGGGCATATGGCGAATAAACAGAGATTGTAAACAGAGCTAATCTCAAAACTTTTTGATACCAACATGTGTATTTACAGTTATTAGCATCATTGTATACACCTAAGTATACATTAAAATGTACAATCCTGCAACATAAAAAAACACCACACACACACACACACACACACACACACATAAATTGCAACTTTAGTATCCCTGCATTTTAAAAAAGGTAGCCACTGTAATGGCTTTTTAAAGACATCCAGTACAGTTACAAAAGTCCAGTAAGTCCCCTTCTCGGGGTTTCATCTGGCTCAAAGTGATCCAGTGGGTGGGCTGGCGTGTGACCTGGTGTGTGATCTGGCGTGTGATCCGGAGTGTGAACATGGTTCTGGTCTTGTGTGTGATGGTCTTGGTCTGTATCATTTACATTATCTTCATGATCACCTGAAAAACAGTTAATGACTGAAATGATTTAAAATTCCAAAAGTAAAATTAAATTTAATAACAGTAAATGATAACAATATGATAATAACAATAATAATAAAGACGGACAAAAAAACATACAAAATGTTTGATAGGGCTTTCCGTAACCCTGACACTACACATACTGTAAAACCAAAAATGCACCTCTTTTACATTTCTGTATCTGTTTATATCAAGTAACGTATTTATATTTGGTTATCTCTAATAAATCCCTTTTCTGTCTTAAACATACTGTATACTCTTAGATACAAAGGCTAAATCTAGCAAGCTAAAGGGTTCTTTAGCACTGATGCAGACTGCCGTTGGTGATGTCCTGTTAAAAATGATGAAGCCCAGGCCTGGTAAAGAGCTCGCCCTATCATCCGGAGATCGCTTGTTCTGTTTCCGGGTGATGTTGTAACCTAACAAGCGGTGTGTTACACCGCCCCCAACGGAAAAAAGATGTTGGCTGGTGTCGTCTGCTTCGGAGGAAACGCATGACAACCCTCGGCCCTCCTGGCTGAATGGTAGTAAGTAGCGTTAATGTGGGAGCCCCCCCTAGTGACGGGAAGGAATTGGACATGACTACATTGGGGAGAAAATCGGGGGGGGGGGGGGGGGGGGGGGGCTTGGGGGGGGGAGGGGGGGAGGCAGCTCCAAAGAGAAGCTCTTCAAAGAACTACCCATAAAAAAAAATATATCATGACCAGGTAGTAGTTTCATTTAGCATCTTAAAGCTCTTCAGAACGAGTTAAACTCACGAACGCTATGAAGAATTTTATATGCAAGTGATTTATGATTCCAGCTCAGAGCCCACTGCAGTGAACATTCAGCAAGTGGAACACCTGATCTCTGAACATCGCCTAATAACTTACTTACGAAAGAGACGCGTCTGTCTGGTAGAACTGTACACACAATCGTTTATCAAACACCACTTGCACAATACAGGAACTTGGCTGGGAGTTATTGTCACATGACGGTACAGTCCTGACCTCGCCGCAAGCCATTTCCACATGTTTGCGCCATTAAAGGAGTCCCTGTGAGGGCAGCATTTCAGATGTGAAGCAGGCAGTTCTATCGTGGCTCTGGCATACTGAGAAAACTTTCTACCTGATGGTGTCCAAGCACTAGGAAACACTGGGATAAGTGTATTAGTGTAGCAGGGGATTATATAAAGAAATAAAGGGAGTTTTTTGTTCTGTTTAGATTGTGCACAATCAAAAGTCCCAGGTTTGATTAAACGGTGACTCAGTGGTTCGCACCATTGCCTCTTCTCTTTCGAGGACTGAATCCTGCCTTCAGTATGTGCATGTTCTGCGCATGGTATATGGAAGTATATTAGTGCCAAAATTCCTGAAAGCAGTCTTCACATCCGGGGTATCACAGGAAGAGCAGTGGAGTGCCGATTGCTGCTGTCCGTGCCGCAGTGTACTTTAAAGTGTGCTTCCTGATCCCTGTGCAGTCTACTTCCCAGAAACTACTTACCGATCGGAACACAGCACTCTTAACTAACAGGCTGGGTTGCCAGTTGCACAATAAACGGTTAAAATCACCCCCCTTCCGTAAACGCTATATTCAAAGCAAAGCTGGCGCTCTTTCATTCACACGCGAGAGCGATGGGTTTCCCGCCCCTGCGCTCGGTAGTGTTAGAGTGTGTGGAAAAATTCTGTACAGCAGCAGAAACAAATTTAGGAAGCAGTCAAACAGTTCAGCGAGTGACACCAGAGTAACTGCAGACGAAAAGAAACTGATAGGGACAATTCAAGACGAGGAGTAAAGACATACTGTATAGATAGATAGATAGACAGGTTATAGACTGTACACTGTATATTTTACTAACAGTCAGTATACACAGAGTCATGTAGGAATTGACCAGAGGTACTAGTGCAATGATGTACAAAAACTACAAGATATATAATAAGGGTATAAATAAAAAATATAAATTACAATAAAAAAAGCAAAATGGGGTTAATTGCAGTGCAGCCATTGATGTACAATTTTATATGTGATAAAGTCACAGTGCGACAAGTATTAATTGTTTAAAGACTTCATACGAAATATTAAACTGATTGAAACTGCATTGCATAAAATAACTTGTGACAAAAATGTGTTTATTTATTTACTTTTATCAGACTGACCCCCTCCTTGAACCACCACCTTATCGTGGTGGAGGGGTTTGCGTGTCCCAATGAGCCTGGGAGCTATGTTGTCGGGGGCTTCATGCCCTTGGCATGGTCACCCATGGCAATCTGGTCCTAGGTGAGGGAATAGACAAAGAGTGGTTCAGAAGACCTCTTATGATGAATAAAACCCTTGGAAAACGTTTTCCCTCGCCCGGACGTGGGTCACCGGGGCCTCCCTCTGGAGCCAGGCCTGGAGGTGGGGCCCGATGGCGAGCGCCTGGTGGTCGGGCCTGCACCCATGGGGCCTGGCCGGGCACAGCCCGAAGAGGCAACGTGGGTCCCCCTTCCCATGGGCTTACCACCTGTAGGAGGGGCCATAGAGGTCGGGTGCAGTGTGAGCTGGGCGGTGGCCGAAGACAGGTGCCTTGGCGGTCTGATCCTCGGCTGCAGAAGCTGGCTCTAGGGACGTGGATTGTCACCTCTCTGGCGGGGAAGGAGCCTGAGCTAGTGCGTGAGGTTGAGAAGTTCCGGCTAGATATAGTTGGACTCACCTCGACGCACGGCTTGGACTCTGGAACCAGTCTCCTTGAGAGGGGCTGGACTCTCTTCTACTCTGGAGTTGCCACCGGTGAGAGGCGACGAGCAGGTGTGGGCATACTTATTGCCCCCCAGCTCGGGGCCTGTACATTGGGGTTCAACGCAGTGGACAAGAGGGTGGCCTCCCTCCGCCTTCGGGCGAGGGGACGGATCCTTACTGTTGTTTGCGCTTATGCGCTGAACAGCAGTTTGGAGTACCCGCCCTTTTTGGGGTCTCTGGAGGGGGCGCTAGAGAACGTCCCTCCTGGGGACTCCATCGTTCTGTTGGGGGACTTCAATGCTCACGTGGGCAATGGCAGTGAGACCTGGAAGGGCGTTATTGGGATGAACGGCCCCCCCGATCTGAACCAGAGCGGTGTTTTGTTATTGGACTTCTATGCTCGTCACGGATTGTCCATAACGAACACCATGTTCAGGCATAAGGGTGTCCATATGTGCACCTGGCACCAGGACACCCTAGGCCGCAGTTCGAGGATCGACTTTGTGGTCGTGTCGTCGGACTTGCGGCCACATGTCTTGGACACTCGGGTAAAGAGTTGGCGTTGGTCGCTTCGTTGGCGGGGTAGGATGCCGGTCAGGCTTGATAGACCCAAACGTATTGTGAGGGTCTGCTGGGAATGTCTGGCAGAGTACCCTGTCAGGACGAGCTTCAACTCCCACCTCCGGCAAAGCTTCACCCACGTCCTGGGGGAGGTGGGGGACATTGAGTCCGAATGGACTATGTTCCGCGCCTCCATTGTCGAGGCGGCCGACCGGAGCTGTGGCCGTAAAGTGGTCGGTGCCTGTCGCGGTGGCAACCCAAGAACCCGTTGGTGTTCAAAGGCAGTGAGGGATGCCATCAAGCTGAAGAAGGAGTCTTACCGGGCCTTTTTGGCTGGTGGCACTCCGGAGGCAGCTGATAGGTACCAGCAGGCCAAGCGGAATGCAGCTTCGGTGGTTGCTGAGGCAAAAACCCGGATGTGGGAGGAGTTTGGGAAGGCCATGGAGAATGACTTCCAGACGGCTTCGAAGAGATTCTGGTCCACCATCCGGCGTCTCAGGAGGGGAAAGCAGTGCACGGTCAACATAGTGTATAGTGGGGATAGTGCGCTACTGACCTCGACTCGGGACGTTGTAGGTTGGTGGGTGGAGTACTTCGAAGACCTCCTTAATTCCACCAACATGTCTTCCGATGAGGAAGCAGAGTCTGGGGACATAGAGGTGGACTCTTCCATCTCTGGGGCCGAAGTCGCCGTGGTGATCAAAAAGCTCCGTGGTGGCGGGGCCCCGGGGGTCAATGAGATCCGCCCGGAGTTCTTCAAGGCTCTGGATGTTGTAGGGCTGTCATGGTTGACACGTCTCTGCAACATTGCATGGACATCGGGGACAGTGCCTCTGGACTGGCAAACCGGGGCAGTGGTCCCCCTCTTCAAGAAGGGGGACCGGAGAGTGTGTTCCAACTACAGTGGGATCACACTCCTCAGCCTCCCCGGGAAAGTCTATTCAGGGGTCCCGGAAAGGAGGGTCCGTCGGATAGTCGAACCTCGGATTCAGGAGGAGCAGTGTGGTTTTCGTCCAGGTCGCGGAACAGTGGACCAGCTCTACACCCATAGCAGGGTCCTGGAGTTTGCTCAACCAGTCTACAACTCATGGGAGTTTGCTCAACCAGTCTACATGTGCTTTGTGGACTTGGAGAAGGCATTCGACCGTGTCCCTCGGGGAGTCCTGTGGGGGGTACTCCGGGAGTATGGGATATCAGACTCCCTGTTAAGGGCTGTCCGGTCCCTGTACAACCGGTGTCGGAGCTTGGTCCGCATTGTCGGTAGTAAGTCGGACCTGTTTCCGGGTGAGAGTAGGACTCCGACAGGGCTGCCCTTTGTCACCGATCCTGTTCATAATTTTTATGGACAGGATTTCTAGGCGCAGCCAGGGCGTTGAGGGGGTACAGTTTGGTGGGCTCAGGATTGGGTCACTGCTTTTTGCAGATGACGTGGTTCTTTTGGTCTCATCATCTTGCGACCTACAGCTCTCACTGGATCGGTTCGCAGCCGAGTGTGAAGCGGCTGGGATGAGAATCAGCACCTCCAAATCTGAGGCCATGGTCCTCAGCCGGAAAAGGGTGGAATGCCCTCTCAGGGTTGGGAGTGAGATCCTGCCCCAAGTGGAGGAGTTTAAGTATCTCGGGGTCTTGTTCACGAGTGAGGGTAAAATGGAACGGGAGATCGACAGGCGGATCGGGGCAGCGTCTGCAGTGATGCGGGCTCTGTATCGGTCCATCGTGGTGAATAAGGAGCTGAGCCAAAAGGGAAAGCTCTCAATTTACCGGTCGATCTACGTTCCTACCCTCACCTATGGTCATGAGCTGTGGGTAGTGACCGAAAGAACAAGATCCCGAATACAAGCGGCCGAAATGAGTTTCCTCCGCAGGGTGTCTGGGCTCTCCCTTAGAGATAGGGTGAGAAGCTCAGTCATCTGGGAGGGGCTCAGAGTAGAGTCGCTGCTCCTCCGCATCGAGAGGAGTCAGATGAGGTGGCTTGGGCATCTATTTAGGATGCCCCCTGGACGCCTCCCTTGTGAGGTGTTCCGGACACGCCCCACCGGAAAGTGACCCTGGACACACTGGAGGGACTATGTCTCTCGGCTGGCCTGGGAACGCCTTGGGATCCCCCCGGAAGAACTGGAAGAAGTGGCCAGGGAGAGGGAAGTCTGGGCATCCCTGCTGAAGCTGCTGCCCCCGCGACCTGACCTCGGATAAGCGGAAGAAAATGGATGGATGGATGGATGGATTATCAGACTGACATTAAACCGTACTATCCACACTTTACGTTTTTCTTAATTACAAAATGTTCATGGTTACCTTTATTTATAAGCAATATAAATTTAACAAAGTGTAAACAGCATGTATCTTGTTGCTGAAATTAATCCATCTAATCTTCTTACTGAATGTGACTCTACATTACCGAGCGCAGGGGCGGGAAACCCATCGCTCTCGCGTGTGAATGAAAGAGCGCCGGCTCTGCTTTGAATATAGCGTTTATGGCAGAGGGGTGATTTTAACAATTTACACCCTTTATTGTGCAACCCAGCCTGTTAGTTAAGAGTGCTGTGTTCCGATCGGTAAGTAGTTTCTGAGAAGTAGACTGCACAGGGAGCAGGAAGCACACTTTAAAGTACACTGCAGCACGGACAGCAGCAATCGGCACTCCACTGCTCTTCCTGGGATACCCCGGATGTGAAGACCAGCATTTTATGCCTCTTTTCCACTGCATTGTACGGAACAGCACGGTTCAGTACGGCTCACTTCGGTTCGGCTCAGTTCGGCTCGGTTTGCGCTTCCACTGCAGTTTAGTACCGCTTTAGAGTGGGCGGGATTATTAACGTGTCGTTTAGTTGCGGCGCCTCTACTGCCGTGACATCATCGTAACGCGCCACAAACAAACACACAACAATGGAGCATATCGACGGAATGGTGTTCTTCATTTTCGGCATGTGGATGTTTTTAACAGCGAGACGAAGGAGGTTGTTTCAAAAGAGGCTGATGGCAGCCAAAGAAAATTTTTGGTTAATACAAAAAGGTGCGTCCGATCCTTCGCTGGCTGTTCTAAATATAGCGGTTCTGTTGTGTCTCGTGTCGCAAGTTCAGTGACGCAGTAATGACGATTTTCTCCGGCCAACCAGTTACCAGCAGAGTTTACACGTCACGTTTTGGTAACGTTTCGGCGTGCTTGAAACCTCGGCTGAGGTGGTACTAAAAAAAGGACCAGGTACCAGGTACTGTTCCCAGTGGAAAACCCCCCAAAAGTGAGCTGAACTGAACCGTGTTGTGCCATACTATCCAGTGGAAAAGCGCCATTAGCGACTTGAAATTTTGCAACCTGAATTTTTGCAACCTGAATTGTCACCTGAATTTTGTCTACCTGAATTTGTAAGATTGTATTTTTAACACCTGAAAATATTTTTGAACAGCAATTTATTAACTTGAATATATTTGCATTGAATTTTAAATGCTTGAATTACATTTTCACTTGAAATATACAACCACAATAAATTGCAGTGGAAAAAATTTCAAACATTGTTAATGCTCTAAGAATTTCTTTCAATTCAGATCAAATTGCAGTGCAGAAAAATTCAAACATTTTTATTTCAAACACGTTTTTTTCAGTTCATGTAATTCAACCTGCTATTTTGCTTTCAGGAATTTTGGCACTAATATACTTCTATAAAGGTAGTCCAGTTTACCATTATCGTTTTTTTTATTTTTATTTATTGGTCTTCTTTAGTTCAACACCGTTCCTTTCCAAGTGCCATTTTAGAAACCTTTTAGAAATCCGACAAACCAATCCATTTAATTGGGTAGACCTACATGTAATCCAAAATAGTTCTATGATACGGTCTCTATCTTATCTTAACATTTCTTTTCACTACTTTTCAATATACGAACATGTCTCTCTTGTTTCAGGTGTGAACTTTGATACAGGAGTGTGAATACAAGCTCAGGAATGATGTTCCCAAGATACAACTGACCCTGTAATGTGAATCGTCTTCGCAAAGCTTTTCACACTTACTGGATTGAATGCGGTGAATTTCGACAAGCGTTGTTGCTGGAGCGGGACCATGACCGTTAGTTAGCGGAGGGAGTCTCGGGACGGCGTCGTGGAAAATGTCTTCCTCGTCAGACTCGATGAGATTCAACACGTCTCCATTGTCATTTGTCGAGCGACTGGAGAGGAGATAAATCACAGTGGGTTTTTACCAAATTAATGAATATTCTACAGTACACAAATGTTTTATCAAAGTGTGGTCCACAAAGTGTGCATGCGGATACTGCACGTGTGCTCACTAAGATTGTTTGATAGCTAATAATAAATGATTAAATAATTGCTCGTTTTCAATTTTGTTGTGCAGTCTGACATTAAGAAAATATTCACATAAACAAAAAAGTATGCTTTTTTTTTTTAAACAAAGCCATGGGATTTAAATCGCAGTTTATTCTAAAGAGTTATTAGAGTCCTAATTAAAGGTTTGGGTGGGTGGCAGATGATTTTTTCCAATTCCGCCATGGCCTTCTTAAGTTTGAGAAAGGTGTTCTAATGTCTTCACACACAATTTTCTTCTATAGAAGAAGTAATAATACTCCAAACGTAGCCTGTTAACTGGGGCACATTTGGCGTTTGGCTTATTACTTCTAGTCGAGCCTTATAGCAGAACCTCGTGCACATCCCAATCAATACACAAAATGTGTAAAAACACTTGTTTTTATTGTTTCTGGCATTTATTTTTCTAATATCCATATCATATTGTCATATCTATATATTGTAGTCACGTAGTAACAGGATTACAGTATCAGACTTGAGAAGAGAAACAGTATTGTAATTTGATTTGTATGTAAAAATATACATATATTTAAAAAAAATTGTTTTGCTGTACATATAGTACAAATGATGATTAAAAATAGTAAAATAAATAATGAATTCTCCTAAAACCTAAATAAATTGTTTAGTAAAAGCTGTGGTATCTTCTATAGTTGAAGCAGAAAAGTAAAAACTTTTAAAATAAAAAAATGTAAAAGTAAGATTAATAAAGATATTATTTAACTTTCTGAACACAACTAAGTCTTTTGTTAAATTAAATTACAACAGCTCTATAGCTCTAACTTCTCAAATATTAGCTAGCATGACATTAACCCCTAGATGAAATCTAATATTTTGCTAATATTAGCCAACAAAATAATTCCTAACCTCTCAAATGCTAGCTAGTATGTTAATAGCTCTGACCATACAAGATAGCTGAATGCTAATGTTTTGCTAACAATAACTAAGACCAAATAACAACAGCTTCATCTCTAAAAATATTAGCTAGCATAAAAGAAATGCTAACAATACGAACTAGCTGGATGCTTCTTGCTAGGAGTCTGGATACAAACTTCTGTGATTAATAAAACACGTATAAAGCAGCAGATAGATTAATAATGTTGTGTATTAGCTGTTTTCACTGTTACATCTGTTAAATTTAGGTTATTAGGGATTCAGGACTGCTTGAAGCTGTGTGGGGTTTACAAATATATAAAGTTAGCATGCTGCACAGAAAAAAGAAAAAGGGCCCACTTCAGGAAGATCAAATTACTGGCCTGCATCAAGTACCTAGAATAATTTAGGAGATTTATGAATTGCCTAGAATTGGGTTATGAACTGAATAAAAACATATAAAATTGAAAGAATGATTATGTATCACAGTGTAATTCATTCCATATACAGTGGTGTGAAAAACTATTTGCCCCCTTCCTGATTTCTTATTCTTTTGCATGTTTGTCACACTTAAATGTTTCTGCTCATCAAAAACCGTTAACTATTAGTCAAAGATAACATAATTGAACACAAAATGCAGTTTTTAAATGAAGGTTTACGTTATTAAGGAAGAAAAAAAACTCCAAATCTACATGGCCCTGTGTGAAAAAGTGATTGCCCCCCTTGTTAAAAAATAAATAAAACTGTGGTTTATCACACCTGAGTTCAATTTCTGTAGTCACCCCCTGGCCTGATTACTGCCACACCTATTTCAATCAAGAAATCACTTCAATAGGAGCTACCTGACACAGAGAAGTAGACCAAAAGCACCTCAAAAGCTAGACATCATGCCAAGATCCAAAGAAATTCAGGAGCAAATGAGAACAAAAGTAATTGAGATCTATCAGTCTGGTAAAGGTTATAAAGCCATTTCTAAAGCTTTGGGACTCCAGCGAACCACAGTGAGAGCCATTATCCACAAATGGCAAAAACATGGAACAGTGGTGAACCTTCCCAGGAGTGGCCGGCCGACCAAAATTACCCCAAGAGCGCAGAGACAACTCATCCGAGAGGCCACAAAAGACCCCAGGACAACATCTAAAGAACTGCAGGCCTCACTTGCCTCAATTAAGGTCAGTGTTCACGACTCCACCATAAGAAAGAGACTGGGCAAAAACGGCCTGCATGGCAGATTTCCAAGGCGCAAACCACTTTTAAGCAAAAAGAACATTAAGGCTCGTCTCAATTTTGCTAAAAAACATCTCAATGATTGCCAAGACTTTTGGGAAAATACCTTGTGGACCGACGAGACAAAAGTTTAACTTTTTGGAAGGTGCGTGTCCCGTTACATCTGGCGTAAAAGTAACACAGCATTTCAGAAAAAGAACATCATACCAACAGATGGTCTGGGGTTGTTTTGCTGCTTCAGGACCTGGAAGGCTTGCTGTGATAGATGGAACCATGAATTCTACTGTCTACCAAAAAATCCTGAAGGAGAATGTCCGGCCATCTGTTCGTTAACTCAAGCTGAAGCGATCTTGGGTGCTGCAGCAGGACAATGACCCAAAACACACCAGCAAATCCACCTCTGAATGGCTGAAGAAAAACAAAATGAAGACTTTGGAGTGGCCTAGTCAAAGTCCTGACCTGAATCCTATTGAGATGTTGTGGCATGACATTAAAAAGGCGGTTCATGCTAGAAAACCCTCAAATAAAGCTGAATTACAACAATTCTGCAAAGATGAGTGGGCCAAAATTCCTCCAGAGCGCTGTAAAAGACTCGTTGCAAGTTATCGCAAACGCTTGATTGCAGTTATTGCTGCTAAGTGTGGCCCAACCAGTTATTAGGTTCAGGGGGCAATTACTTTTTCACACAGGGCCATGTAGGTTTGGATTTTTTTTCTCCCTAAATAATAAAACCTCATTTAAAAACTGCATTTTGTGTTTACTTGTGTTATCTTTGACTAATAGGTAAATGTGTTTGATGATCAGAAACATTTTGTGTGACAAACATGCAAAAGAATAAGAAATCAGGAGGGGGGCAAATAGTTTTTCACACCACTGTACACTGTAGACTGTGTTGAGATACTGTATTTACAGTATATAACATCTAAAATCAAAGAAAGACTTCTCTTGGGTCACAAAAAAAAAGCTGTTGGAAGATTGAAAATAAAAACTAATCAGCCATTGTATAGTCAACTATAAAAAAACAACCATGAAAATATGTTATATATTATTATAATATCTTATATTATATGCTAACCAATCTTCATACATATAAAAATTTTCCTTAATCATGCATAATTTCTTAAAAACTGTAATAACTATTAATAGACACTTAAACATGTTGCCCTAGAACTGTCGATATATAATAATGAAAGTAAGAACATTAATAGTGAAAGTAAGAGTGTTGAGTTCTCGCCAGTTCTTGTCAGGAGTGACAAAACTAGGAAATATCAGGAATCAGGAAAGAAAACACTTAAATTTTCTAGGGAGGATAAATAAAAAAAAATGTTTTAGATCTTAGAGCAATGGGAAAAAAAAGATCATGTTGTCTAATTGGTCCGGATCGACCCTATACCAGAGTGATGGGCGCGTTAGAGTCAGAAATGAAGAGGCACTATTATTATTACTATCATGCATAGTGTCCACTGTACAAGCCTCTGGAGTGTTATGATCTGGGCTTGCTTCAGTTGCTCAGGTCTAGACTCAGCAACTTTATGTGGCAATAAAAATGAAGCTGACAACCTGAATGTACTGAATCACCAGATTATGACATCAATGGAGTTTTTTTTTCATATTCCAGGATTAAAATTCAAGTCATAATAAAAGTCAATGTTACTGTAGGAGTGTGCGACTTTTTCTCTGGCCTGGTAGCGTATATGAGAAATATTGTAGTGAGTCCAGTTATTATTACTACTAATAATACTAATACTAATGCTACTACTACTAATAATAATAATATTAATAAAAAAATAGAGCTGATGCTTATGTTGGCTTAATCTTCTTATACTTACCCAAATGTAAAACCTGTGGACAGACCAAAAACAAAAAAGGGAAAAAAACATTATTTATGTATTATTTGAATAAATATCTTAGCAGATATTTATAAAACAACAACAAAACATGCATACTCAGGCATATCCTGTCACGGCGAGTGTACATGAGATAGCCCACAGTGATTCCAGCTGCTAAAATGAAAATTGATATGAAGACCCCGAAAACGACTCCAGAAATAGACCCAGAGGCTGCAAATAAAACATACTTTTTAAAAAAAATTCTGGAAACAAAATAAATACTTGATTTATACTGTATATCTATATATCCACGGGTTAATTCCAAATATATTAAAACTCATACATAATAACAGAACTATACATTTCAATTAGAACAACAAAAGCTTCATTTACGTCGGATAGTAAGGTAGACCTCCAGTGCTTTATAAGTGAGAGCATTTTCACTCCAGCAGAAATACACGCCCTGATCTTCCTCGGTGGCATTGACAATGGTGAGGCTCAGTTTAGGTCCCTCCTCAACCACGATGTACTTGGAGCTGGGAACGATGAGCTCCTTCTCTATTCCTCGCTTCCACGTGGTTTTAGCAGGAGGCAGAGACTGGGACTCCGAGCATGTGAGGGTGATGTTCGAGCCTTCCATAGCGGCAACCATTGGTGCACCGACAGGATATGGAGCCGCTGTAAAACAGAAAAATCACCATAAAGGTAGGCTTTTATACAACACAATGGCTTCTGTGCTTGTCAGTCTTTGCAGGTTTGTTAGGCTTTGGGATTGATGAACAATATCGAATCAGACGGAATTGTTCTGTGGTTGTTCAGTTATATGATGTTAGCCACTGTTTTGGGGCATTTGAGCCCAAAGGTGGATAAGATTTGTGAATTCTTGTGAACGCTGATTGAACTTGAAATGACAGAGGGAAGGCTTTTATATTTACTGAAATATAAGACCGCGCATCCATCGTACTCAAGCACTATAATTAGCTCACCTTAGTGCTTTTAATGCTTGCATTGAAAGTGCCAAGAAAAGTACATGGTGCCAATCGGATACCCACAATCTGTACCTGGGCATATACCAGCAAAAATGGTGGATTGGATTTCAGAGAGATTTGTTCCTGGACAGCTTGGTATTGAAATTGAAAAGTTTTTTTTTTCAAAGCTGAAAATGCTTACATATGAAAAGACTTGACTGTATGTGCTTGATAGGATTGTGATAAATTATTATACAACAGTGAGTTCTGATCGAGTAATTTGATTGGACAAGAGGCATTTCAAGAGGGCTAATATAGAGTATAACAGCACTAGGATTAAACTAAACGTTAATTTAATTAACATAATTAACGTTAATAGGAGTTAATTTAACTAGGTTAAATTAAACGTATTACTCCGAGATCTTTCGATAATAGTTAATTACAATATCTGTCAGTCAGCAGCATGGGTGAGAGTAGGTCTGTACTGCCTGCAGTGCTGAGGAGAGAGCAGCTGCCCGCCAAAACCCATATTCAAAACCAGCCACAGAAGCACTTACAGCAAGAAAACGTACTTGATAACCTTAATAACGTGCCGTAGTTCTGTTCACATAAGGCTGAATCCCAAATCCTTCTCTAACCCCTGATCAAGGGTGCTGCTTGGTGTGTGGAACTGATGTGGAACAAATCATAATCTGTTAATGGCGCTTGTAGAACTGTTGCAAATATATAAAATCAATATAACACTTGAAGTTCTGAATATCATCATGGGTATGATGTGTTCAGTATCCGAGATGGGCCCTCACTTCTACTACTTCATCGCAGTCATACTGATACTCAGTACAGCAGAATGAGCTCGAGTGGCAGAACTTGATATTGCTTAATAATAATTCATTCATTCATTTTCTATACCGCTTAATCCTGTGTTCAGGGTCGCGGGGGACCTGGAGCCTATCCCAGGAGACTTCGGGCACTAGGCGGGCTACACCCTGGACAGGGTGCCAATCCATCGCAGGGCACACACACACACACACACACACACACTCACACACCCAATCACACACTACGGGCATGGTCTGTCGGGGGTATCTTTAAGCTCATGCAAGCGGAGGTTGCAGATAGCGCTGTCCTCCGAGTGTTTTACGCCGCCCTTAGCAGTGCGTGAGCGAGCAGTTCGGTCGGTGTTTCCTCCGAACCACGTGACGTCTTCGGCCCTCCCGACTGAGTGCTCGTAATAACTTAATGTGGGAGCCCCCTAGTGACGGGGAGGAATTGGATACGACTAAATTGGGGAGAAAATCGGAAAAAATCAGGTCCAAAGCTTAAACGGTTTCAGGTGTTAAGTCCACTTCAAAATGGACTGTAATTTTTTTTTTCCTACGAACAAGTTCATGGTTTGCAGTACTTAACATCCAATAAAGAGGTCACATATGATCTACGGTTAACACAAAGCCCTAAAGGGCTTCCCTGTAATAACAGAAAGACATCATATTGTATTATATCATGAATAATTTATAATTGACTAAACCATTCCTCAATTTGGCTTTATAAACAAACAGCATGTTGTAAAAACACTACATACGCCATGCCGTGCTAACCCTTTTATGTGCAGATAGCCTGTTTAACCAAAAGTGGTATCTTCCATAAACATTAACACACTATTATGCAATCTGTTATTCTATTACAGGGTCTCTGTAACAACACATCAGCTCTTACCAAGTGTGAAGGTGCAAAATTTATTGTCCCCAGGCGTCTGCGCTACATGTTGTCCTACACAGGTGATCTTCTGGCCCTCATAGAGCATGCTCCTGTTCAGAGACAGCTCAAAGTTGTCCGTCTCCTGCGATTTGTTCAGTACAGGCTTCCCGTCCTCCTGGCCGTCTAATGAGACCATTAGCGTGGGGGTCGGGTAGGCACCGTGCCAGGAGCAGTTAAAGAGGACTTGATCGAGCTGAAGGCCGTGATGCCAAATGCAGTCAGGATGATACGCCGGTGCGTCTGGAGAATCAGAACGGAATGAATAAAAACATATAAAACGTCAGACTAACACTACTGATGATTACGTTCATCTAACATTCATGTAACCTTCATACGGCTCATCAGCTGCCAATGTGATGCTTAAATAACAGTCATGCAACCTTTATATAATTCTCATCTAATACAGTATAATATGAATAACAATGATCTATGTATATATAATGATGTAGCGTGAATATAAAGTGGTAAGCCGTACAGTAGACGAGCAGTTCCAGTCTTTGTGTCTCGACTTTTTTGGAGACGGTGTTCTCGGCGCGGCACGTGTAGTTTGTTTGATCATCAGGTGTAATGTTTATGATCTCAAAGTCCAGACATGATTCATTGCTAGACGCCTTGGTTATGTTGTCGTTCGTAGACACATCCTCCACAGTCCAGTCCAGGGTCTGACGTGGGTCTGACTTGCTGGAGCAATTAAAAGTAACCCTGGACCCTTTCACTACAAACCACGATCCGTTTGCGAGAGGCGTCGCTGGATTTACATTTACCTCCATATCCTTCGGACCGCCTGGAAACACAAAGACACGGCACTCAGTCCATAGTCAAGGGTTCTGTAGTCATATACACACACACCTAATAATAGAATAGAATATTAACAAAAATATCAACACTCTTATAATAATTTACTTGCACTAGGACCTATATGTTCCAAGTGAAATAAACACAATTTTTTAAATTGTGCACCAGAAACTTTATGTAAATACGCACCCGATAAATACAGGTGGATCTCAGGAAACTGTTTGTAGAGGAGGAGGAGTGTACTGTACTTAATGCGTGTTTTTAGGAAGACTGGACTAGAAATTTGGCTTTAAAGGACAGGGACGCTGAAGAGAGAGAGAGAAAGATCTAAAGGTGTCGGTGATGCAACTTCCAGAACTCGAACTAAACATGCTGAGTGTTACTGAGAGGAAACGTGTCGAGACGATAGTGTGTGTGGACGTGCCTGATAAAGCAGAGGAAGAGTTAGATAAGGACGCATTAGACGTTTTTAAGGACGGCTGGACTTGAAAACACGACTTGAAAAGAGAGAATGAGACCTACAGTTGCCATTAATCTAGAAAACTGGAAGAACAGGAAGTAGTGTCCAAATACTAACGAGCTTTCTAGAACAAACAGAAGTCGGTGTTTCGAACAGGTTTACTCACTAACTTGATACACATTGCCAAGGTCATTATTAAAGCTTTGTTTCTTTTTCATCATATTCTGCATGACTTCTAGGGCATTTCCTCTTCTGCACCTGGATTAACTGATGCTCAGCTCATCGATAACGAAATATTAAACTAAAATCTTGACGAAACAAATACAATACAACTGTATTTCCCAAAACACAATTTGCTAGTTTAAATTATTTACCCTATTTGTAAAATGTCTGCTTTCGCATTACACAGATGAGCCGTGAACATTAAACCTAATATTGTGTAGGTTCCCACTTACACACTCAATCAAAGTTGCGGGCAATTTGGAAACGCAAGTCAACCTATTATGCATATCTTTGGACTGTGGGAGGAAACTGTAGTATGTAGAGGAAACCGATCAAGCAACTCCACAGACCTGAGACAGGATTCGAACCTCGACCCTGGAGGTGCAAAACTACTACACCGTGCTAACGCACAACGCCATTGTGCTGCCTGTTATTATCTATTATCTGTTTATTAACTTGTTATCATCATCAGTAATGGAATGCAGTGTATAACAGTCTGGAACAGAGGCGTGTACATTTTACATTTACTTTATTTTTACTACTTTTTACAGTATAATCTTATTAAAAGTATGCATCTGGATATATTTCATGACATTATCACGCTGGATAGCTAACCAACTGGTTAAACGTGAGCTTTTCCTGCACCTTTGTAAACAACCACGTACAAACAGAAGATAAACAGAAGGTTTAAAACCGTGGACTGCTTTTAAATTGCCCTGAAATCGAACCATAACGACGGCTAAAACTTTATCTCTGTCTAACTAGGCAGCTACAATAGCCAATAAACTGTGTTTAGTTTCTGTGTTTAGTTGGAATATCATCCACTTATCAGTGCTGAAAATAATCCAGTCCTCTTGCGAATTTTAACGACACTGCTGGTCACGAAGGCTTGGCAACCTGCTGAACCTGTTTCTCACCGGATCACATGTCTTACAGAAACCAGCACACGTACAGTACGTTAACTTTGCATAGAGCTCAAAAGCGGTGTGTTTAGTATTTTCGCATTCCAGCATACCGTACCTGCGACCAGTAGTTGAATCTTACGGGGCGTTGCAGTACTTTCCGGTATGGTCTTGCACTCGTATTCCGCCGTGTCTAACATCATCAAGCTTTTGAAGTGCAAGCTGCTGTCGTCCAGGATGGATAAATGGCTCGTTTCACTGACAGGTTCAGAGTGGTTACGGGTGGCCAACACCACCCCGTCCTTTATCCAGCGGGTCACTGAAGGAGGGGTGGCGTTGACGGGCAGGTCGGGGCATTGCAGCACAAGTTTCTCCCCAAATTCTCCGAGGACTGTGTTGTCGTCAACCGTTAATACTGAAAAATGTGAGAATAAAACAAATTAGCCGTGTTACAGCAAAAGATCAATAAGGCTTAATCAGAAACTATTTCATGCCCTACACACAACACACTTATCCAGGCAGTACAGAGATACATCCATGTTAACTCTTTATCGAACACACAAGACAAGATATGTGTCATAAAATTTTATTATTTCCTCCCATTAAGGCTCATCATACAAAAACAGTGTTCATCATATAAACCTTTACAGATGTAAGAGTTAGAGTTATGGTTTGGTCATTAAATCTAAACACGTTCATATTGATATAAATGTCTGCTATTGTGTAGGTTCCCCTTGTGCCACCCCTATCCCGGGGCATGACTACACAAAACCTCTGGCAATAGGACGTTAGTGGTTGGGTGATGTGGGTTTAAGGGTGGGTCATCCGTGGAACGGACTTGTTTCTCTGGTGCATTCCAAGGATGCTTGGTCAGATTGAGATCTGAGGCATTTAGATGTTTGACAACTTGGAATTAAGGTAATCCAAATAGTGCATATTTTATGCTACACTGACTTTTCTTTGGGATCGGAACGGAAGGGCTAGACAGGCTTCGGTCCCCAGAGGTATAGATGAGCCTTGGGTGTCACCAGTTTCTTTTCTTGGCCTTTGTCACTCTTATCCTACAGGTTGCCAAAATTCCTTCCTGTTGCAAACATCCCATTTTCTACCCAGGCACTTCATGCAGTTGCATAGTGTGATGGGGCTTGAACCCAAAAGCAACCCAAAGCCTCAACCACCTGCGTCACCACAGCCCCTGATCCTGTTTACTACTATATACAGTAATTGATCACAATTCACATGGCGGAGGTGTTAATCCTGTATCTGACTGGTGTACTTATGCCTTATACATTCTTTTGGTCTATACGACTTAAGAATTAGACGAATATTATATTCACATAGAAAATAGTGGGTCAAAAGTTCATTTTATCTAAATACAATTAGTCGATCAAGAGTCATGCGATCTTATTCTGTATGCGCACAACTCTGTAGAATAAATTCAACATTGTAGGAAATATAGAAATAATACATACAGGTCCTTCTCAAAAAATTAGCATATTGTGATAAAGTTCATTATTTTCTGTAATGTACTGAAAAACATTAGACTTTCATATATTTTAGATTAATTACACACAAACTGAAGTAGTTCAAGCCTTTTATTGTTTTAATATTGATGATTGTGGCATACAGCTCATGAAAACCCAAAATCCCTATCTCAAAAAATTTGCATATTTCATCCGACCAATAAAAGAAAAGTGTTTTGAATACAAAAAAAGTCAACCTTCAAATAATTATGTTCAGTTATGCACTCGTGTGTAATGAACCTCAGTACATTACAGAAAATAATGAAGTTTATCGCAATATGCTAATTTTTTTAGAAGGACCTGTATAGTTTAATATGATGATAGAAGTTAAATGAGATACTAGATGGCAGTAGATGGGGCGTCATGCCAACAGTAAAGCATCCTTAGATCCCTGCCAAGGGCGTGAGCTCACTCACAATTCTGCCTGAGAACAATAAAAACATCCTCCAAGAGCAACTTCTTCCAACCATCCACGAACGATCCCTTTTCCAGCATGGTGGGATCAAAACATTGGCCGTGGAACAAAACAACCAAAAAAAAAAAAAAAAAAACGAAAATGAAATCCATTTGAGAATTCTCAAGAAGAGAGTGGACAAAAACAAAAAATGACAAATTCTGACAAACTCCAGGCATTGCTTATGCAAGAATGAGCTGCCATCAGTCAGAACAACAAGGCGATTCGCAAATGTCTTGAAAAAGGAGGGTCAACACTGCGAATATCGATTCTTGTAAAATGAAACTTGTAGAAATGTAATTGTCAGTAAAAGCCTTTGACTCTTATTAAAATGTTTGTAATCTGACAAAAAGATCTTAAAAAACCCTGAAGCAGCAGACGTTGTGAAAATTAATATTTGTGTCATTCTCAAAACATATAGTTTAATATGACAGAGGTTAAGTGAGAAATTATTAAAACTATTATAAAAATAAAAATAATATTAAAACTAATACTGATATTAACATTAAAAGTAACATGAATTATTTATTTTCTTCATTTCTGTGAGGTTGAACTTTAAAAAGAAAGAAAGAAATTCTCCTACAGGACAGGGGGGTAGGAGGCATGTCGCACCCTACGCAGGGAGACTTCTTAGGTATTATGGAGTCGTTTAGGAAGCGGCCCGAGCGCGCGTGCATACAGTAGGCAGTGTCGTGCATTTTTATTTATTTATTTTTTTTTAAAGTTCTAAAACATATTTAGAAAACAAAGTGTCTGAAGTATAAACTTACCTGTTTGATATAAAAGTAAAAAGTGCAACAATGTTACTCCGGCTTGTTTCATCTTTCCGCCGATGTTTAAACGGACGAGACGGAATCGCGTGCGCGCGAGAGCAGCTGATCAAAGCGTTTGTTGCGGAAGTAAACCGTCATATCGGTGAAAGGTGAACACGCGCGGGAACGAAAACCTCAGCTCTGAGGGGGAAAGAGAAGAAAAACACACACACAAATAAACCCACAGCCGTTTTAACTTCAGTTTCACTCCACTGCGTCCACTGTCCCTGTTAGGTTTCGGTTTAAACACCTGTTGTGTTCTCTCTCTCCGTCTCTCTCTGTCTCAATGTCTCTCTCTCTCTCCCGGAAGTTTGCTTTGTGTATTCCGGACGTGCCACACCTTTTCTTACCTGTCTTTCTTAAACACACAGGTGGTACATGTATCTCAGAATCACCTACTCTTGGTTTTTAGTTGCCTTGTTAACACATGATGGAATATTCCCCCTTTCAGACTGTCTTATATCCATCCTTCCATCCATCCATGACCAGAAATAATACATCATAATAATAATAATTTTAAAAAGAGTTCAAACAGCTAAGAATCGTGACCCAGTTTACTACAGAAAAGAGAAACCAAGTCTCGAGCTGTTTCTCCTGAAAGACGTCTTCACGCACTTTAACAATCTGTTCTTCAGTTGTTGCTCTTGAAAAATTCAACAAAGTGTTAATTATGTATTAATAGCTAATACATACTTGCTCTAAACATTTAGAGTGTAAATTCTATCTTGAAACTATTTACTCCATTCGTTTCCATCTAAAGTGTCTCCAGATCATATACACACTACTGTACTGTACTGTATATTGCTAAAAGTATTTGCTCGCCTGCCTTCACATGCATGAACAGTATGAACTTGAGTAACATCCACTTCTTGATCCATAGTGTTTAATATGATGCTGGACCCAGCTCCTTTGCAGCTATAACAGCTTCAGCTTTTCTGAGAAGGCTTTCCACAAGGTTTCGGGGAATTTTTGACCATTTTCCCTGACACTGATGTTTGACGAGAAGGCGTGGCTCGCAGTCTCTGCAAAGGTGTTCTATCGGAGTGGGGTCAGGACTCCCACATCCCAGATCTTCCACAGCAAAATCGCTCATCCATGTCTTTATGGACCTTGCTTTGTGCACTAGTGCGCAGTCATGTTGGAACAGGAAAGTGCCGTCCGCAAACTGTTCCCCTCAAAGTTGGGAGCATGAAATTGTCCAAAATGTCTTAATACTGTATGCTGAAACATTAAGAGCGGGGTACACCCTGCATAAGGTGGGGTACACCCTGGACATTCACACGCACACAATATGGGCAATTTAGGAATTTTGCCTAATCTGCATGTCTTTGGACTGTGAAGGAAACTGGAGTACCTGGAGGAAAGCCACTCACCATAGGGAAAACATGCAAACTCCACATGCACACAGGATTGAAACAGAAATAGAATGTTTGACCTTGGACGAACGAGGTTATTGTGCTAACCGCTATGAATGCATGTTATGTTTTTTTATTTTTCAAAATGAAAATCTAAATGATTTGCACTAAGATGGTGAAGATTTAAGGGTTAAACTGCCACTGCAGAGGATGCATACACTACATTACAGTATACGTAGCAGCTTGACAATGGGGGGGATGGCACTGAATCTTGTTGCACCAGCAGACTGCTATTTTTCTCACCTCAAAAGTTGTCTTTTTGCTTTCATTTGCTCTCAGTGCTTCACTGCTAGTTGTTATCTACACTCATCACCATGTACACAGCGGCTAGACACCCTACCTCTTTCACTTTTGTTGTCAACAACAAAAAGACACGCAGAACTTCCTGAGGAAATCGCAGTGTCATTCTTAATACAAATATCCTAACAAATATCATATTGCTATCGTAATAGACAAAATGGATTTTAAATTAAACTCAACTTTATTTTCCAGGAGGGCGGGCTCTGTTAGGTCCATCAAGTGGTCAAACATGCTTGCTTGGTGGTAACAGGGTTTGAACTTGGATCCTTCTCAATCATATATTGCTATGAGAGGTTTTTATATTCAGTGACAGAAATAAAGAACAAAGTGCTTCTCTATAGTCATGGTGGGATAAAAATATCATTTCTCATTAACAATATACACTACCAGTCAAAAATCTGTACGCACCTTCCAATCCCAGGGTCCTCACTGATTTAAAATTCTTTCTACATTTTGAAAAAAATCCTGAAGGCATCCAAAATATGCAATAATCTCTTTTTAAAACAGTTAATTTGTTCATTGATTTCTGAGGCTGATAACTCTACACGAAGTTCTCCTCTGCAGCAGTGGTAAGTTTTGGTCTTGCTTTCCTGTGAAGGTCTTCATGAGAGGTGTTTAATGGGTTTTGCAATACTGTTGTTGCGAGAACTGTTCCAGAACAGCTGACTTTTATTGTTGTTTTTACTTAATTATCTCATTTCATATGTGTAATTTCATAGTTTTAAAATATTCAGTATTGTTCTAGAACAATGCTGAAAATAAATCAATAAAAAAACAAACATTGAATTAGAAGGTGTGTGCAAGTGTTTGTCTGGTACTGTACACATACTGTATGCACACAAAACCAAAACTTTAGTAACCCTAGTTAGAAGTTCCTTATTGGGGTTCTGTTATTACACAATAATAACTTTTGGTAAAAATTTTCAAGTTATGCTGACAATGATGTTAGCATCCTTTTTAGAATTTATTGATTTTTTTTCCAGTAGGATAAACGAATATGTTTATTAAATTTACTAGTTATTATGAGATATATGACAACAGAAAAATAACGCTTATCTGTCTTTGTCTTGGAATACACATGTTATTTGATTTTCTTTCGCTGCTCCTGTTATACTGTAGGGTTCGCCACAGCAGACCACTTGTCTCCATCTAACTATCTTCCCTTGTCACTCCAACTGCCTGCACCACATCCATAAACCTTCTCTTGGCCCTTCCCCTTCTCCTCCTGTCCGGCAGCTCCATCTTTAACATTCTCCACCCATTATATTCCCCTCATCCCTTCTCTGATGTCCAAACCATCTTAATCTGGCCTCTCTAACTTTGTCCCCAAACCGTCCAACCTGCACTGTCCCTCTAATATATTCCTATAGTAATCCAGTCTATTCTTGTCACTTCCACACAAATTACAGCATCTTCAGCTCTGTCACCGCCAGTTCTGTCTAACCCTGAGATGTATAATGAGTGTTGTCATGTGAGTCATGTTGGAACTGGTGTGGGGTGTTTTTCAGGAGTTCGGCTTGGACCAAGTGAAAGGAGGTCTTAATGTTGAATGGGATGAATTAAAGCGGAGTCAACACCATAAGATATAAACTAAAAATGTTTCCCAATGTGTCCGTGAATGAAGGGAGGCTCAAAATCAGTCAGTACCAGTCAGTATCTGGTGGCCACCAGCTGCTTGAAGTACTGCAGTGCATCTCCTCCTCATGTACTGGACCAGATTTGTCAGTTCTTGCTGTGAGATGGAGGGATTGTGTGTTCCTGGTGTGACTCGGGCAGTTGTTGTGGCCATCCTGTACCTGTCACGCAGGTGTGATATTCGGATGGACCCATCCTGTGCAGGTGTTGTTACACGTGGTCTTCCACTGCGAGGATGATCAGCTGTCCTTCCTGTCTCCCTGTAGCGCCGTCTTAGGCGTCTCACAGTGCGGACATGGCGATTTTTTGCCCTATAGCCACATCAGCAGTCCTCATGCCTCCCTGCAGCATGCCTAATGCACGTTCACGCAGATGAGCAGCGACCCTGGGCATCTTTCTTTGGGTGTTTTTCACAGTCGGTAGACAAGTCTCTGTAGTGTCCTGTGTTTTTAGAACTGTGACCTTAAATGCCTACTTTCTGTAAGCTGTTAAGGTCTTAACGACCATTCCACAGGTGCATGTTAATTAATTGATTATGGTTAATTGAACATGCATGGAAAACATTGTTTAAACCCTTTACAATGAAGATCTGTAAGGTTATTTGGATTTTTACAACATTATTGATGAAATGCTCAGTCCTGAAAAAGGGACGTTTGTTTTTTTGCTGAGTATATATATATATATATATACACACACACATATATACACACACACACACACAAATTACCGTTCAAAAGTTTTAGAACACTTTCTAACACCACTGTCGGGCAGTGGTGGCTCAGAGGGCAAAGGCACTGAGTTACCGACCGGAAAATTGGTGGTTCAATCCCCAGCTCCACCAGGTTGCCAGTGTTGGGCTCTTGAACAAGGCCCTTAACTCTAACTGCTCCAGGCGCGCTGTATCATGGCTGACCCTGCGCTCTGACCCCAGTTACGCTGGGATATGCGAAGAAGGAATTTCACTGTGCTGTAATGTATACGTGACAAATAAAGGCTTAACTTTTAACTTTAACTCCATGATGGTTCCTGATTTTTATTTCTTTCTACATTGTAAAGTTTTGCTGAAGGCGTCCAAAAACTGCATGAATCTCCTTTGAACAGTTGATATTGAGATGTTTCTGCTACTTCTGCTCTGTAAAGACTTCATAACGCCTCTAATCTGAGCTGCTGTTAATTGGTCATTTTTCAGGCTGATAACTCTAAATGAACTTCTCGTCTGCAGCAGAGGTAGGTTTTGGTCTCGTCCTCCTGGGACGGCCTTCATGAGAGACAGTTTCATTATGGTGCTGGACGGATTTTGCAAATGCACTTGAAAATACTGTTCTTGCCAGAACTATTACAAAAAGGCCGACCTCTGTGTCTTAATATAACAACTAACTGGTGTTTTTGTTGTTGTTACGTAATTACCTAATTCCAAATGTGTTATTTTATAGTTTTGAAATCCACAGTATTGTTGTAGAATGTAGAAAATAAATCACTAAACAAAAACTAAGAAATTTGCAAGTGTTCTAAAACTTTTGAACGGTAGTGTATATATATTTGTTTACTATATTGTTTACTGAGGCTTTTAAAAACTCCCAGCCTGGTTCATTACTCAAAACCGCAATCATGGGTAAGACTGCCGACCTGACTGCTGTCCAGAAGGCCATCATTGACACCCTCAAGCAAGAAGGTAAGACACAGAGAGAAATTTCTGAACGAATAGGCTGTTCCCAGAGTGCTGTATCAAGGCACCTCAGTGGGAAGTCTGTGGGAAGGAAAAAGTGTGGCAGAAAACGCTGCACAACGAGAAGAGGTGACCGGGCCCTGAGGAAGATTGTGGAGAAGGACCGATTCCAGACCTTGGGGGACCTGCGGAAGCAGTGGACTGAGTCTGGAGTAGAAACATCCAGAGCCACCGTGTACAGGCGTGTGCAGGAAATGGGCTACAGGTTGCAAATTCTGCATGTCATTGGGAAATCAAGGTGCCAGAGTCTGGAGGAAGACTGGGGAGAGGGAAATGCCAAAATGCCTGAAGTCCAGTGTCAAGTACCCACAGTCAGTGATGGTCTGGGGTGCCATGTCAGCTGCTGGTGTTGGTCCACTGTGTTTTATCAAGGGCAGGGTCAATGCAGCTAGCTATCAGGAGATTTTGGAGCACTTCATGCTTCCATCTGCTGAAAAGCTTTATGGAGATGAAGATTTCATTTTTCAGCACGACCTGGCACCTGCTCACAGTGCCAAAACCACTGGTAAATGGTTTACTGACCATGGTATTACTGTGCTCAACTGCCTGCCAACTCTCCTGACCTGAACCCCATAGAGAATCTGTGCGATATTGTGAAGAGAAAGTTGAGAGACACAAGACACAAGAATCTGCAAAAGGATTCCCGACCAAGTATTGAGTGCAGAACTGAACATAATTATTTGAAGGTTGACTTTTTTTGTTTTCCAAACACTTTTCTTTTATTGGTCGGATGAAATATGCTAATTTTTTGAGATAGGGATTTTGGGTTTTCATGAGCTGTATGCCACAATCATCAATATTAAAACAATAAAAGGCTTGAACTACTTCAGTTTGTGTGTAATGAATCTAAAATATATGAAAGTCTAATGTTTATCAGTACATTACAGAAAAGAATGAACTTTATCACAATATGCTAAGTTTTTGAGAAGGACCTGCATATACAGTATAAGGAAAAATGGTCATATGGAGGCGCTAAAATGCCTCTTTGTGTAGGAAGGTGTTTGGTGTCACACTCTAAACCGTCCCCCTGCATTCCTGCTCATGATACAGAGTTCCTGTTCGGTGTCAAAATGTCGGGCAATAGGAAAAGCCGCTCATTAGCCAACACTTTGGAAACAACTGTAACCACACCGAGCGAGAGGATTCTTAAAGAATGTCACAGTCTGTATATCGACGACGCAAACGGTAAATACACATTAGACACGTTTATTAACAACACAATAATCTGGAGACAGTGAACGCTGCATGGCTGCATTACAGCAAAGTTCTTTTAAAGAATACAGACTCATAGGTTATTTTTATTACTTATAAAATGCTTATTGTTGTTTTAGGAAAACCAGGGTGTTCGTTTAGAATGTAAGAAATGTGGCAAGCAATAAAAATGTCATTCATTCTGCATTTATTTATTCTCACCTCCAGTGTGTGTTCAATATCAGGTCAGAATTAGGGTTTTAAATGTATTGATTCAGGATTTGTGGATCATTATACTGTATATGTTATAATTAAATTTTATTGCTGCATGAATAAAGGATAAACTACTTTTTGGGAGGTGAAAGCCTATAGCTGTGGAAATTAATTTACTACGTAAACATACGAGTCAGCACTGTCGCCTTGCACCTCCAGGGTCCGGGTTCGATTCCCGGCCAGGCTCGATTCCCGTCTCTGTGTGCATGGAGTTTGCATGTTCTCCCCGTGCTTGGTGGGTTTCCTCCGGGTACTCCGGTTTCCTCCCACAGTCCAAAGACATGCAGATTAGGCTAATTGGCGTTCCCAAATTGACCATAGTGTGTGAATGAGTGTATGTGTGTGTGCTCTGCGATGGATTGGCACCCCGTCCAGGGTGTACCCCGCCTAGTGCCCTGAGTCTCCTGGGATAGGCTCCAGGTCCCCGCGACCCTAAATACAGGATAAAGCGTATAGAAGATGAACATACGTGTCAAAAATGATACAGTTTTTTATTATTATTTTTTTTTTAGAAAAGACAAATACAAAATTTTTAAAAATTAAAAAATGTTTTAGGCTGAGCTGCGAGCCAAGAATGCACCGCTGTCTTCACTTCTTCATCAGAAGTGAACCTCGTAGTGCTGCTTTCAGAGGACCAAGCAGGTGAAAGTCCATAGGCAGCAAGATCAGGACTATAGGGAGGAAGCTTTAACACCTCAAAGCGAAGAGTGTAAATAGTGTGTCAACCTTCTGATGGGCGATGCCGATTCAATTAAAACTGTGATCATTATTTTATAATTCAATTCCCTATACCCTATTCAATATTTCATTTTACCCCCAATTTTGTTACAATTTTAAACCTTTAGAGAAAGGTTAATGAGTAATAAAATGTTTCTTATAACATTGTTATTATTTGTTTTTACTTTTTTTTATTAAGTGCAGCATTTAAACAATAAAAACTAACTTAAAATACAAGAGTTTAATATTTAACTTAGCAAACTGAGTAAATAGTAAATAGTTAACGGAGCAAAATGAGTAAATAGTTCATAGTGCGCCACCTGTAGGATTATAAAGAAATGGTGATGTTTTGCCTCCTCAAATGACTCAAAAGTCTGAAAACTCACCTTGACTATGAGCAAGACTGGTGTAAGCATGTGTAATGAGTGGGTTTAGGCCTAATTTTCTGATTTTAATTGAGACTACTTGAGACGCTGAGACTAATTCACTAAATCTAAGGCTGATCAATCAAACTGATTGACTCGTTCATCTCTACTATAAACAGAATGTAAAAAATAAATAAATAAATACATTCTGTAGTCAGCGTGGCAATACATCAACCGCCCCCAAAATAATTGTGATGCATAACTGAATTGAAGAAGCCTCCATTCATTAGGCTTCTTCAATAAGCGTCTCACTGTAACGAGCATTGTTGATTGTTGAGCTTTTTTTCCTGGTAATGTTCCAATTCTGGCCCTTGAGAATCCCAGAAAACGTTACGCATTGATGAATTTTCCAGCTAACGGTTGACTTTTGAACTTTTTCTCAGTCAATGATTGAGGATGTTTCTGTTCCATACTCTGCCGTTTATCCTCAGACTCGTAGTGATGAATCCACGTCTCGTCACCGGTAATGAATCTCTATAGGAAACTTTCACTTTCCTCAGAGGATCGGTGCAAAATTTGTTTGCAGATATCCAAACACTTCTGTTCATGCTCTCCCGTGAGTTATTTTACCCTAAGGTACACATCAGACCACAAAAAAAAAAAAAAAAAAAACCCCACAAATCACTGCACACTGCAAATCACAAGCAGGACATCCGTTTTTGCTTGCACCACAGTTACTAATGAGCTAATGTAACACGCTCACACCTGCACAGCAGTGAAGGGGAGACAGTAGCCTTGAGCGGAAAGCGATGATAAGACTGTAAAACAGAAGTTACAAGAAGAAACGATTAACTGATTACATCTACATACAATAATAATAATAATAATAATAATAATAATAATAATAATAATAACCCAGCGTTAGTGTTGGCACATTTGTCATGTTTCCTGTTAAGGTCCATTATAACCTCAGGATCAAACCATTAGAAGGATAATAGCACTATTATGCTATTACATGATTTGCACAATGGATCTCCCTCACTTACCACTAAGGTTGATTCAGATTTAACCCCTGATCATGACCTCACTAATGCTCAGTCTGGCTCAGTATCCACCACTAAAATGAGGTGTGAAACATAAGTAACCTTCAGCCCATTGAGCTTTATGAGAACTACCATGTACTATCGTGGCTTCTTGAATTTGATTGTTCAGGAAATGTCATGTCACGTCTTTAACTGCAGTCCACAGTAATTCCAGCACTATTTCAGATTACAGGATGAAATTATGTTCTCTCATCCTGTTCATTCATTCATTCATTCATTCATCTTCTATACCGCTTTATCCTGTATTTAGGGTCGCCTGGAGCCTATCCCAGGAGACTCAGGCATGAGGCAGGGTACACCCTGGACAGTGTGCCAATCCATCGCAGAGCACACACACACTATGGTCAATTTGGGAACCCCAATTAGCCTAATCTGCCATAAGTCTTTGGACTGTGGGAGGAAACCGGAGTACCCGGAGGAAACCCACCAAGCACGGGGAGAACATGCAAACTCCATGCACACAGAGACGGGAATCGAGCCTGGCCGGGAATCGAACCCGGACCCTGGAGGTGCAAGGCGACAGTGCTAACCACTACACCACCGCGCCGCCCTCATCCTGTTCAGTTATATTATATTATAGTCTAACACGAAGACAGACTTGTACAGATGAACGCACCATATAATGCATAAAGAATAAAATGTATGATTGTTGATATAATGAGTTTTCTGCCAGGATGTTTATTTATACAGTTGACACCCCGAACTAATCTCATTTCCATTTATAGAATCCCCCCCCCCCTCCCCACCCTTTCAACACAACTACTGTATTAGCACAAGTGTTAATTGTCACACTGTTTGCACTGCTCTCTTCCTGTTTAATGTTTTTGCACATGAACAATCATGACATGGTTACTCTTCACTTTATATCATTATGTTCGACAATCATAACTGCTGCTGCCACCCGTCCTTATGCCGTTTACATTATTCATATTTATTTCATTGTGTTTTTATTTCATGTTGTGTATATTATATTACATTTTTCTGTTTGCATCCTTATTTGTTTTTATCTATTCTCATAAACTTAGTGAAAGTTATAGATTTTGTCTGTCAACTTCATATATATATATATATATATACACTGTATGTGTGTGTGTGTGTGTGTGTGTGTGTGTGTGTGTGTGTGTATGTGTGTGTGTGTATATATACACACATCCTTTAGGTCTGGTGAAAATAGCCTCCAGCCTCGGCCTGAGATTGCTGCCACCTCGAAAGAAGATAATAGTGATGATTATGGGTAATCACTCTGCGGGGAAAAGCTCCTTTATTAACTGGTAAATCTTATTCAAACACTTTGTTACTCCAAACAGCAACAGTTTAACTGAAGAGTTTAACATTGAGACACAGATGTCCGATTTTCTCTACATCAGCATCAGTCAGATCCCAGCATCCACGTTAGTCCTGATTTTAATTTGCATTTTTTATTTTTTTTTTAATAACTATCCCAGGTATGTCGAGGAGCACATTCAGAAGACAGGCGTCGCCATAGAAACGCAAGGATTCACATTCATAACCAGCGGCAGGAAACGAGAATCGCTAACCGTAAGTTCTCTGTCTGTGTAGTGGTTATTAGAAGCTCAGAAGAACATCTCTGATGTAAAGGCTTTATTAAGGAATGTGTTATTATACATTAATTTGATAAAGTGATTCTTGTCATTCTGTTCTCACTGATGTTATTTGAGCGAAACAAGGAAATTATATGTATAGTCACTATTGAACAGAATGTATGTCTGGATGCTCAGGCTTTAAAAGTTACATTTTTCTTCAGTCCTTTCAGTAGAGTGATCCCAAATTGAATCTGTTCCCGAGACGAGCTCTGTATTGCGAAACGCATTTCCCATCGGAAATAATGTAAATAATGCAGGTAATCAGTTCCTGCCACCCAAATATATCGCCAATAGTACCAATTTCCGACACTATAATAATATTTTTGCCTATACTGTAAAAACAATCCAAACATTAGGAAAGACTGTAAATGTAGTAAAATTATTAAATAAATAGACCTCGTTTAACCTTAATTTATGCTTCCTCTTGGCACCGGCTGCTTTAAAAACGAAACTGAACGTGGCTCCCATCTCTTCCTGCTACCGTCCACAAATTATGTGAGAAATTCGATGTAACGTTTAGCTAGGTGTGCCACAAATTTCTGTAATTATCTTATGAATATGTTAGAACAAATTTAGGGTTTTTGTGTCTGAAAAAAATCTGGCATTCAAAAAAAAAAAAAAAAAAAGGACTGCAGACGAATTTGAGTATTTGAGTAAGCAGCACAGACAAATTTGAATGTAAGAGAAAGGGCTGCAGACAAAATTGGGGATTAGAGGAAGAGTTGAGGATGAAATCGAATATTCACTTCCGTGCAGGCAAAATTGTGTTTTCAAGAAAAATCTGGAAACAAATCAGGTATTTGAGGAAAAGCTATAAACAAAATTGGGTATTTAAGGAAGACCAACAAACAAAATTGGTTATGAGGAAGAGCTGAAGAAAAAATCAGGTATTTGAGGAAGAGCTGCAAGCAAATTTGTGTATTTGATTACAAGTTACAAACGAAATTGGGTACATGAAGAAGAGCTACAAACGAAATTGGTTGTTGGTTAATTTAATATTTGAGGAAGAACTGCTAACAAAATGTATGATTTGAGGGTAAAATATTTTTTTTGAGCTAAAAACATAATTATGTATTGGAGGAAAAGTTACAAACAATTTGTGGTTTAAGTAAGAGCTACAAACAAAATTGGTTATGTGAGGAAAAGCTGGAAGAAAATTTGTGTATTTGAGGAAAAGTTACAAACAAAATCAGTGATTTATGGAAGAGCTGCAAACAAAATTGTTTATATGAGGAAGAGCTGAATAGAAAATCGGGTATTTGAGGAAGAGCTGCAAGCAAATTTGTGTATTTGAGGAAAAGTTACAAAAAGAATTAGCTATTTGAGGAAAAACTACAAACAAAATTGTATATTTGAGGAAGAACTGCAAACTAATTTGTGTGTTTGAAGAAGAGCTACTAACAAAATTTGTGATTTGAGGAAAAGTTACAAACAAAATCAGTGATTTAAGGAAGAGCTGCAAACAAAATTGGTTATGTGAGGAAAAGCTGGAAGAAAATTTGTATGTATTCGAGGAAAAGTTACAAACAAAATCAGTGATTTAAGGAAGAGCTGCAAACAAAATTGGTTATGTGAGGAAAAGCTGGAAGAAAATTTGTATGTATTCGAGGAAAAGTTACAAACAAAATCAGTGATTTAAGGAAGAGCTGCAAACAAAATTGGTTATATGAGAAAAAGCTACAAACAATTTGGTTATTTAAGAAAAGCTATAAACGAAATTGGTGATTTAATAAAGAGCTGCAAACAAAATGGGTTATTTAAGGAAGAGGTGAAAAAAAATCAGGTATTTGAGGAAGAGCTGCAAGCAAAATTGTGTATTTGAAGAGGAAGAGCTGCAAACAAAATCGGCAGAGTTGAATATATAATTAGGATTTTGAGGAAGAGTTGAATACAAAATGTATTATTCGAGGAAGCACTGCAGATAAAACTGTATATGCCGAAAAAGATCTACAGATATGATCGGGTGTTTGAGGAAGAGCTGCAGAAGAAGTCGAGCAGTTGAGAACACGTCACAGCCAAGCTCATGCAATTGAGAATCAGACAAACGAGATCGAGCATTTGATCGTGAGCACCGCAGATGAAGACTGGTGTTCGACAACTCGACGCGGACGAAATTCAGTATTCGAGACAGGGCATGCAGACAAAAACGAACGTTTGAGAAAGTGTGGGGGCGAAACCTGGCCTTCGAACAAACGCCACGGACAAAATCACGCAATCGGGAAAGCGCCTCTGAAGGAGCTGGGCATTTTCAGAAACATAATGTCGAGTTTCATTTTATATTTGGGTTTAAATGAGAACAGTGGACACTATGCATGTGTGTGTGTGTGTGTGTGTGTGTGTGTGTGTGTGCTTCAGAGTGTAGCTGTGCTGGTGGTGTGTTCCGGGGTGTTAAGGGCTGTCAAAGCCACAGAGTGTCATCTTACACCACACATCTCTATCTCTTGCATGCACACACACTCACACTCACACACACACTCACACACACACCCACAGATTCTCTTTCTGTTTGATTCACTGTGAATGAGAGATGAATAACGGAGTTATACCAGAGGAGGGGTTTTAAAAGAGAGATTATCAGCCATACGCAGGAAGAGCTGAAACGGAAGAGAGAGAGAGAGAGGAGCTGCAGCTGAGACTGTGATGTAGAGAGAGAGAGAGAGAGAGAGAAGGGAGGCTCCCTCTAGCTGGCCCTGGCTTCTCTCTCCCCACACACACACACACACACACACACACATTCAGCAGCGTTCTGCTCCGCTCATCACCACTGTATGACTGGTCTGTTTCCTCACGCTGTCTTATTTCTCTCTCTCTCTGTCTCTCTATCTGTCTGTCTCTCGCTCACAGGGCAATGCCACGCTGCATCTTTACCCACATTTCCGACCACTCCTGGAGTTTAAAGGTAGGAATATGACGCTGTCGTAGCATCAGAGATTCGGGCATTGATCTTACGTACTACTGCCTTCATAAGATAGTGTTGTAGAATTTGTCTATGTTATAAAATGTATATGTATCTGTTCCATTACTTTGATCAGCATTGTAGAAAACCAAATTTAACCTAAAGCATCTTTTTTGTTGAACTGTGGTTACAGGTTTCATGTGTGTCAAGTTACTTATATCAAGATGCTTATATGCTCTTATTGTAACATTCATTTAAAAACAAAAAAATCTTTACGGAGTATACAGTATAATGCGCAAATGCATACACAAGTTCGAACCTATGACTAATACCCCGATCCTGAGTCATAGCCCTATTCGAACTACATCTTACTGTATTCATTATTAACGAAGAGCACGAGCTACAGTATACGATGACCGAGATCTTGTCTTGCAGAACAGCTGCTGTGATTATAATTGCTAAAGAATGATTATAATTGCTAAATCCAGGCACGTTCCCTGCCGGTTTTAAACGATTCACCTTTGTTATCCTGATTGCGGCCCAGTTTCTGAGCGTATCATACTGTATCAGAGCGTGTTAATAAGCCCACAGTGTCAGAGAGTTCATCAGGCAGAGGAGGTTCTGAATCCAGCGCAGCCCGAGCCGGAGTGAGTCACTCCGACTGACACGAGCGCGCCATGAAAGACGGAGCCATCGTTGCTGCATGACACGTCACGTTAACAGCCTTGGCCTTGTAACGCCACATATACAGGCGGTCGGTTTAACCCCTTTGTCACATTTTCCGCATTTTCGTTCAGGACTTAAAGGAGGCGTGGGAGAGTTTTGTACAGCCATCTGCTGCTTGTAAGGAGAATTGCAAAAACATTTTGTTCATTTCTTTAGAGAGTTACTTTCAGAATATGTGGTTGCTCATTTCAGGGCAGAAATCTTTTTTACAGTATCCTAAAATAATAATAAAATTTAAAAAAGAGCCAGAGTTTGCCGGGATTGCATGCCGATTTTGTAAAGAATGTGTTTTTTAGGGCATTTTTGAATTTCTGTTATTATTTTAGGTTTGTCACGGTCAATATGTAGAACGTGCACTTTTAAAAGAATTGTATTTTTAGGAGGCACACCTTGACACGCACAGCACATGCCGTGGGTGGGGCTGGGAGTCTTGTTTGATTTCAGCGACAAAAACGCAAGCTTCAAACGCAAGTTGCAAATGAAGAAACCAGCATGGGAGATTTGTATTTATTTCTAGTAAGAATTTGAAAAATTGTATTTTTTAATGTTGCATCTCAACGACGAACGAGGACGAAGGATATAACAGGATATAAACATGACGTCAAAAGTGTATTGGTTTTCAGAATGACTCAGGATGTACAATAATAAAAAAAAATGTGTATTTGTAAATATTAAAACGAAAAAAATCGTAGGTGCAGTTTTGCTAGTTTTAGATGGGCGTGGCCTGGTTCTTTCTTTCGTTAGACCTCTGATTGGTTGCATGACGTCGTTCAGTCGTTCATCGCACCACTGCGTTCCTGTGCTGAGGATGACACGGCATTTTGCTGACCTTTGACCTTTCCCCAGGCAACGTTAAACCCCGTGCAGCGCTCCTCCTATAGCCCCCATCAACCCAAACCTCCTCCACTCGTCAGCCAAGATGCCGGCGAATTACCTTCCCACCTTTCAGTGAGCTTAAAGAGCAGAGTTCGCAGAACGCCACGCGCAGCCGAGCGCCTCATGACTCTAAATCCATTTTCCAGAGCTATTTTAAGTCCTGCTTGCTCAGGGAGTTTGCCGTACCGTTTGCGTCCCGCCCCTGTGGGAGGGGGGGGAGGGGGGAACGGGGACGCTAGTGGACCGCAGGCCTCAATGTTGAGGGGTATAGCTGGTGCTTGATGTGTACCGTGTATGTTTGTGTGTGTGTGATTTGTTTCGTAAGCGTTAATGTGTAGGTCGTGTGCGAGAATGGAAGGAGAGCGGAGAACTCCGGGAATGTTGATTAGAGCAGGAACAGGACTGTGATTTGTACGAGAGCTCGACCACCTGCTCCTGCTGTACTGAAAGCATTTCATTGTATCTTCAATGAGGGATGAACCATTCTTAAAGTGGCGGTTTGTGATTTTGCTTTATTTTTGACATTGGCTTAAATCCTTTATCGTGAGAAGAATAAAAAAAATATCGATAAGCCTGTACCTATTCACATCGCTGTGCTAAAACTGGATTGCCTTGGCTTCTAATGAAAAAGGTTGGTTTGGGGGGGTGGAGCTTATTTCTGGGCCGGAAAATTATAACACGAAGACTGAACAACTGAATGGAAATAAAAACTAGGCAGATTTTATTCTACAATTATGAATACAATATATACAAATATATACATATTACAAATATGTAGTTTTTATAATATACTGTAAATGCTCCAAATGGTAGGATTGTTACAGGTCCAGGAACAGTGTGAAACATCGCAGACCGCAACTTTAAAAGAAAACCTGCAGAAAGATTAACAAAGTTATTAATTTAATGACGTCTAAAACCCATGACACGGCAGGTTTACAGTTTAACGGAGGTCTCGCTGGCCTGGCGTTGCTTCACAGTCGTTCTTCACTGGCTAGCTTTACGTGGATCGGCATTAAAGCTGCCAGTTGAAGAACTGTTGTGGGTAACCATGACAACACAAGGGGTGTGGCGACGTCCTGACGAGGCAATGTCGATGAAGAAACAGAGCGATCTAACCAATGTAGTAGTAACGTAGTACGTTGCTGTTTAATATGAAAAGACTTTTATTTTAAATTATTGCATAGTCTTCTCTACAAACTAAAATGAATCAATCAATGAATTAACAAATTAAACGATGTCAAGGCCTAGGGCGAAGTGATTGTCCGCGGTCTGCTTTTGTAAGCTCTACCAGATCGACGTTACGTTTTTTTTATGCTTACCGAGCAGCCCTTATTTAGATACATGAAATAGAATTACTGTCCACTTTATTAGGAACGTCTTTATCTGTACGCATCGGCACAAGTGAGCAACTGTGATGTTTCCTCCAATGATCAGCAGTCCAGGTTGGGTTGATTGTACCTTCTATAGCGTCAGATTCCTCCCTGGAACTCGGTGTGGTCTTCTACTGTTGTAGACAATCAGCCTGAAGGTTCAGCATGTCGTACTGAGATGCTTTTCTGCTGATCATCGTTGTAAAGAATGATCATTTACATTACAATAGCTTTTCCTGTCAGCTACAGATAAACCATTCTCCTGGGAAATCTGACTGGTCTGACACGCCATTTGTTTGATGTTTTTTGTTTTTCACGCCACATTATGTGGAGATTGACGCGTGTCTTTGTCCTAGACATCAAACCACCTAGTGTGCCCCCCTGCTGCCACATGATTGGCTGATTGGATAACTGCATGACATGACTGACCAGGTGTACACGTGTTCCTGTTAACGTGACGGGTGAAGGTATACACGTATCTGTATATTATATACACACGCGTTTTGGTTAAACCGTGTGTGTGTTCTAGGACTCACGGATTACCTGTCCGCTGAAATCTCCACCTCGAAGCAGAAGAAGTTCAGCCTGGTGACATTTGTAGACACGCCCGGCCTCGTGGACGGAGACATGGTGTACCCGTTTGACGTCAACGGCGCCATCACGTCTTTTGGTGAGGACGATAAAGATCATTTATCCGTATTTGTTGTTGTTGATGGGAATCGGGGAACCAGGGACAGGGACAGGGATAGAATATTATCACGATACCTAGGGGCCGATTCGATTTGGCATTGCTAAGTGTCGTGATTTTATAAACCTCACAATTTAATATAATTTTTTATTATTTACGTAGTTACAGTTCTATATAAACAAATAATGATCAAACAAATTAATACATAAATAAATATCAGAACAAAATCATTTGCTCCTACTACACAGGATGACATGCTGCCTGCTAATCTGTGAACAGTTTAGAGCACGCCACCTGTAGGATTATAAATGAATGGCAACATTTTACCACCCAAAAAGCAAATCATATACAGTATCTCACAAAGGTGAATACACCCCTCACATTTCAGCAACCACTTTATTATATGGTACAATACTCAAGGGACAATACTATAGAAATATAAACTGGATCTACTTTATTGTAGTCAATGCGTAGCTTGTATAGCAGTACAGATTTACTGTCCTCTAATAATAACTCAACATGCAGAATAAATATCCGGCAATGAAAATGAGTGAACATGTCAAAACTGTGTACAAAATGTCAATATTTTCTGAGAGCACCGTTGTTCTCCAGTCTTAATCCTCCTGGGCCTGGACTTCACCAGAGCTGCACATGTTGTTGCTGGGATCCTCTTCCTCTCCTCCATAAGCATATCACAGAGCTGCTGGATGTCCGACACACAGCGTTTCGACCCACAGGTGCTCAATAGGGTTCAGGTCTGGAGACATAGTACTCGGCCATTGACAAACATATAAACCTGATGAATAGGACTTGTGACTCTTCATGGTTAAAGGTGTACAGCTGTTATCACATAGGATGTACTTGCTTTTGTTGCCAGCTAGTTTGACAATAATGGCTGTACAGTATGTTAAGTTATTTTCACAGGAGAGTAAATCTATACTGTTATACAAGCTGCATATTGACTACACTAAAGTAGATCCAAGTTTCATTTCTATAGGATTGTCCTGTGAGGAGATGTATACTGTACACAGTACTGTGCAAAAGTCACCATATTATATGCTGTACCAATTTTTGTCCTATATGTTCATGTTCATGTATCATGTCTGCATAATTATGTACAAAATCATTCAGTATTTCCATATATAACTTAATAATTAACAAATAAATTAAATTACAGGAGAATATATAAATGGCTGTAAAGATAAAATATATATTACAAGACAGAGCAGTTTTCAGATGGAAACAAAAAACCTAATGTACGCTCCTGGGATTTGTAGAAAAATAGAAAGGAGCGAGTGTGACGAAGAACTCATATTCTCCAGCAAGCTCAGTAAAACCTAACAGCTGTTTTACTTATAAAAACTGCACAAATCTGTGTCTAAAACTCCTGATTTTAAGCAACGAGTTTTCACTCCAAATATTGACTGTTTATTTTATTACTCTTTATTGCTCTTTATAGAAGTTTCTTTTATGCGGAAAAGATTTCAAAAGCATCTTATGCTTATGCCATATTTTTGTATGTGCCCAAGACTTTTGCACAGAACTATAAGTAAAACAGCTGTTAGGTTTTACTGAGCTTGCTGGAGAATATGAGTTCTTCTGGTAACTTTTGTCACACTTGCTCCTTTTTATTTTTATATAAATCCTAGGAGCGTACATGAAATTAGAGGGGTGTACTTATTTTTGTGAATGGATGTATAAATTGAAAAAAAAAAAAAAAAAAAAAAAAAAATATATATATATATATATATATATATATATATATATATATTTAGCGATACTATAACCGGCTGTGATGTTGGTGTGATGTCTGTGTGTGTTGATCAGGCGAGCAGGCGGACCTGATCTTCGTGTTTTTCGACCCGATGGGCCAGGCGCTGTGTAAGCGAACGCTCAACATCGTGGAGAAGCTGAGTGAGAAATGCGGAGACAAATTACGCTTCTACCTCAGCAAAGCTGACGAGGCAGGACGCGAGACTGACAGGCAGGTGGGTGTGGCTTTAAGCGTGTATGTGTGTGTGTGTTGCTGCACCAGCATGTTTATGGAGCAACTCTTGGATCTGTTCTCCTGCAACAGCTTAATGTTTCCTTTTTTTTCTTCTTCCTCTGCTTGTTCACAGAGAGTCATGATGCAGATAGTTCAAGAGCTGTGCCGCAGACCGGGCCTCAACAAATGCGGCTTTGAAATGCCGACCATATACATCCCCAATCCACAGAGAGTAAGACACACACATGTACTTACGCTACACTGAATACTGGAAGTGGAACAGAATGAGAAACCTTCTGCGTGATAATGAATAAAAACGCTTTCGATAAGGAACGGAAAGGTACAGGAGGATTAAACTGGGTTGAGTTTTATTTGTGTGATACTTTCAACACACAGCAGATTGAGATCCCTAGGATGGAGACTGGAGAGGACATTGATGATGTGTTCGCGTTACTATAGCAACCGAAGCGAAACACATGAACCCACGTATCCCAGAAAAAATAAATAAATAAAAATACTAGACACTGGTACTGGCTTCACTGGCTTTTTGACAAGCCAGTTAGAACATCTAGTGCAAAAACATAAAAAATTTGATTTACCCAATTATACAGTATTATGTCTTAATAATTTCCATGTTTTTACTGAAGGAAAAAAAACCAACAACATCCCAGAAGCCTGTAATCCAAACCTGCGGTATAATAAAACAAAGCCGTAAGAGGAAGCGGTTTTGTCATGCTTTAATAGAATGGGCGACAAACAGCTCTATAAATCTTGTTATTTATTATTAATCATGTTATTCAGAGCAGGTTTGGTTGCTAAGCAGACATAAACATAAAGGTGTCCTATGGACAGGATGCTCGCTGGCGTGTGATGATTTAATTAGCGCTTGATGCGTGAACTCGAAAATCTTCCACCCTTTCACCAGATTGCGAACAAACACATTTTTAGTTTAATAATCTTATAACCATTGATATCCATTACACGGTGCTCAATGAAGGCAGATTAAATGTGTTGTCTGTAGTAATCACTTCACACACACACATTACAGAGACACTAGCCCTCGGCACGAGTGTGTTATTGCTTTAACAGATGTTAAGTAAGCGTTAAGAGGGCGGGGTACAGTATGTATCAGGTTGAGATTTCAATCTTCCTGCCACCGAATGCTGAGAAATGACAACTGCTGCGTCAGAGCGAACGGATTCATCTTTCTACTGTATGTCTCTCGGAGGCTCATGTTCGCCGAATCCTTACACGGCTAAAAGCTTTTTGCTTTAAAAGCTTAGACGGATATAAATTTTATATCACGGTTGTTCTGGAGGTTTATGAGATGTTGTTGCTTCTCGAAACAAAGCACTTTTATGATACGTAGATTTGCATACTGTATATAAACTGTATATATTTATATACTGTATATATATATATATATATATATATATATATATATATATATATATATATATATATATATATATATACAGTATATATATATATGTAAATTAGAGACATAATAGAGATATATAGTTAGACACTTGTCCTGGTAAAGTTGGCGCAGTGGTAAAGTTCTCGCCCTATCATCTGGAGATCGCTGGTTCAATTCCCGGGTGATGCTGTAACCTCTCACAGCCGGAGGAGCTGATTGGCCGAGCTCTCTCAGAGGGGAGGTATGAGAGGTACTTCTTGCTCCCACATTAATCGTAGCTCTACAGCCAATCAGGGGCGTCTGTGAGCTCACGCAAGCGGAAGGAGCAGATAGCGCTGTCCTCCGAGTGTGTTACGACGCCCCCAACAGTGCGTGAGCGAGCAGTTAGAAAAAGATGCGGTCGGCTGGCGACCCATATGGTTCGGAGGAAACACGTGATAGTCTTCGGCCCTCCCGGCTGAGTGGTAGTAGTAGCCTTAATGTGGGAGCCCCCTAGTGACGGGGAGGAATTGGACACAACTAAATTAGGGGGGAAAAAACGGGAGAAAAAAAAATATAGTTCTAGTTAAGGCATTGGACTACGGTTCGGAAGGTCCCAGGTTCAAGTCCCACGACCACCAAGTTGGCCCCCAGGTTCAAGTCCCATGACCACCAAGTTGTCCCTCTTAGGACCTTGAGGAAGGCCTTTAACCCTCAACTGCTCAGATGTATAATGAGATGAAAATGTTCAGTAAGTCGTTCTGGACAAGAGCAGAAATGTCTCCAAATATATGTAAAATGTAAATATGTAAAAGTCCCTTTAAGTGCAATAACGATGATTTTTTTTTCATCCCATCCCCAGACTTCCCTCCATCTTGTAATTTGGTTTTAAGAAGTAAAATGAAACATGGAATTAAAGGAGTTCCTGGGAGGCCAGCGTTTCAGACATGAAGTGGACAGTCCGTTCATAGCTCTAGCGTACTGAGAAAACTTTCACTCCTTCATAGTATCCAAGCACATAGTACTACACTCTATGTAGTAAGGTGTCCTGTAGTCCAAAATCTAAAGAAGAGCTAACAGAGTTTGATTTGTTTACACTCCACAATGTGTCTGAGAAAGGAGGGAAGGAAGCAACTGATGTAAATCATAGTTAGATAAAGATAAAAAAAATATTAAAAATGTGTAGGGAGAAAAATAACCTTAGGGTTAAAATTCTTTTCTTTTGCAGAACTTTCTGCAAGTTGCATTCTTTGATACTAGACTTATAGGAGATCCTGTCTATTCGGTCCCTTTACAGTAATCAGGTAAAAATCAGGGCAGGTCTAAGTGGTGGTGTAACATTGTGCAAACCGAGACAGTAAAACTTATCAGAAAAACAACTTCAGTTTGCTAGGGAGGATAAACATTGGACTTTGGAGCAGCGGATAAACGTCCTTTAGTCACGAGGTCAGATTGACTTTATTCCGGAATGACGGGTGTGTCAGGGTGAGAAGGGAAGCACATGAAGTGATGCACAGTGTCCACTGTACAAGCCTGTAGGAGGCAGTGTTATGATGTGGAGTTGCTTCAGTTGGTCAGGTCTGGGCTCAGCAACATTTTGTGGCAATAAAATGACCTGAATGTACTGAATGACCAGGTTATCACATCTATGGAGTTTTTCTTCTCTGATAGCACGGCTAATTCCAGGACACAAATAGTAAACGAGGAATCATTTTCTACAGAGGATAAGATTTCAGTCTTCCTTGACCTTAACCACATCAAACATCTTTGGGATGCGCTGGAGAAGGATTTCCAGACTGCTTAGACTCTCCCATCATCAGTATACTCTGGATAAAATAAAAAGCCAAGGTGAATGTGCGCTTTAATCAAATCGTTGGGAATATTAGACGGACAGGGTATATACAGCATGTTAAGTACAGTATGATTCTTTATGGAAAGCTTGAAATGAGGCAGGATGGTTCAAGAGCCTGCATGTTTGAGGAGCACCCTCTAGATCAATGGGTAGCTCAGCTAATTTGATTAAAAAACCTACTTAGCCTGGGGTGAGGATATTTTTTCTTTACTTATTGCCCTAGAATTAATCGGAAGAGTGCCTCATGTGCACAAAAGTTCTAGTCCTGCATACTTGGCAAAAATAAAGAAGTGATACAAAAGCAGATTTAGAGTCTAAATTACAACGTATTAAAGAGGTTTGTTTTTAAAAGTGGCGCAGTGGTAAAGCGCTCGCCCTATCATCCTGAGATCACGAGTTCGATTCCCGGGTGATGCTGTACCCTCTCGCAGCCGGAGGTTTAGAGAGCGCTGATTGGCCGAGCTTTCTCAGAGGGGAGGGATTAATTACACATTAATTATGGCTGTACAGCCAATCAGAGCCATCTGTGAGCTCACGCAAGCGGAAGGAGCGGATAGCGCTGTCCTCCGAGTGGGTTATGCCGCCACCAACAGTGCATGAGCGAGCAGTTCGAAAAGATGCGGTCGGAAACACGTGATAGTCTTCGGCCCTCCCGACTGAGTGATAGTAGTAGCCTTGATGTGGGAGCCCCCTAGTGACGGGGAGGAATTGGACACAACAAAATTACTGTAGGAAGAAAATCCTCATTCATTCATTTTCTATACCGCTTAATCCTGTGTTCAGGGTCGCGGGGGACCTGGAGCCTATCCCAGGAGACTTCGGGCACTAGGCGGGGTACACCCTGGACAGGGTGCCAATCCATCGCAGGGCACACACACATACACACACTCACACACCCAGTCACACACTACGGGCAATTTAGGAACGCCAATTAGCCTAACCTGCATATCTTTGGACTGTGGGAGGAAACCGGAGTACCCGGAGGAAACCCACCAAGCACGGGGAGAACATGCAAACTCCATGCACACAGAGACGGGAATCGAGCCTGGCCGGGGAATCGAACCCAGACCCTGGAGGTGCAAGGCGATAGTGCTAACCACTACACCACCGCGCTGCAGGAAGAAAATCGTTTAGAAAAAAAAAAAAAAAAGTAATGTATAAGCCAAGGAACCAAAAAAACAATGCATTACTTTCAAAATATCAGAGAACTATTATTTACAATCAATATATTATGTTTTGTATTGTATAGTATTAACAACACTAGGCAACTGTGTAACTTGGATCCATAATCCATAAATCAAGCTTATATACAGTGGAACCTCGGATTACGAGTAACGTGAGCGTTATCTTGGTTTATGAGCACCGAGTATCATGTATCATGTATGCGCTTCTTGTTTTGACACCGAGCGTCACGTCATCACAACTGAGCCAATGGTTTTTTTCTCTCTTGCGGTGTGGAATTGTAGGTAATCGTCTCCCCTGCTGGGTGAATACACACACGCCTTTACACACACACACACACACACACACACAGCGCCTTCGTGCACAAATGGAAACACTTATGTGTAGGGATTTATTTTTACATTTCTTTCAGGTAAAGTGCAGGTTAATTTGTTTTATTTTTACTTTATATTTTGTGTTAATTATTTTTATGTATTTAATTTTTGGGTTAATTTTTTCCATTATAACTGTATAACTGTGAGATCTACTTTCGCGATGGAATGTTTACACAATGCTTTGCTCTTTTCCCGTCTTTTTCTAGCCGAGCAGGTGCGTGAATCAGATCGACGAGGTGTGTGAGACAATAGAGAAGAGCATTAACCAGGCAGTGCAGAAGACCTTGGACCAGCTGGAGAAAGACTGTGACCTCATCGCCTCGTCCATTAACGATAAGCTGGAGCAGGACAGGTTCGTTCATCTCTCAGCCTCCGCTTCTCTCCTTCACTGATTCTATGTTTTATTTTTAGTCTGTCATTTATTTAACTGTGTCTTTTTAGTTGTATTTAACTTTGGAGCTTTAAAGGGGCAGTTTTACACTTTCTGAGCCCCCTGCTGGCAGGGAAGTGAATTACACCAAAAAAGGTGCTGATTATGATGTAAAGCATATTCAAGTTGTTTTGGCCGAGAAAAAAAGTTACTTAAGTGTGTTCGCTTCATAATTACGATATTACCAGTTGGACGTAAAGGCAGCGTCTAAAGTGTAATTTATGTAGCTTTTGAGCTCAGGATGCCCTTGTAAAAGTGTGTATTGTTAAAAAAAAGCTAGCTAGCTAACGTTAGTGTTAGCACGAATATACTGTATCTATGTGCTTTGATCTAAAGAAAAACTTTTCTTTTAGCAAAGTGATATTTTATTGACATGGTCATGCTGCCTTGATCTCATGCTGTACTCAGAGTTGAGGGAAGTAAACACATAGGCGTCACTATCCGTCATCTCTGCCGCTTTGATATCTGCGTCACACTTTTATTCTGAATTTCAACTCCAAAAGTCAGGAAAGTCTTTTCAACGCCAAGTTCAGCATGAGATCACGGCAACATGAACTTGTCAATAAAATGTCACTTTGCTCTTAGAATTTTTTTTAAATTGCTTACTTCACCTTTAAACCTGTGATGTTCTCCATGTGAGCTGTGAACCCTACAAACCTTCCATGTTTCCTCCTCGCTCCTGCAGGAATAACGTGAGCTATAACAAGAGCAGCCGCTTTAACTCCTTCCTGTGCTGGTTTCTGGCCATCTTCCTTCCTGCTGTCTTCATTATCAGCTTCCTCGTTAATACGTTTGTCCCCGTGGACCTAGGAGCCCTGGTGGGGGAGCAAGTTGCCTCGACACTCTACGTAATTATGGTATCCGTTTGCCCACACGCTCATAAAAAAAAAAGAGACTATGGAATATGAGTGTTGAGAATTGTATTTGAGTCATCCAGGTGTGTATGTGTGTATGTGTGTGTGTGTGTGTGTGTGAATGTTAAGGCAGTAGTGCTGTATCTGTGGGAGTGGATCCCAGAAGACGGGCAGGTGGTGGCCGTGATCACTTTCGGCGCTATGTGCTACTTTTTCCTTTTCCTCGCCAGGTATTTTGCACGGTAGGTGAAATCGCCTCAGCACTGCAGTGCAGAAGGTTTAGAAACACAAGAGGGCAGTGTAGGCCTGAAGCTGTCCACTGTACACCTCTGGTGCACTTCCTTTTGTGTTATAAAGTCTCTATTGGAAATATTGTATAGTTTTTGTGTTGATTTATATATAACGCAAAATGACTGAATGAAACATGTTGCATTACAGATTGTATTTTTGTATTTATGTACAGTTACACAAAGGGGAAAGTAATAATGCAAAAGCTTTATAATAGTTTTATAAGTAATAATCAATAAATTAAAACAGAATCTCAATGTTTACATTTATGATTTCGTGACATCATTTTATAATACATAAAAATACTATACATTGGTACAGTTACTTTTTTTATTATGTTACAAAATCTATAATCAGCAAGATATCCGCACTCAAAGTTTTTTAAAAATATATATTTAATCATTTTAAATACTAACATATTGATGTTATCTTATCATCCAAAGATGTAGACAATTACTCGAAATAGGGTTCGAGTCCCTCACATTAGCTTTCTTAGTGAAAGACCAGGGTTCGAGTCCCTCACATTAACTTTCTTAGTGAAAGACCAGGGTTCGAGTCCCTCACATTAGCTTTCTTGTGAAAGACCAGGGTTCGAGTCCCTCACATTAGCTTTCTTGTGAAAGACCAGGGTTCGAGTCCCTCACATTAACTTTCTTAGTGAAAGACCAGGGTTCGAGTCCCTCACATTAGCTTTCTTGTGAAAGACCAGGGTTCGAGTCCCTCACATTAACTTTCTTAGTGAAAGACCAGGGTTCGAGTCCCTCACATTAGCTTTCTTGTGAAAGACCAGGGTTCGAGTCCCTCACATTAGCTTTCTTGTGAAAGACCAGGGTTTGAGTCCCTCACATTAGCTTTCTTAGTGGAAGACCAGGGTTCGAGTCCCTCACATTAGCTTTCTTAGTGAAAGACCAGTGTTCGAGTCCCTCACTTTAGCTTTTTTAGTGAAAGACCAGGGTTCAAGTCCCTCACATTAGCTTTCTTAGTGGAAGACCAGGGTTCGAGTCCCTCACATTAGCTTTCTTAGTGAAAGACCAGGGTTCGAGTCCCTCACATTAGCTTTCTTAGTGAAAGACCAGGGTTCGAGTCCCTCACATTATCTTTCTTAGTGGAAGACCAGGGTTCGAGTCCCTCACATTAGCTTTCTTAGTGGAAGACCAGGGTTCGAGTCCCTCACATTAGCTTTCTTAGTGAAAGTGTACGGTTCGAGTCCCTCACATTAGCTTTCTTGTGAAAGACCAGGGTTCGAGTCCCTCACATTAGCTTTCTTAGTGGAAGACCAGGGTTCGAGTCCCTTACATTAGCTTTCTTAGTGAAAGACCAGGGTTCGAGTCCCTCACATTAGCTTTCTTAGTGAAAGACCAGCGTTCGAGTCCCTCACTTTAGCTTTTTTAGTGAAAGACCAAGGTTTGAGTCCCTCACATTAGCTTTCTTAGTGGAAGACCAGGGTTCGAGTCCCTCACATTAGCTTTCTTAGTGAAAGACCAGGGTTCGAGTCCCTCACATTAGCTTTCTTAGTGAAAGACCAGGGTTCGAGTCCCTCACATTAGCTTTCTTAGTGGAAGACCAGGGTTCGAGTCCCTCACATTAGCTTTCTTAGTGAAAGACCAGGGTTCGAGTCCCTCACATTAGCTTTCTTAGTGAAAGACCAGGGTTTGAGTCCCTCACATTATCTTTCTTAGTGGAAGACCAGGGTTCGAGTCCCTCACATTAGCTTTCTTAGTGGAAGACCAGGGTTCGAGTCCCTCACATTAGCTTTCTTAGTGAAAGTGTACGGTTCGAGTCCCTCACATTAGCTTTCTTGTGAAAGACCAGGGTTCGAGTCCCTCACATTAGCTTTCTTAGTGGAAGACCAGGGTTCGAGTCCCTCACATTAGCTTTCTTAGTGAAAGACCAGGGTTCGAGTCCCTCACATTAGCTTTCTTAGTGGAAGACCAGGGTTCGAGTCCCTCACATTAGCTTTCTTGTGAAAGACCAGGGTTCGAGTCCCTCACATTATCTTTCTTAGTGGAAGACCAGGGTTCGAGTCCCTCACATTAGCTTTCTTAGTGGAAGACCAGGGTTCGAGTCCCTCACATTAGCTTTCTTAGTGAAAGTGTACGGTTCGAGTCCCTCACATTAGCTTTCTTGTGAAAGACCAGGGTTCGAGTCCCTCACATTAGCTTTCTTAGTGGAAGACCAGGGTTCGAGTCCCTCACATTAGCTTTCTTAGTGGAAGACCAGGGTTCGAGTCCCTCACATTAGCTTTCTTAGTGAAAGACCAGGGTTCGAGTCCCTCACATTAGCTTTCTTAGTGGAAGACCAGGGTTCGAGTCCCTCACATTAGCTTTCTTAGTGAAAGACCAGGGTTCGAGTCCCTCACATTAGCTTTCTTAGTGAAAGACCAGGGTTCGAGTCCCTCACATTATCTTTCTTAGTGGAAGACCAGGGTTCGAGTCCCTCACATTAGCTTTCTTGTGAAAGACCAGGGTTCGAGTCCCTCACATTAGCTTTCTTGTGAAAGACCAGGGTTCGAGTCCCTCACATTAGCTTTCTTAGTGGAAGACCAGGGTTCGAGTCCCTCACATTAGCTTTCTTAGTGAAAGACCAGGGTTCGAGTCCCTCACATTAGCTTTCTTAGTGAAAGACCAGGGTTTGAGTCCCTCACATTATCTTTCTTAGTGGAAGACCAGGGTTCGAGTCCCTCACATTAGCTTTCTTAGTGGAAGACCAGGGTTCGAGTCCCTCACATTAGCTTTCTTAGTGAAAGTGTACGGTTCGAGTCCCTCACATTAGCTTTCTTGTGAAAGACCAGGGTTCGAGTCCCTCACATTAGCTTTCTTAGTGGAAGACCAGGGTTCGAGTCCCTCACATTAGCTTTCTTAGTGAAAGACCAGGGTTCGAGTCCCTCACATTAGCTTTCTTAGTGGAAGACCAGGGTTCGAGTCCCTCACATTAGCTTTCTTGTGAAAGACCAGGGTTCGAGTCCCTCACATTATCTTTCTTAGTGGAAGACCAGGGTTCGAGTCCCTCACATTAGCTTTCTTAGTGGAAGACCAGGGTTCGAGTCCCTCACATTAGCTTTCTTAGTGAAAGTGTACGGTTCGAGTCCCTCACATTAGCTTTCTTGTGAAAGACCAGGGTTCGAGTCCCTCACATTAGCTTTCTTAGTGGAAGACCAGGGTTCGAGTCCCTCACATTAGCTTTCTTAGTGGAAGACCAGGGTTCGAGTCCCTCACATTAGCTTTCTTAGTGAAAGACCAGGGTTCGAGTCCCTCACATTAGCTTTCTTAGTGGAAGACCAGGGTTCGAGTCCCTCACATTAGCTTTCTTAGTGAAAGACCAGGGTTCGAGTCCCTCACATTAGCTTTCTTAGTGAAAGACCAGGGTTCGAGTCCCTCACATTATCTTTCTTAGTGGAAGACCAGGGTTCGAGTCCCTCACATTAGCTTTCTTGTGAAAGACCAGGGTTCGAGTCCCTCACATTAACTTTCTTAGTGAAAGACCAGGGTTCGAGTCCCTCACATTAGCTTTCTTGTGAAAGACCAGGGTTCGAGTCCCTCACATTATCTTTCTTAGTGGAAGACCAGGGTTTGAGTCCCTCACATTAGCTTTCTTAGTGGAAGACCAGGGTTCGAGTCCCTCACATTAGCTTTCTTAGTGAAAGACCAGTGTTCGAGTCCCTCACATTATCTTTCTTAGTGGAAGACCAGGGTTCGAGTCCCTCACATTAGCTTTCTTAGTGGAAGACCAGGGTTCGAGTCCCTCACATTAGCTTTCTTAGTGAAAGACCAGGGTTCGAGTCCCTCACATTAGCTTTCTTAGTGGAAGACCAGGGTTCGAGTCCCTCACATTAGCTTTCTTAGTGAAAGACCAGGGTTCGAGTCCCTCACATTAGCTTTCTTAGTGAAAGACCAGGGTTCGAGTCCCTCACATTATCTTTCTTAGTGGAAGACCAGGGTTCGAGTCCCTCACATTAGCTTTCTTAGTGGAAGACCAGGGTTCGAGTCCCTCACATTAGCTTTCTTAGTGGAAGACCAGGGTTCGAGTCCCTCACATTAGCTTTCTTAGTGAAAGTGTACGGTTCGAGTCCCTCACATTAGCTTTCTTGTGAAAGACCAGGGTTCGAGTCCCTCACATTAGCTTTCTTAGTGGAAGACCAGGGTTCGAGTCCCTCACATTAGCTTTCTTAGTGAAAGACCAGGGTTCGAGTCCCTCACATTAGCTTTCTTAGTGAAAGACCAGGGTTCGAGTCCCTCACATTATCTTTCTTAGTGGAAGACCAGGGTTCGAGTCCCTCACATTAGCTTTCTTAGTGGAAGACCAGGGTTCGAGTCCCTCACATTAGCTTTCTTAGTGGAAGACCAGGGTTCGAGTCCCTCACATTAGCTTTCTTAGTGGAAGACCAGGGTTCGAGTCCCTCACATTAGCTTTATTAGTGAAAGTGTACGGTTCGAGTCCCTCACATTAGCTTTCTTGTGAAAGACCAGGGTTCGAGTCCCTCACATTAGCTTTCTTAGTGGAAGACCAGGGTTCGAGTCCCTCACATTTACTTTCTTAGTGAAAGTGTAGGGTTCGAGTCCCTCACATTAGCTTTCTTGTGAAAGACCAGGGTTCGAGTCCCTCACATTAGCTTTCTTAGTGGAAGACCAGGGTTCGAGTCCCTCACATTAGCTTTCTTAGTGGAAGACCAGGGTTCGAGTCCCTTACATTAGCTTTCTTAGTGGAAGACCAGGGTTCGAGTCCCTCACATTAGCTTTCTTAGTGGAAGACCAGGGTTCGAGTCCCTCACATTAGCTTTCTTAGTGAAAGACCAGGGTTTGAGTCCCTCACATTAGCTTTCTTGTGAAAGACCAGGGTTCGAGTCCCTCACATTAGCTTTCTTAGTGGAAGACCAGGGTTCGAGTCCCTCACATTAGCTTTCTTAGTGGAAGACCAGGGTTCGAGTCCCTCACATTAGCTTTCTTAGTGAAAGACCAGGGTTCGAGTCCCTCACATTAGCTTTCTTAGTGAAAGACCAGGGTTCGAGTCCCTCACATTAGCTTTCTTAGTGAAAGACCAGGGTTCGAGTCCCTCACATTAGCTTTCTTAGTGAAAGACCAGGGTTCGAGTCCCTCACATTAGCTTTCTTAGTGGAAGACCAGGGTTCGAGTCCCTCACATTAGCTTTCTTAGTGAAAGACCAGGGTTCGAGTCCCTCACATTAGCTTTCTTAGTGAAAGACCAGGGTTCGAGTCCCTCACATTAGCTTTCTTAGTGGAAGACCAGGGTTCGAGTCCCTCACATTAGCTTTCTTAGTGAAAGACCAGGGTTCGAGTCCCTCACATTAGCTTTCTTAGTGAAAGACCAGGGTTCGAGTCCCTCACATTAGCTTTCGTAGTGAAAGACCAGGGTTCGAGTCCCTCACATTAGCTTTCTTAGTGAAAGACCAGGGTTCGAGTCCCTCACATTAGCTTTCTTAGTGAAAGACCAGGGTTTGAGTCCCTCACATTAGCTTTCTTAGTGGAAGACCAGGGTTCGAAATAACAAATATGGAATTAGGTAATTACGTAACAACAAGAAAAACGACAGTTAGTTGTTGTTTTTAGACACAGAGGTCGGCCTTTCTGTAATAGTTCTCGCAAGAACAGTATTGTCAAGTGATTTTCAAAAAACCATGATGAAACTGTCTCTCATGAAGGCCGTCCCAGGAGGACGAGACCAAAACCTACCTCTGCTGCAGACGAGATGTTCATTTAGAGTTATCAGCCTGAAAAATCACCAATTAACAGCAGCTCAGATTAGAGGCGTTATGAAGTCTTTACAGAGCAGAAGTAGCAGAAACATCTCAATATCAACTGTTCAAAGGAGATTCATGCAGTTTTTGGACGCCTTCAGCAAAACTTTACAATGTAGAAAGAAATAAACATCAGGAACCATCATGGAGTTAGAAAGTGACCCCAAACTTTTCAACGGTAGTGTACAGTATGTAGTGTATATATATATAAATATCGTTGACCTTGTCACATCTTTAGTCATACCTTTAGCATTTGATTGACAGGTGTTAATGTGTCCTGACCCCTCCTCCTCCTCTTTCTCCTCCAGCCAGCACAGTAAAACTCTCAACAAGAAAGAGAAGAAGACTCTTATGGAGTGCAGTGAATATGTTAAGGCTGTCCTGAAAGCCAAAAAGGTAAGTCTAGCTATACCTCAAACACCTGAAGGTGTGCTGTTACTGGAAATTAATCAGTGACAGAATGAAGCAGGGTTACTTTTAATATTATTTTATTCCGTACATGCTGTACAATGCATTCTATCAGTAAAGAACAACAGGTCATACTGTATTATCCATTAATAGTATAATGTGTTTAATGTTGTGGAACATCCATCAATTCTTATCACTTATGTTATAGCAGCTGCAAACAGTCATTCCATCCACTAACACTGGAGACTCCTTCCATGAATAAAAAACAAATGTCATTTTTTGTACAAAAACAAAACAAAAAAACTTCTATTATACTTTTTGTCATATAACTCTTTCCACGTATTCTAGATGGGGGGGGGGGGGGGGGGGGGGAACTGGATTCAGTGATGTATCGTCATTCTTTTGCGTGTCAATTCATGTAAACTGGCCCAAAAATCTTTTTTTTTTTTTTTTTTACATTTTTTTATTATTTCTTAATTTACATATGTTTGCATTTGAGGTGGTAATATGTTGTAATTCCTCAATAATCCTACAGGTGGTGCACTCTAAACTATTCTCACATTAACAGGCAGTACAGCATCCTGTATAGTAGCAGTGAATTATTTAATACTGTACATTTATTTAGAACTGTTAAGAATTGCTTCTCTCGTCTCATTGTCTGTACCGCTTCCTCATGTATACAGGGTCGCGGGAGGCCTTGAGCTTATCTCAGGGGACTTAGGGCATGAGGAGGGGTACAACCCTGAATAGGGTTGTTTAGAATTTAACAAAACTAAAAAAATTATATATTTTTTGGATATTTATGGAATTGCGATACAGATCAAATCGCCACCTAGGTTTCAAATCGCGAAAAAACATTCATATTCTATGATTTACCTTCTGACCAATCAGATTTCAGCAATACTGTCCAATAAGGAATTTCAATTTTCACTTACTGTAAATAATGTAACATTGTATAAACGTACGTGTCTCTTGGAAACAGAAGAAACTCTACGAAGAATATTTGAAGCAGTGCGCAGCCGAATACGACTTCAACTGACGGAGCGACGTGGAGACTCATGAACGAGGGGAATCTCATAGCAGGAAACTGTAGCAAGTAAATCTGCAGGGTAAATCTTATCACAGTTCGCTATTAAAGGGTATTTATTCTATGTGTAAACGTTATAGTTCTTATATTGTCTTATAGAGGTCAGTTGTATGTCCTCTAACTTCACAAATCACACAAATACTCAGTGCCTTGTTTTTTTGTTTTTTTGTGGTTTAACATGAATGAACTTAACACCAGCCTGTATGTAATTTTCCTGCGTCTATTTACTCCAGCCAGCAGAATAGTATTGTTTACAAGTCAATAAGCTGCACTGATTCAGTGACTCAATAGTTTTTTTTTGTTTTGTTTTTTTGAGCCGGATTTCTAATAAGGAGGCTTGAAAAGCCGACGTGTAAATGTGAACAAGTTCTTGAAGACAGGATGTGATTTTTCAGCCACGTAAAAGTTAAACTGTGACTCCTGATCAAATCAAGCTGCCTTTCGCACTATTGCTATTAACGTTTAATCATTTATGTGTGTTTTATTGTTCTATACGATATTATACTGTGATGGTGATCTTAAAGCAAAGCCTCGAATCTAATAGTAATTTTTTTACTTTGCTTATTCGTAGACGAACATTCTATAAAATGATGTAAAACTGTACTCTGTACACAATACCCATAATGCACATCAGGTAGTAGAGTTACGGCTGATCTTTTAAGATTATTACTCGTCACACTGTGTGAGAAGATCTCGGCCGAACAGCCTGTACGATAAACTTCCACATCACATTATAGGATAAAAGTCCTCTAGTGACCTCAAAGGTTTTAGATGAGGAAAAATTTATTATTTATTTCTCTTTATTAGCATGCTTTATTTGTGTTTTGCCATTGTTAATTGCTAATGTATTGCTAGACAGCACTCTGAAGGAAAAAAACACACTGCCAGAATTTTGTCATCGAATTTAGCTTTAAAAGCTTTAAATCTGATCTCAAATCATGAGGGAAGCCGCACAGGGTACGTCCAGTTTGACGAAACTACATGAAGCCAAGAATGAATATGGAGAAGGAAAGAAAAGGCTCATGTTCCATCATCTTTCAAGTATGGTGAAGGTAGTGTTATGGAATAAGCGTATATGGCGTTAATGGACATGGATCACTGGTGTTTTTTTTTATTATTAATGATAAAAGTAGAGCCGAACGTCAGCATATGAATGCTCTTCCTTACGAATTTTCGCCTTAAGTAATAAATTTTTTATACGTGTGTTATAAGAAACAGTACACGTGCACTGTACACACGTGCTTACAAACACAAAATAAAATGTTTTATGCACACAGACATGGTCACAGTGTTATATAGTAAACAGTACACACGTGCACGGATGTTGATTATACCAGTAAGAGACGAGCACTAAGACCCAGCATGGGAGACGATTACCCACAATTCCACAGCGCAAGAGAGAGAAAAACCGTTGGCTCAATTGTGATCACTTGAAGCTCGCTTTCAAAACAAGAAGCGCATGTGTGATACTCGGTACTCGTAAACCAAAACTTACTTGTTTTTCAAGTCAAAATTGATTAAATTTCTTTACTCGTAAACCGTGTTACTCGCAACCCGAGGTTTCACTGTCTTAGGATTCCGAGTCCACCAACAATTCTGATGTCCGGTTAGTTAGGTAGCAGGGAAGTCTAGGGAAACCTTCAGGGTTTTGGATTGCAATGATAGGGAACATTAGTGAACAAACAACATCATGGATCCCAAAGAATACACCAGACAGGTCAGGGATAAAGTTGTTGAAAAGTTTAAAGCAAAGTTATGTTATAAAAAATATCCCAAGCTTTGAACACTTCAACGGAGCAGTATTCAAGCCATCTACCGAAAATGAAGTGAGTATGGCACAGCTTCAAACCTACCAAGACATGGCTGTCCACCTAAACTGACAGGCCGGGCAAGGAGATCATTAATCAGAGAGCCAAAAGACTCATGGGAACTCTGGAGGAGTTGCTGAGATCCACAGCTCAGGTGGGAGGATCTGTCCACTGTGAATCATGGTGGTGGCAGCATTATGTTGTGGGAATGCTTTTTTTTCAGCAGGGATAGGGAAGCTGGTCAGAGTTGGGGATCCACCCCATCCGCTCGCGTGAGCTCACAGACACCCATAATTGGCTAGTGTCCCTATGATTGATGTGAGAGTGCAGGTCTGCCATCCCTCTCTCTCTCTCTCTCTCTCTCTCTCCTAATCATGGGGTGAACGCATTTGTTTTGGGCCACACAGGAGCCTAGTTTGATCACACTTGGGCTGGCTTCATTAAGTCTGGATCATTTTCTTACCAGTGGATCAAATGTGGACCAGTGGATCTTGATCAGTATTAGTCCTGAACAGTGTTGGTGGACGTTACTTTTTAAAGCAACTAATTACATTACAAAATTACTGTCATTAAAAAGTAATCAGTTACATTACAACGTTACTTTCTGATAAAAGTAACTAGTTCGAGTACTTTTCCTCTGCAGAAAATGAAAACTCCTTTGTGATTCCTCATGCATGTTTGTTTTAGTCAAGACCTTAATAATTATCTATAATTATCACTCAGTGAAGTTTGGCCCATAATCTGTTAATTACACAGTTTCGACTGGTGGCCATAAATACGGTTCATCCTGATTCACTGCGGGTTTTGGTTCTGTCATTAGGTTTCCATCTTTCCGCAAATCGGACCTCGCATAGTCAAACCACATAGGTGAGATAGGGGTACAACAGCAGGAATAACAGAGGAGGGTGGGTTATCAGGGGCGGGGCTTATAGGTAAGTAACTAAATAACTGAGTACTTAAATGGCGGACATAACGCATTAGATTACTCGTTACATCAAAAAAGCAATCCAAGTACCCAACACTGGTCCTGATACTTAGTATGAGGTTTTGAGCGTTCCTAATCATGCTAAGTGTCAGAAATACAAAAAACGTGCAGCGCTGCAGAATTGAAAAATATTCATGTTCAATCAACACAATTTTTATTATTGTTTTTTTAATCAATAATTGAAAAAGCAATCCAAGAGTGTTTGAGTATAAGCGTTATTAAAGTATAAGCTTTATGTAACTGGTGTTTTTTTAGGTACATAAATAAGATGACATCATCACCAAATAACTATTTAAATACGTTTTACTGGTAAATCTTTTAGAAATGCATTTTTACATCCTCAGTCCTTTTCTAATGATGCTGCCTAAATTATTAAATGTCTGCTGGAGGCGATTAGTTCTCATGCTTTTGTAAGTTTTATACTCGCATCATTACAAAATAATTACAACCTCATATTTGGGTAAAAAAAAAGGTTTTCTATTATGAACAAAGAAAGCTGTGTTCTATCATTTTGACTCTTTCTTCTTTTGTAATGTAACTACTGATAAATTAAATTAAATTATAATATTACCCCAGTTCATTTGTCTTAATTAATGGCCGATTATGAAGTGTTTAATTATACAGATGCATAACTTTATTGAACATTATTGTTTTTGTATTCTGGAGTGTGTTATCTCTCACACCATGGCATTTGGCTGACAGTTAGAGACAGATCTTTGTTAATGAATGACATGGTATTTTTTTTATCTGTTTATAGTTATATTAAATATAGTGGAACATGTAACATAAAACAATACATCATGTTACAGCTGCAATAAACCTGAAACCTTCCCGAACCTTCCAGAGTCTTTCTTACTTTTCTGTTCTGACTTAACATTGATTGGTTATATTTTCTTGTGTATAAATTATATGGATTTGAAATATACTGTAAATATATCTGCAAAATGGAATTTGTGTATAAAAATAAATTAAAATAAGAAATATCCACCACTGGCTGTTAGGGTTGCCAGATTTCTTTAAACTTTTTATTTTAAAAATACAGTATATAATATTATTTTAACCCTTTCATTCATCACACACACACACACACACACACACACAAGTTGTTGTTTTATTTTTGTTGTTTTTTATTTTTTTACCTAAAAATTGGGTAGTTAGACTCTTCTCTATATGTCACTTTATAAAAAAGGGAAAGTTTATGCATTAGGAAAACTAGATACTAGAACATTTTACAGGAAATTTATATATTTTTGAACATTGAAGGTCTAAATTATTATTTATTATTATTATCTAATTATTTAATTCCCATATTAGAGAAAAAAAAATTCCTATTAAATACAGCAAAAAAATGTACATGATGTAGTTCACTTTAGGGGATTTAAAAAATCCTTAGTACATTCAGTTTTTAAATATTCCGTTTAAAAAAAAAACAATGGTGTTCATTTCAGTACATGTACATTTCAGGATGTACAGTACAAGTTAAAGTTTTATATAAAGATTTGAAGTGTTTTCCTGCAACATAAACTACCAAATGCCTAAATATGCAATTTAAAAATTGATTGTTTATGTAACAACCTCAGCAGCGACCTCATTTCCCCTCTCGTCTGTTCCAACCACTCAGCTTTAAATTCAGCATCAGCAGTAACTAATCACCGATCTGATCATCTGTCATCATCTACACCGGTTTCTCATTGGTTCATGCCTTAAGTTAGATGTTTGTTTTTATGCTTGAATGATTCATAGGTCAATGTCGGACTTAACAAACAGAAAACATCCTTCTGTTTGTTTGGTGCATTACATCCGACTGGGCAATTGATCGGAGGCTGGATCAACATCATTCAACTCTTTGCCTACTAAGCCCCATATGAGGCAGGCTGTGGTGCACTGGGTGTTCTGGTGCCTCTCTATCATGGCCACCATCAGCTTTTTTCAGCATTTTGTGACCAGACTGGCATAAATGAGTTATGGGTGCCTGTAATCCTGTCACAAGGTTACTTTATATAACTGATAACCACTGTTATTCAATTCACCTTGAAGCGGTGTTAATGTCGTGGTGTGTATACATATACTGTATATTTATTTCATATCCTTACATATTGATTCAACTCGAGTGTGGTGGAATTTAAAATAGATACGTTTGTCCTTGCAGGATCAACATGGAGGCAAAAATAGATAGATAGATAAAAAAAATAAATAAAAGTAAACAGAAGGATTTGAAAGCAAAAAAGTTTTATTTTTGTTTTCAACACCACAAACCCCTTTTAAATGAGCCTCCTATCCCTGAGTTAGTAACAAAACGGAGCTTCAGGAGGTCAAAACTACCAGTTCGGCATTCAGAGCTATTACAATCTATCTAAAAATAGACCTATTTATCAGTCAATCAATTAATCAATCCGTTAATCGATAAAAGATAACAGCAAATACAAGCTTAAACTTTTATATATCGCTAGCAATACTATTATTATTATTATTACTATTAAATAACGCTTTAAATATGTCCTTATATTATTTTTTTTTAAATACTTTTTGTGCAATTAACCAGCAAGGCAACCAAAGTTACCATAAGAGGTCCATTATATTAAAGAGCTGTTAGTCAGCATTAAGAGCCTGATGCCAAGGGAACATGCTTTTCTCCATTAAAAGGGCCCTTCAAGCTACTGATCTTTTGATTTTATTAGACATTTCTACTGTACTAGTCTGCAGAGATGCCAGGCCAGGTTTCAAACTCCTTAATTTATAAAAAACGGAAAAAAAAAAAACAGATTCGCTTACATTAAAGACCAACGAGACGCTCAAATGTCCACTAAACAGCGTGAAACCTGGCCGTAGTCCCACCCCGACAAGACGTACTGTACTGTACTGTACAGCGTGTGTGTGTGTGTGTGTGTTTGTGCTAGTGATCACATGTCTAACGATTCGCCTTTATTTATAAATACTCTTACTCTTTTGATTTCTTTCCCCTAGAAACAAGGTGCGATATCATAGCAAACGTACCAAAGTGGGTGTACAAACATGAAAGCTCCAGATCTGTACAAAGGCCAAGTACAGTGTGTGATCTTTAACGCCGTAGCTAATCGGTAGCATTACAAAGTTGCAATGTTTTAGTAGAAACCAAAACCATCACGTCATGTTACAATGCATTTCCAGGTAAGATCTATTTACAGTGTTGTATGTACAAAGAAAAACAACAACTAACAGTTCCCCATTCACTGGCCCTTTATAAACATTGTGTACAGGTAGTTCCTTGGTGCCCAAGTGGAAAAGGCCAAACTCAGCATCACGTCAGCTTCCGAAACCCAACCGTTCTCTCGTAACAAAGTGGCTCTGGTTTACTTTACGGTTAGTGTTGAGTGCGAGTCTGCTCGCAGCTCGGTGAAGAGAGTCCTGGGTTGTTGTTGTTTTTTTTTTGCTTTTTTTCGGGAAACATGCCACATGTTCATGCCACATGTGAACCCAGATGTGGCACTGATGTATGCAGATGTGCAGGAGATTCTTCAGCTATTCGTCCCACATGCAGTGTCCCCAAATCAGCAGCACTGACATTAAACAGCCCCACATTTCTCACTGCAAGCCTTTATCTATCAACCATGAGATATCGCCAGTCCTGCGGGAAAAAAAGAAGAAAAAAAAAACAATTGAAAAAAAATTTGTGATGGTGTATTACAAATAGTGCATTAATGTAAACCTGTGTCATTATCAGTGAAAATGCATCAGCAGAGTAATCCACCAATCAGAATAGAGAATTCTACAATGACGTGGTATAGAGTAAATGTACTGTATTATTATAAAATTGAGACGAGTGTATATATGCGTCCGTACTTGCCGTGGGTGAACATCCTTTATGTCGTGAAGGCACAACAGAAAACAAAAATAAGATGCTTGGTTTATTATTTTTTTATACTTACTAAAAGGACCGATTTACTAATTTACGAATATTATTACTAGGTCTTTGATGACAAGTGTACAAGATCTGGCACAGGCCTTATGGCAGATGCCCTTAATGTCATAACTCACACGATGTATTCAAGTACAGTACTGTGCGAAAGTCTTAGGCACATGCTCATAAATGCACACACACACAGGTAGTCCCCAACTTATGAACGAGTTCCGTTCCGGGAGCACGTTTGTACGTCTAATTTGTTCTTAAGTCCGACAAAGTGAGTCTTATACAACTTTGACATGAATGTACGATATAAAGCACATCAATTCACTTGACTAAAAAATATATATGCACAAGGTTTAACAAGGAAATGTGCTTTTTTTGAGTTTCTTTTGGCTTCTTTTTGGCATGCAAAACCCAGAATCTTTCATTTTGTTTTGTTTTTTTTAAGCAAAATTTATTAAAAAAAAATATATAGTTTGTACTAAAACACTTTTGCACAGTCCTGTACGTTTGAAAGCACACATTAGACAAATATATAGTATAATTAATGTAAGTTAACTATAACATTGCCGTAATATTAACAGCAAACGTGTGTAGGATGCAAGTCTGGACCTATCGACAGCTCCTGGAGTTCTAGAGCTAAAAAAGGAAAATGTACTCACTCCACATCGCGCTTCTTAATCATCTTTCCAGAACCGAAGACTTCTGCCACTCGAGACACGATGGGGTCATAGTTCATACTGGCCACGGCGATCACCTCTTCACTCCTAAGAGTCGAAGGAAGAACCAGAAACAGTACATGAACAAAGTCGTTCCAGAGCAATAATTTGAGTGAGATTCTCTATGCCAGAAAATCGTTGTGTAGTATGAAGAAACACAAGTGCATCCAGAACTGAGAGATAATATTCTAATGTTCTTTAATCTTCTAATGTTCTTTGGGAGACCTGTATGGGTTCAAAATGTATTTCCTTACTTTGTATAAAACGCCACAAACTTCAGCTCGTCCAGGTCTCCCTGGATGATGACATCATCGAAGCCATCCCCGTAACCTTTAACAATAAAAAAACAATGTAGAATATACAAACATGTACGTATTAGATTGCTGCAAATAAATGTCATTTAGTGGAGGTGAGGTAAAAACGGGGCAAAAAAATGCTTGAAGAATGTTATGTCGATTTATGTGCATGTTACACACCTGCATAGCGTACGCTTTTTCCAAACATAGCAGTCCAGAAATAAGGCACCGTTCGAATATCTGAGGCTTTTCCCATCATGCCCAGAGCAGCAACTCGTCCTGTGGAGCAACAAGTGTTGCATTTGGACTGCAATAATCGGACACACGCACTAAACCTGTCCACTGGTAAATATGGATATACTGTATATGTGCGTATTTGTTGCTGGCGCTTACCCTGGACATGAGCCATCTGCCAGTGAGGGATGTTCACCTTCTTATTGCCGCGGAGAGCCAACGGGAACGTCACTATGTCCCCACCAGCAAACACTCCATCCACGTTCGTCTGCATCATCTAAGAAAAATGCAGAGATTTTGACCTCAAACTGTGGAATCCAGAGGTGAAGCAACATTACAGCTGTGACACAACATTTTCACACGACAGTTTACCATGGTATAGGTACCTGTAGTCTGATAGTACTTGTACTATGGTATATGATACTATGTCGCTTTTGACAATCATACAAAGTGTGTGAAGCAAATCATCATTTAAACATTCAGCCAATAAAATGATCCCTCATATATTGTAATTTTTTAAGGTAAAATAGAAGCGGCATACATCTTTAATACAGTATATACCTATATATTGTTGTTTGTCTTTAGGCTGCCTATACAGTATATAGGGGCATATATAACAATATATAGCGGGAGTGGTATCACAATGGTTAAAGCATTGGACTACCAATCGGCCCTGTTGGGCCCTTGAGCAAGGCCCGTAACCCTATACTGGTCAGATGTACTGTATAATGTATAAAAATGTAAGTTCCTCTGGATAAGGGCATCTTCCAAATTCTGTAAAATGTGTTAATATAAACCTGTGAATTGGCTTGCAGTAAGAATTATTATCTGAGTTGCTGTCATAGGAAATAGATCAACATCTACTGACCAATCAGAATTGAGAATTCAAGAGCATTTTAGTGTACAATGAGAAATAACAAAGACATTACACAACAGTTAGTTCTGACCCAGTCAAGGATTCAAAGCATTCCATCAGTGCTGATATAAAGCATAACAGCACTGGGACATTTAACTATATGTATCAATCCAAGTCACAGGTTTTCTGATGATCGTTAATGACACTGAAACTGTCGGTTCCCAGCATGGGTGTAATTATGTCAGTTTGGCCTATAGTACTGGAAAGAGGGGAGAGCAACTTCTTGCCAAAGCCCACAAACAAAACCGGTCAGCAAAGAAAACACTGATAATGTTATGGCTTCTTAAACACCACTTAGAAGCTGCTTATAAGTCATTCTGAACTGAGTCTACGTAAGCTACAAATCTAACTACCTCCTAACACAAGGCTGAATCCCAAATCCCTCTGTAACCCCTGATCAAGGTGCACTACTTAGTGTGTGGAACAAGGGATTGTACATCCTACATACTGTACTGCACTAGCTTTCCATTTTACGCTATCCGGGATTCAACCCTGGAGATTATCTGATATTCTATAGTGGAATAAGTGAAAATATAAAGTAAATTTTATATGTTTCTCATGATTGTCCACCACCTTCATCTTTTATTCTCCTCACCGTTTAGCTACATATAATTATCAATACAATAATATGTAATAATAATAATAATAATTATTATAATAATTGTTATTATAATATTATTATAATAATTGAAAAAAATTATTTCACCCCTGTTAACTAACTGTCGGTTGCCAGCTTCACCACTCGCGGTTAATTAGTTCCACTAGTCGCGGAAGGATATGTGTGGGCGGAGCAAAATAACTGGTGAAATAATCAGAACAAATCACAATCTGTTGATAATAAATGTTGTTTCTTAAATGGCTCCCTCGTTTCCATGCCAACATCACACCCGTGCTGATATTCAGCACAACAGCACTTTTGCGACAATGTCAATTGTTAAAAGCACTATACATATAAAATTTTATTGAATTGAATTGATTATTGCTTACATATCACATATATAATAATATTAAAAAATAATATTTAAAAAATACCCTATAATAATGTCACATCTACAATAAAGTACTGCGAATATATACCTTGTTCACAGTGATGAATCCCTTGGAGTCCATGTGTAAACCACTTTGTTTGAGGAATGCAGTAGCAGGTGTTGAACCTGAGGATTCACAGCATCACAGCATTTCTTAAATCAAGTGACCATCAGGGTCGTAGTGTGTACTCGCATGTCAGATTGTCACTGTGAGACTCACCTGCGCCGATAACGCACACGTCTGCTCGTAAGACCTTGCCACTTTTCAGCACTACTTCTTTTAACTAATAGAAAACAGGAGAGAGAGAAAAGAAAGAGATAATTGATCACTATGGGTTCATCTACTATACAGTATAAACTACTCTATATAAAGTCAGATAAATACATCCAATATTTAAAAGGAAAATCATATTATTGAGGATGATTTTGCTATCAGTTGTGCTCTCCATCTGAGACAAGACAAGCTATTCCAATTGGACATACCAAGGAACCCTAACCCTAACCACTTCCAGACAGAAAGACAGAAGGAATACAATATGAAGAGACAAATGGAAAGGTAGAAAATGAGGAAAGGGTGAAAACAGATAGAGATGATGAAAGAGTCCATTGATCAGAGCCCTTCTCCAGCAGAGTTTCTCTCACTTTCTGGATACCTGTCCATGATGGCCTCTCATCTCGGACACCTCGTTCAGCATGTAGAACTTCACCCTGTTCATCTCGAACAGCTACGATAGGATACACGACAGATTACTCAAGAGAACACGACAAATAATACATCTCTAGGCATTTTGTCTTTAAAGTAGATAAGAATATTGGCAGCGCCACTTCATATTGCCATGCTCCTTCTAATACGTTATTATGTCTTAGGGAACAGCTTATTCTTATATAACAGATGCTCTACATAAATACATTAATGTTAAGGTACTGTAGATATGATGACATCATCTGTGAGGAGGCCTTTAGAAGCTATTCTGCCTGGGCAAAAATCAATAAATCAATAAATAAATCACTTATTATTTGGATCGATTGTCTTTAGATTTAGTGTCAGATGTCTTCACCATCTGGTGGATATTTCATGCTCATGCTCCTAGAACCACGCTGTCACTATCCAAGTCATGGAATATACAGTACCATATACCTGTTCCATCAGGGAAGAAAAACTCCATAGACGTGATAACTCGGTCATTCAGTATATTTGGAATTTAGTTTAATTTCCGCATAACGTTGCTGAGTCTAGACCTTAGCAACTGAAGCAACACCAGATCACAACACTGCATCCAGAGGCTTGTACAGTGGCCACTATGCATGATGAGTGCATCGCTTCATGTGCAGCCATCGCTTTGGAATTGGCTGGATTATTGCTCCAAAGGCGAGTCTTTATGCTTGCTATCTAACTGAAGCCTTTTTATTCCTGATGAGTCTCACTACCAAGTGGTCTTTCTTATGGCCACACAGCTGTTTAGTTCCAATCCTATGTACAGTATAAGTTCTCATCACACTTGGCGTGTATGGAAATGCTCTGACATTAACTATCGGTACTACAACGTACGATGTTTGTGGATCATTTGGACCCATATTCCTACGAACGTAAGAACACATTAAGTTGTTCATGGTTCAAATGACATCCACCCACATTCTGCGAATTATTCCATAGCCTCGAGTTTATATACCATGACAAAATGTGCGACAGACAGATGATGTTCCCACCAACTACTTGAGAGTGCCGTGCCATATGGGTTGCATACGACAACCTTAAAACAAAAATTTTCTTTTCATGAGATAAACTTATGAAGGCTGTAGGAAGGTCCTAAGACAATCTAAAGGCGAATGTGAGAACTCTACCGCCAAATGACGATTTACCTTCCCAACTTTCTAAGGAGGCTGTAAAGCCGGACGAACAGGGAGATTCGTATAAGGAACCCGTCGTTCGTAAGAATATTTTCGGACAGGCTGTGTCTAAACACCTTCTGACAAATCAGGTTAAAGGACTTGGCAGCACTGTACTGTATATGGTACTGTATATCATTCAGTCTACATAGTGAACATAGTCAGCTGACGCAGTGACTAGAGAGACAGTGCTAGTGTCTTTTTTTTGTTGTTGTATTGGTTCTATCTTGTTTATTTTGTGCTGATTTTCTCGGTCCATATTCTGCAGTGATTGACTGATTTACACGTCTTGGAAAAGCCCAGATAAACCCGCTCAGCATTTAGGTCCTGCTTTATAACACACTCGCAGGCAACTCTGAAACGCTGACTCCGATACTTTCAGACTTCTGCGGCAGACAAATGATGAGTTTTGTGAAATTATATCCAGCCTGACAATGTGGGTTAGGGCTCAGGAACTTGGCCCTGATTATGGCATAATATATCATGATGGCCTTGTTCTGCTTCTTGGAAATGTTTAATACTGTACCACAGCACAAAACATATCTTATGTACACGATACGTTTATCACTTGCTTTTTCTGTAGCTGCCCAGCATACAGTATGCTATCATTGATCTACAAGGCAGATGTAGCTAAAAAATAATTATGAGTACAGTTTGTCGACATTAGATAATAAAGGTCATGATGGCGTCCTCACCTTCATTAGCGATTTCCCTACTTTCTCCCCCAGAGCTTTACGGAAAGGCACGGCTTCAATGCCGATTACAGAGACCGAGTGAGCTTTATCTGTAAGCGCAGCTGCCACCTCCATACCTGAACACAAGAAAACTTATTAGAACAAAAATAAATGAATAAATACAAATCTGGCCAAAAAACAAAAAGCCTATCATTTTGTATCCAGACATTTTTAGTATCTTTAGTAAGTAAGCTTCTGTAGTTTTATACCAGAGCTGTGATGCTTTTATGGCTGATAATGAAAGCTCGCTAACTAAACAATCAAATAATATATTTATTTACACCTTGGTACAGGTGAGAATGTCCGGTAGCTACACTGTGTTCCAAATTATTATGCAAATTGGATGTAAATGTCATAAACATTAAATGTTTAGCTTTTAAATGAAACTCATGGATGGTGTTGGGTCTCAGGGCTCTTTGGGTCACTGAAATGAATCTCAGACGCGTGTGATAATTAGTTTGCCAGATGAGTCCAATTAAAGGAAAAGTACTGAAGAAGGTGTTCCACATTATTAGGCTGAGGGAGCTATATTATTATTAAGCATGATACAGTATGCCCTGTGAAATAGGATGTGAAATTTTGTGATCTAGATATTGTGCGAACACCATGTTAAATACTTGACAAATAAATGACATGTGTAAAAGAAACATGAGATGCACATGCTGTGTGTGGGAAGCTGTTGGTTATTTCGTGCATAGCTGTACTATGATAGCCAGTGTGTAATAAATAAATAAAATAAAATGAAACAAAAACTGTTAGAGATGCTGTAAAGTGAAGTTTTTTTTCTTGATCTAATTTGCTGCCATTAACTTCAGTTTGACTCGCTATAGAAACACAATCAAAACATGTGTTTGCTAATTTTTTATTAAAACTCAACCAATATATTACTGATACCAAACTGCATACTTAAATAACCACATAATAAACTGCAGGCCGATGGAAAAAATCACACAAAATTCACTTGCATATTACCCAAACAATTTTGACAAGATATTGTGGCATTTCTGCTTTTTATCACCATTGTGACTCAAAGTAAACATGCACAAAATATTGTATGAAAAATATAAAAATAAAATATCTCTATACTGTAATTCTTGATTCAGTTGAAAAAATTAATTTCTCTCAACAAATGCAAAAATATTAATTTGCTATGAAACTGTACTTTGCATTATGTTATTTTCAGCAAAACAAATATTTATTATTATTATTATTATTATTATTATTATTATTATTATTATGTACAAACCCATTAACTATTTCGAAACAAACCTTAAAATTTAAATTGGCCCTGAATATTTTCATCCCTGTAAAGAAAGTAACATATTAAAAAATATTTTTTTAGATAAATATAAATAACTGAAATTAAGGTAGGCTTCTGGGTTTTGCATAAAAATGGAATTAGCGAATGTGACAAAGTTAACAGAAGAACTCTGGCATATCCTCCAGCACACACAGTAAAACCTAACAGATGTGTACAGTACCATGAAAACATTTGGGGAACATACAATGTCATAAGCAAAGATGCTTTTGAAAATATTTCTTCATAAAAAAACTTCTATAAAGAGCCATAAAGAGTTATTAAATAAATATATAGTCAATATTTGGTGTGAAAACTCTTTGCTTAAAAATAATCAGTCATGTTAGATACAGATGTGTGCAGTTTTACAAGTAAAACAGCTGTTAGTTTTTGCTGAGTGTGCTGGAGAACATGCCAAGAGTTTTTCTGGCAACTTTGTCACACTCGCTTCTTTCTATTTTCATGCAAAATCCAGGAGTTTTTTTATTTTATTTTTTATGTGTAATTTAAACAGGCATGCAAATATTCTGTAAGGCTATTTATTTATTAATATTCAGTTATATATGGAAATAGTGAATGGGTTGAACATGATAATTCAGATATGATAAACATATATAACAAAATTGTTACTAAAGATAATATAGTGCCTAAGACTTTTGCACAGCACTTTACTACTGCAGCATTGATCATTGGATCTTACCAACAAATGAGGTCCCAACTATGACTGCGTTCTTGCTGCTGGCCAGTCTGGCTATGCTGTTTGCATCCTCTGGAGTTCTCAGATAAAACACGTTGCTTATGTCTTTGCCTTTGTAGTTTATTAACTTGGGTCTTTGAGTAAAAGAGAGAGACACAACAATGAGTTTATCGTTCCACATCATCGTGCCACCTTTTAACTCATCGACATGATACACAGAATACTGTGTGATATATGTACAGTACAGAACAATATTTACAGTATGTCATGCTTTCATTTTTTTTTCTCCTGGTACCATCTGATGAATTGGTGGTTGTATAGATTTATATTCAAATACAAATAAGATAGTCTTGTAAGAAAGGAATTAAACACTCAGGGTGCGGCATTATATAATATTATAGGTAGTCCCTGACTTACGCTGGGAGCACGTTCGTAAGTCTGATTTGTTCTTAAGTCCGACAAAGTGAATCTGATATGCCTTTGACACAAATATACAATGTAAATCATACCAATCCACTTGACTCAATCTGTCCCTTTTCCCCAAACTGCCATCATGTCGCCAAAACCATGAAATGTATCTCACAGTGAAATGTAACAGTGTTGTCCTTGCGCCTTTGAATGGCGAGGGGAATTCTGGATGCCATTTTGTCTCAGAGCTGTTTTCCACTATATTGGACTGTGAACTCTACAGGACAGCCATTTTCTATCATCATGCTCCCGGACTGATTCAGGCCTAATCATTTCTCCCACACGAGCACACACATACAATATACCAGACCTTAGACATTTTATACATTCACTTACACACTGAAAATATTGTATATAAGTATAAACATTGTATATCGTTATTGTATATAATTATATATAATAATATAAATATTGGTATCTGGTGCAATCCAGTGTCCATTTTTTTGTAAAATACACGTGAACTACTTCTGTGATTGAACTAGAATTAGAACCGCTGTCTGTTCATATCTGTTGGAAATTTGTAACTTGAATGTTCGTAAGTCGGGGACTTGCTGTAATAAGTGAAAACAAAAAGTGTGTTGTATGTAGTATCACTCTTACAGCAAAAAAATGTTTAACTCTTTTTATGCATTGGGGGGAAAAAAAACCCTAATACGATCTCAGCATTGTTTGTCCTTTAATTCGAGATCAATGGTCTCCCTCATCCAGGCCAGGATATTTCTTTACAGACAAGACAGACTCCATTGATTTGCAGGTAAAATGAATAAATATTGTTCTCCATTTGTTTTTAGTGCCAATTTATTAAAGAGCCTCAGTCACAGCCAGGAAATGAAAGACGGTCCGGTGCTGGCATGCATACTGACATTTAGTATAATGAATAGCAACATTCAATCTCGACTCAAACTCAGGTTACATTTGGGTCGCATTGAAAAGCTCAAGGGTGATGAAATGTCTTAACATTTGCTGTATTCATACAATTTGAAAGATGCACTTTCAGAAAAAGGGGTGAATTAGATCATTGGGGATTTAATCAGGTTGCCAGAATCCTTAGCCAAATAACAATCTGCTGCCTTGTTGGGGTTTCTCGGATTTATAACCAGCACAACATGTTTAAAAGCACGGTCATTGGTGGCTCAGTGGTACAGTAGGTTTCTCGCCTGCCATGCGGATGGCCCGGGTTTGATGCAGTGCCAGTTCCAAGCCTGGATAAAATGGGAAGGTAGCATCAGGAAAGGAATCCGGCGAAATACATACAACAATAACAACAGGATTAAAACCGTTGTGGAAGGTAAGATGGGAACAAATTTGTTAAATAGCCGGTTTATGAGGGTTATATCAAATAAAGGCATGTGCACTGGGAGTACTTGCATTTAATCTGTTTTTGGGTTCTGTTATTGGGTTCTTCATAGATCCTTTAAGGTTCCACGGCAGGAAAATAAAGCCAAGCTTTAAAGAATGATGAGACAGATTACTGACCTGCACTGGATCTGGCTGGTGCTTTGATTCTAGTCTTAAGGCTGGTTGCATTTTTTTATTCCTAGCCCAGATATAAGCTCCGCTTAAGTGACTTGCGCAGCCTAATAACTCAAGATATACTGTAGCATACTGTACATAGCCCTGACTGACCCTTCAAATGGATGCAGTTCCATCCTAAACGCTGCCATTGCAATAACTGAAGCTCATGGCCCAGAACGATCTCCTTTTTCATGTTATTAATATTATTTGACATTATGATATTATTTTCATCAGGAAAAAAAAGTGTCAAAGGAATCAGAAGTGTATTGATGTATATTCTGTTATTGTATGTACAGTATGAATAAGTAATAAATCCAGTCAAAAGGGAACAGAACAGCGACCCTAGTGTAACCTTCACAGCCTGGGCAGCAGGGGAGAACGAGAGCTGAGTACGCAATTACTTCCTCATGAATCAGAGAATTTTCTGTTCATGTCACCACTTCAGAATGCCAAATTTCCCCTCTATAATTTCAGATCATTTCTTTATTTAGGACTCAGCTGAACTCTGACTAGGGCAGAATGATTAATGGAGTTACAAATCACAAGTGGAGAAACTGTAATAAATAAACAACACATTTTCTTTTATAATGTCGGACTGCTTACCGAAAACATTTACAGTATATATAAAATGTATCAAATAAAGTTGTTGTTGTTTTTTCCCAGATGTTTCTATCTAATTTTAATGCTGGTTATAATACTTGTTATATTTATCCTTGTTTTTTCTTAATGACATATATTATGGGCCTGTAACATGGATGATATTCATTATAGGAGACTCAATAAAAAAATAAAGCTGTAACACGATACGCTTCATATATATATATAGGATCATACAACACCATTTAAAAAAAAATAATACTTAATGCTTCTTTTTTCCTGTTCCATGCTTACTTGGAAAATAGCCATACACATTTATATTTTTATCAGTTAAAAGAAACACATTTAATACACTAAATACAATTTCACCCTTTTATGTCTGTAGTGTTTAGAACATTTTTGAATTCAAATCTTTCAACTATCTCAACTGTCATTCAGATGAAACAATATTGCAAGATGGATTTGACATGAAGAAATATGAATAATTAGCATTTTAAATGATTATTGTTTAAAGCGAGACTGAAGAGCTGGAAATGGCCATTTTTGGGGCACATAAAGTATAAAATCATCTCTCCAAAACTTGACATTATTAGGGAAGCAAGATAGGTTACTTCCATGTTGCATAAACTTCAGAAGTAGCTTCTTTGGTGCACACATTTTCTGTATTATATATACAGTATATACAGTATAAATCAGCACCAGTACTGTATTTGGGCCATTTCTACAGTAAGTGAAAGAAATAAGTGAGGGAATGATGGTTTATAGATGAGTCATCTTTGAAACATATGAAACTGAAGTGTTAACAGAACGAAATTCAACATTAAATATTAAATATAAGTTCTGTATGTCACATCCATCCATCCATTCATTATCTATCTATACCCTTTATCCCATGTAGGGTCACCCTGGATAGTTCCATAACAGCACTCAAGTACACACATCCACACACACACACACACACGTACCCTACGGGCAATTTGTAATCACCAATCAGACTACAGATCATGTCTTCGGACTGTGTGAGGAAACCAGAGCACATGAAGGACACCCACCAATATATATATATGTATATAAACCGGAGGTGTGATTCGAACCCTGGAGGTGCGAGACGACAGAGCTAACCACTAAACAACTGTCTGTAACATTCATTCATCTTCTATACCACTTTTGTCCTCTATTCAGGGTCTCAGGAGGCTTAGGGCACAAGGCAGGGTACACCCTGGACAGGGTGCCAATCCATCGCAGGGCACACACACACACATTCACACACTCATTCTCATTAACTGTCTCATGTTTTTACATTAACCATCCAAAAGGTGCTTTCCTTTTGCTTTAACGGGTTATTAGTGGCAAAATGATATGCTGACTTGACTTAAATTAAGAGGTGAATGTCTGTTTTTCAGGCAGGATTGCTTTATAATTTAGACAATGAAATGATTTACAGTATATACAGAACAGCATTACATCCTAATAACACACTGTAATACAGACAGAGACCTGCAATACAAATCAATACATCGGGTCTTTAAGAGAACGTGTTCTTACCTGCTTCCTGTTGCAATTAAGAGTTTCTTGTACTCCATCTTATAACCATCTTGAAACATTACTGTCTTCGTTTTAACATCGATTGACACAACCTGAGAAGGTCAAATCAGCAAGAGGGGGGAAAAAAGAAACTGTAAGAATGTACATGAATACAGTAGACGTACTGTATATAGCAATTAGACTGACTTAAGGTTACTTTTCAGTATTCAGCATATGTACAGTACATAGCGTGTCTTGTGCTCCAGTACAATTAATGATCCATTGCTTGCTTACTTGCTTGTTTGTTTGTTTATTAAACCATATTCCATGGAGTTTTATTTTGTCGTTTTTAAATGGATCAACAAGTTGGATTAGTGTACTGTAATATAATGTTTTTACTTTGCATCGTTAAGCTTCGCACCGTGGCCTCACTGATTATTTTTCTATCACAGTGTGTCTCTAAGGGTTTATTTATTCTAATAAATAAAAAGTTACGGTGGTGGGCAAGTATTAAAAAACATATGCCGTGTGTATTAATTCTCCCTGTGCAGAAAAAAATTGCGATGTCACTAATTAGCCCCAGCCTATCTGTCTGAAGAGTTGTGCTAATTAGACTCGGCCGGGGTTTAGTTAATGGACAGGACAAATACGTGGCAGGACTTTTATTATGCCGACATTTAGGAATTCTAGTTTTAAAATGAATTTGATGTGAATTGGGAAATTTCTGGAAATGTTCAGGAAGCAATCATTTTGCAGGTTTTGAAGAACAAGGGACGTCATACTAAATACGGATTTGTTGTGGTAACAAATTTTTTTTTTTTATCTTGGGTGTCATAATTTTCCAATTTTGTTACTTTCTTTAAAATGTTGAATGAATGATGATTCTTCCCCTCGACACTGGGATGTTTCACTGTGTGTATCATGCTCGTCATCTCAGTTCACAAAAAAAACTAAACAAAAATCCATATTATTTTGCTACAGATACAGTAGTCTTAGTGAGATCATCAAGTTTCAAGTTTTATTGTCATATATACAGTAAAGAAACATGATCCCCCCTGTACAATGAAATTCTTCCTTTGCTGTCCACCTAATGAATGCTGCTAAAAAAGTAGAAAATAAGCATAACGTTTGGCCTTACCGTGCCCAAAATGTCACTTTCTCAGTATAAATTGTCTTATTAGTATAACTGTTGTATGAAAATTTTCAACCGCTTTATCCTCCATACAAGGTCACGACAGGAGACTTTGGGCACTAGGCAGTACACCCTAGATGGGGTGCCAATTCATCACACGTACACAAACATACTCACTCACACACTACGGGTCATTTGGGGATGCTAATTGGCCTAATCTGCATGTTTTTAGACTTTGGGAGGAAACCAGAGTACCCAGAGGAAACCCTCCAAGAACAGGAAGAACATGCAAACTTCATGCATACAGACCCCAAGGCGGGATTATATAAAAACAATATCAAATAAATAACCATTTTTCTTAATTATTTAATCATATTCATGCTTTTTTTTAAAGTTTGAAGCATTTTATGGATAAACTGCACCTCTTTCTCCAGCAGTAGTTCGATGTCGTGGCTCAGGAAGAACTCGGTCGAGCGCAGTTGTAGCTGCTCAGCTGTGCTTTCTAACGACTATGAAGACAAAGAAGCACTATCACATACTGTAGGATAAGGACTAAGCAAATGTTTGCTTAATATATGAATCCATTTTTTTTTCCGATCAACTGGACTTGAAAAGTTTTTTATGTTGAATTAAATTCAACCTACAAACTCTGCATGCAGCCTAAGACATATTTGGTAGACATCATCAAGGAACCAAAAGCCAAACTTTCGCTGCCAAACACGTCTTGTGTGATCAACTACAAGTTGGCAGAAAAACTGGAAAATGGTGTAAATTAAATCCAAGTCCAGACAAGAAACTACTTTAGCTGGGAACTGTATTTTAGAGCAAACATTTAGGTATAAAAGCAGGTTATAAGTAGAGTAAAGATTTGCAGACCCCAAGGGGAATGTGTCTCTCCTCCACTGAGCTGTGGTTTGCAATGACTCTGTACAAACCTTACTCAGTTTAGGCCTGTCATATGGAGGGTGTTTGTCCATGGTGCACATCACAATGCGGTCAGTGAATCCTTCCTGTCTCAGCGTCTCTGCACACACTAATGCAGCAGGGCCTGAGAGAGAACATAAGATAGTCAGCAAGCGTAACTCTGGTCCAGAAATGCAGTTCTACTAGCCAAAATTCTACCAGAAAAAAACATGTTTTCTTATAGACCCTCATATTATTATCTCATATGATGTCAGACACAAGCCTCCTGCTGGGCAAATCATTTAACCAGGTAGAAGCATCCTCCTCGGCAAGGATCCATATTGGACACAAGTTTCCTGCATCCTTATTTTTGGCAGAAGCCTCCTGCTGTGCAATGCCCCCTGTTAATCAGAAGCCCCTGGCGGAGTAGAAGCATTCTGCTGGCACATTAAAAATTAGACAGGAACGACTATTTGGGAAATGTCCCACTTTGGGCAGAAGTCCCTGGCAGAATATGGGTATCCTGCTGGACCTCATGGTTGGGAGAAGCTTGCTGCTTTTGAGGCTTTCCCTTGAGCCTAATTGGGTAAATGCCCTTTTGCTGATCAAAGCCTTTTGTTGGGGAGAAAACACCATTTGGGCAGATGCCTTCTTGTTAAAGATGCCACACAGTGGGCAGAAGCTCCTGGTTGGGCAGAAGCCTCCTCTTGATCAAAACCATTTTGGGCAGAAATCTCTGCTCAGACAGAATTGTCTAGTGGGGAAAAGCCTCATGTTAGGCAGAAGCACCAGACTGGATGGAAGTCCATGTTCACCCTGAAACCATCTGCAGGGTGAAACTGTATGTTGGACAAAGAGCCCTGAGAAAATGCAAACCCCCAGAAGCTTTTGGTTGGGAGAAGCTGCAGGCTGGGCTGAGGTCATCCCCTGGCTGATGTCACATGTTGGGCAGAAGCTGCAGGTTGGGCTGAAGTTGTCCTCTGGCTGATGTTCCATGTTGTACAGAAGTCTTAAATTGGGCTAAGCCCATGCTCTGCAGATATCCACAGTATAATGAGCAAAGTCATATTCTTCTTGTCTTTGAAACTTTGAAGTTCAGTTTTAGGGAGAAAATATGTTTTTCAAAACAAAAATCACTGATCTCCACATGAACTATTCGATACACAAATGTCAGAACCTATTGATACACATTGATTGATACACATTGATTATGCCCTAATGCAACAGCTTCTTGTTGCTAAGATACTGATTTTGTCCAAGCAGGTGTATGGGGTTCTAACCTGATCCGATGATGAGAACATGGCTAAAGCTTGTACTGGAGTTGATGACGGCTGAGCACTTGGCCATGGCCTTTGTCCTTCTCTGCGTCTGTAGAGCCTGTCACAACACACATATGTAACAATAACAGATGCTTACTGTATGAAGGTACATCTCTGCGTTTACTCAATTAACCTTCACACGTCAGACTGAAAGAGTGTTTTACCTGTTTGTTTGCCCGGATGATCACCTTGTCCTTTTCAACTCTGACCTGTGGCAAAAAGAGGTTAAATATCAGAGACCTGACGTTGACTGGAACTCAATATTGGTGGTAGTCTGGGACTAACAGATAAACTCCACCTGAAAAGTGGGCAGGCTGTCCAGACCTGGGAAGTCCTCGATGTCTCCGGTTGCGATGTTAAAACAGGCTCCATGCCACGGACACCGGACATGTCCCTTAGACAGAACTCCTGCCACAGGGTACAGTAAATGTTCAGCAGAAATCCATAAATGTTAGCACCCTCTGGATAGCACCATTGCTGAGCAGAAATTTTAGAAAACCTTCCTCACCCTTAACCAGTGGTGCCCCATAGTGTGGGCATTTGTGCCCCATGGCAGAGAATTCTCCATGTTCCTTAATCAGCAGAGCTCTGCCCGGACCCAAGTCCACCTCACGCATCCTATAAGATCCATCACACACACACACATCAGTAAACAAAAGCTCCAGTACTTTTAAACTAGTCTAACTGTCTGTGTTACACCTTGATGAAAAAATTTACGCTTCCTTATAATGCAGTGCCTTAAATGTCATACCATAATCTTTTCTTATGACATCTGATTATGGATCGTTGTACCATAATCAGAATGGTACAACATAATAATTTCATTCATTCATTCATTCATCTTCTATACCGCTTTATCCTGTATTTAGGGTCGCGGGGACCTGGAGCCTATCCCAGGAGACTCTGGGCACGAGGCAGGGTACACCCTGGACAGCGTGCCAATCCATCGCAGAGCACACACACACACTATGGTCAATTTGGGAACGCCAATTAGCCTAATCTGCATGTCTTTGGACTGTGGGAGGAAACCGGAGTACCCGGAGGAAACCCACCAAGCACGGGGAGAACATGCAAAGTCCATGCACACAGAGACGGGAATCGAGCCTGGCCGGGAATCGAACCCGGACCCTGGAGGTGCAAGGCGACAGTGCTAACCACTACACCACCGTGCCGCACACATAATAATTTCATACAACACCAAAAGCAAACAGGATGTAAATAAAACATGGTTCTTACTGTCCGTTCTCCAGATCTTTGACGTGGCACACTGTGGCCTCGATGTAGTCTCGGTGTTTGTGCGATGGACGCAGAACAGACGAGTCCTCATCCGAGCAGTGACCCAGTGAACCATTCGGGCGGCACTCCGAGAAGGGACTCGCTTTACCATTTGGAGACATCAGGTCGGCTTCCTTCTCCTTCTCCAGGAGAGTGAGCTCAACTTTGACCTCTGCTGCCAAGGCATCACAAATACAAAAGTGTCGTGAAAGACTGAACATTTTCTGGTTCCTTTTAAAGCACACACCGTATGTGACAAGCTATAGAGATTGAACTAATGTCATTCTTAGAGACGCCCAATGTTGTAGACATTGAAATAAACATATTTTAAAAGGTATACCCCAGTCTGACTTTGTAATTGATTCTATTTGAAGTGTTTAACATAAACATACCAATTAGTTTACTATTAGTTACCATTACTTATTTTTATTTAGTTTGAAAAGTAATTCTGCCCTTAGTTTTTTTTCTTGTATACGTTGAAAAATGATTGTGTAACATGGTTCCATCTAGAGCGTTTTCTCTTGCAGGTTGGAAAATGTGCTGAGAACCCAGGGTCTTACGCTTTAATCTCCGAGAGAATTCTCACCTGCTGAGCGAAGCTTAATTAAAGTCAATGGAAAATCATAAGAGACGACGGTGGAGAAGAAAGAATGCTTCATAATTAGTGACACTGTGGCAACTGAACGAGACCCGGCGCTTCAGTATTCGCCATAGAGTGGGTTTTTAGTTTGCACGGTTTCATTAAAATCCAAACTACTTCGAGGTAGAGAGAAAGTGAACATGCAGCTATGGAATGCAACATGTATCCAAAAGGCAATACCATATGGGTAGACAATTATTTCACTTAATAGTTCATTAAATACAAAATAAAATCTTCTAAAGACTCTGCGGATATCTTATCTAAGACATGGTGGTGTGGAAAAACAATAATAGTGGCAGTGATGGCTTAGAGTGTTAAGGCTGAGAGATACTGATGGGCCCTTGAGCAAGGCCCTTGAGCATGTGTGCTCCAGTATAATGGATGACCCTGCGCTCTGACCCAAAAATAATGGATCTAACTAAGCAGCAATGCATATGTGACGAATAAAGGCTAAACTTCCCACTGAAGCCATTACCAAGAAAATTTGTTCCTGTAATGGACGCTAGACACTCCTTCCAAAAATGCAGATATCTCGAATTGAGCAGCATGTTAACAAATAATATCAATACTTTCTTTTGTTTATTACTAAGCTTCGGTTATGTAGAGCCTCCACTATACAGGTGAATATACAATCGAAAGAATAACTTATTTGAACGAGAAATATTGTCAAAACTACTGTTATAGAAAATGAGACCAATCAGATTCGAGAGTTTAAGAGCACCATGGTATTATGAGGTCATTTGATTGAAACTTGTTATTTTTGTGAAATGTTTTCTATGAATAAAATCTCAACCTTTAACCCATATCCAGTTCTTTAGTGATGTCACTCAGACTTGGTGATGTCATTATATCTTCATCTTCTATACCGCTTTATCCTGTATTTAGGGTCGCGGGGACCTGGAGTCTATCCCAGGAGACTCTGGGCACGAGGCAGGGTACACCCTGGACAGCATGCCAATCCATCGCAGAGCACACACACACACACACACACACACACACACTACAGTATGGTCAATTTTGGGAACGCCAATTAGTCTAATCTGCATGTCTTTGGACTGTGGGAGGAAACCGGAGTACCCGGAGGAAACCCACCAAGCACGGGGAGAACATGCAAACTCCATGCACACAGAGACGGGAATCGAGCCTGGACGGGAATCGAACACTCATTATGACCAACAATGATATTTAAAAGTTTAAAGAAACACATTGTAGTGTCTGGAACCTTTTTAAAATTCTAATCTTTCAATGATCTTAACTGTCATTCAGATAAAACTCTGCAAATTTAGATTTAACATCAAATGACAAAAAAAAATTCTAAAATTCTAAACTGTTACGGTACTGCAACATGAATATGACATGGTTACAGACACTACAGATTTTTCACTAGTTTTTACTTTAAAACTATTTAAGCAACAATTTTTAACAGGTCGTGTACTTCTAGAAGTTTACACCCATTTTAACATCAGTACTCATTAAGAAATATAAATAATTTGCATTTTAAATGATTATTGTTTGAAGCGAGACAGTATAAACCTGAAAAATTGAAATTTTTGGGGCACATATAAAATCATCTCATAAAAAGCTAAAGTTAGCAACTTGAAATATTTAGTGATGCAAGATTGGTCTCTTCTATAGTGCATACATTTCCGAAGTAGTTTCTTTGGCAAACACATTTTCAGTGTTATAGTATAACATAAAAAAAATTAATCAGCACCAATACTGTGTTTACATTAGGGTTGTTCCGATTCCGATACTGGTATCGGAAATGCTGCCGATACCACAAAAAAAGCTGCCATCGGAATCGGCGAGTATTTGAGTCCACGTACCGATCCGATACCATTTTCCTAAACATAACCTATTTATGCCCGCTAGCTTTGCTAGCTTAGCTTACTTACAGAGTGTCACGGCGTGCACTTGTGATGGGCGTGCGCCCAAATTGATATCGCTCCTCGCTCACTAGTTAGGCGGCCTCCCTCCCCATTAGGTATGTGAACCAGCAGGGCCGCAGAATCAGGCAACGGCCCATGAGCTATCGCCGCTAATGATCCCGGCGCTATAAAACACAGCGGGGAGTGTAGCTCGGGGTCTGACTGTTGGGAAGCTGGACTTTGCGACGCGGTGGATTTTATGAGAGACAGTAGCACAAGAGCGGGGCGATGTGATGCGCCCCAGAGACTTTAAAAAGGGGGGCGCCTTTGATCTCCGCGAGAGGAGCGCGTGAACGAGTTGCGCGAGCTCCCGCGGCACCTTCACTTCCGCGTAGAGCCCGCCTTCGCATCCCTGCCACCGAAGTGGAAAAGGCCGCATAGAGCCTTTAACCCTTTCCTTACCCATTTTTCTAAATAAATTACCCTTTTCCTGTAAGACCTCGCCTCGTGTCCGTGTTTCATGGTGTCGCCCGTGCACTTAGGGTCGAACCCGTTACACAGGGCTAGTAGTATTTTACTTAAAAAAAGAAATGTATGTATATATATATATATATATATATATATATATATATATATATATATATACACTGTACAGATACACACCCAGTTATCGGATCAGTACTCGGTCCGATCGGTACCCTGAGTATCGGAATCGGTATCGGGAGGGGAAAAATGGTATCGGAACATCTCTAATTTACATTTCAGCATTTGGCAGACAAAGTTTAAACATGTTTAAAACTAACAACGACCCTGACATTTAATAATGAAAATAAAAACTTATTGTATAATGTTAGCTAAACTTAGCTAAAAAACCACTACTTTTCAAGTCCCGCCTTCAAGCTACAGGATTGGCTCGCATTTTACATGCAGTGGAGATCTAACCAATCACAGATGAGGGCGAATTCTTGTAACCAATCACAGAATTTGTTGTGAAGATGTGAACAAACCTAACCTTAGTTACACGTGCAATAAATTCCTGATTTTTAACAGGTCTTGTATTGTATCGTAACGCAGAAGGCGGGATTTGTGAGAAAAATATGGGAGATATAACAAACCTACCTTGTGTATAAAACTAAAGGAACAAACATTGTGACTCCACACACATTGGGCCAAGAACTGTAAAGCTTTTTTATCCTTGCACTGAAATATAGATTAGATTTTTTTTTTCATCATAATAATAATAAAAGGCTTACGATGTCATAGCATACAGTAGGTTCACTCTGTTTGATCTCACTGCTTTCTAAAAATCCTGCGCCTACAACCTGGCAGTTCAAAAAGCGAACCTATTGACAGATGAAACCATGTTTTTAACTTCAGCAACTCCAAACATATAAAAGAAAAAAAGGATAAAACAGAACACAGAACAGCGATTCATTGTGCAACATTGTGCAACACTTGCCACTCGTATTCCCGTCTAATCCCTATGAAACACAGAGAGCAATTGAGAGCATTAAAATTCCTGCTATGAAAGCGACAACACACAGGGGGGCAGGTTAGACCGACCTATATATAGGCGGAGAAACAAGTGCCAATTATTACAGGATTTGAGGTTTGTGGGTAGGTGGGGGCGTGCAGGAGTGAGAGAGAGAGAGAGAGAGAGAGAGAGAGAGAGAGTCACCTGGCTTGGGTTTGGAGAGGCATCCTCCCATGGCGCGCTCGCAGTGAAGCCAGGAGGCCTGGTGATCGGGAAGCCCAGGGACGGCGCGCGGGAGGGCCGGGCAGGATCAGACGCTCAGACTGGGCCACAGGGAGCGGAGGGAGAAGTGGACACAGTGCTGCAGCAGGGAATTCTGGGCCTGCTCGGCCCGTTCAGCCATAGTACAGCTCAGCCACTACACATAGCCTGAGCAGGAAAGAACAGCATGGTTAAGAAAAAATGCATATAAAAAAAGTCACACCATGATATAACACACACATTCATTATCCATACAGTAACACACTTTGGTTTGATTTGGAAACTTGTGCATGTCAGCCTACTGTGCATGTCTGTGCACTGATCACACCGCATTTAAACAGAGAGTTTCAGCCCAAACACAGTATAGGTGCTGATTTATTTATTTATTTATTTATTTATTTATTTATAAACATACATTATAATACATAAAATATGTGCGCCAAAGAATCTACTTCTGACATTTATACAACATGGAAGTGAGCAATCTCGCTTCTCTAAAAATTTCAAGTTTCGGAGAGATGGTTTGTGACCCAACAATGGCCATTTTTCAGCTCTTCAGTCTCGCTTCAAACAATAATCATTTAAAATACACATTGTTCATATTTCTTCATGAGTATTTATACTAAAGTTGGCGTAAGCTTCTAGAAGCATATGTTAAAATTGGTGCCTAAATAGTTTTTTTTTTAAACAGTGAAAAAATCTGTACGTAATGGGGTCAAATTCATGTTGCAATATTTTTAGCATTTTGCATTTTATAATAATACACTTTTTCAAGTTTATGTCTTTTCATGTAAAATCTAAATTGGCAGAGTTTCATCTGAACGACAGTTAAGATCGTTGAAAGATTTGAATTCAAAAAGGTTCCGGACATTACAGACATAAAAGGGCATGAAACTGTATTTAGCTGATGAAAATGTAAATGGTGTAGTGGTTAGCACTGTGGCCTTGCACCTCCAGGGTCCGGGTTCGATTCCCGGCCAGGCTCGATTCCCGTCTCTGTGTGCATGGAGTTTGCATGTTCTCCCCGTGCTTGGTGGGTTTCCTCCGGGTACTCCGGTTTCCTCCCACAGTCCAAAGATATGCAGATTAGTCTAATTGGCGTTCCTAAATTGACCATAGTGTGTGAATGAGTGTGTGAGTGTGTGTATGTGTGTGCTGTGCGATGGATTGGCACGCTGTCCAGGGTGTACCCTGCCTCGTGCCCTGAGTCTCCAGGTCCCCACGACCCTAAATACAGGATAAAGCGGTATAGAAGATGAATGAATGAATAAAAGTCCTTTTAGATTCTCTAACTGAAAGTTAACAAACTTTAGCTTTGAAGTTTGACAATCTGCACTGATCTGATTTGTCGTATTAATGTCAAGAAGGAGCGTTAATCTTGAGGCTGTGGAAAGGATGAATGTGAGAATATGAATAAAACACACAAAGACTTGAATATCATCATGGTCATATATCACAAGCATGCCATGGTTTATTTTCCTAGAGCTCATTATCACTGTTGTGTATTTTGTAAACCTTTTGATATTAATTGTCCCATTACTGAGTCAAATATCTCTACAATGCATTAATAATATTCTATTAACTTTGTCCAAGGTTGGTTCTTTGGTTCTTCTCAACAATATTTTTCTTGATTTTAAACAGGGAGATAACAGGGTAAAACATGTAATGTTTCAATACAGACTTTATAACCCCCTTATAAGCCCTATAGCACCCACGCCCCACACCTCTCTGACTCCAAGCCAGCTTTAAATGCATAAGAAAGGCTAGACGCCAGGCATTAAAAAAAAAAAAAAAGGTAAAAAACAAAAAAAAAAGAGTATGGAGCTGGAAGTTTTTTGGTTCTGCGTGCAAAAAAAAAAGGGAAAAGAAAACAAACAAACAATTAAATAAGAAGGGAATCAAACTATTAATGTATATGAATAATTTGGTCCAAGGTTTTATTAAATTCTTTTGGATGATATGAATTGTTTAAAAATTAAGGATAAATGAGAGCTAGAATGAAAACCACTGACGTCCACCTTAAATGAGTTGCGAAATTTTAACTAATAAAGGATATAATCTGAAAAAAAAAAAAAAAAAAAAAAAAAACCCTGCTGGGGTACAGTGTGATTTAATAATGGGGAAAATAGGTCTCCTATACTCCTATACAGCTCCATACAGTCTGAAATCCACAATCCACTGCAGCTACAGCAGGATTATTAATCACCCTCTCTCCCGCTGCGGTGGAGATGTCAGCGGTGCATGCACACACAGCAGAACCCCGAGCTCCTTTGTTAATCAGCATGCAGATTGTTTTAATTTGGCGACCAACACAATCCTGGGAATGTGATTAAGTTGTAGAAATGTCAATAGAGAACAAATTGTGTCCTGATGATTTTGTTGAGATTTGTACCGAGTAGAGTGTTAAGTTACGATAAGGCTTTATCCGTTACATATACATTACCGCACAGTGAAATTCTTTCTTCACATATCCCGGTATGGGTTAAGGGCCGTACTTGAGGGCCCAACAATAGCAACCTGGTAGAGCTGGGGCTTGAACCGCCAACCTTCCCATCAGTAACTCCGTGCTTTGGCCCTCTGAACCACTGCTGCCCTAATAAACACTTCTTCCTGAGATGGGAAACGAATCCAGACCCTGGAGGTGCAAGGTGACTGAGCGACTTAATAATCAATGAGAGCCAATCAGAACGAGCATTATGATGACAGAGAGGTTAAGGAAATTCAGTCATTTATATGGATATATTTATGGATATATTATATGTATATGGATCATTTGGATGACTTTTTTGGTTTTCTGAAAAGGCAAAAACAGTGGGAACACAAACAGTAGCCAAACCGCGGATAACAATCTAAGCAATGTAGAAAACAGTGCAACGGGTACCTGTAGCATTAGCATTACCGGTTGCTCATGGTAGTACAGATGAACTGAATAAAAGGACGGACATAATAGACGAATTATCTTTAAGAACCAGTGATGTAACTAATGTTATGAGGTGCACAACTTCTTATCATTATTTTTTGGTTCTTTATGATATTAAGATTTAGAGCAAATTAATGAAAGAAGCAAAATCAATGTTTTTGCCTTTTTTTTCTTTTTCTTTTATCAAAAACCTCTACCTTGGACAATCCAAGGACATGACTAGACCAGAAACAAAAAATACATAGAGTAAACTCTGGAGAGAGGGAGATTCATGGCACTAGTAGTTACTCTGGAACACAGCGTGTACAGTATACGGTACATGTTCATTAGGCCACTCTGATGTTAGGATACATGTGAGGTTTTCGCACATTTTTTTGTTGTTGTTGCTTTCCTTTCTCTCTTTCTTCCTTGACAAGCTGCCTTAAACCATGGATTGATTTATAATGCACAGCACATAACATTTGGTCCTAGAAGCTAAAATGCATTTTCCAGTTTAAATGACAAATTTCCGAAGCCCATAACAACCCACAGTGACACCGGTGTCACAAATGCTTCCAATCTTGTAGAAAGTTCCTTATTCAGCTTTATCATTGATTTTAACTCAATTTGAACAATTGTGAAGATCAATTTGAACGGCTTAGCCATCATCATGCTCCAAAACGTAAACTTACATAAACCCTTCTAAGATGAGTTAGATTCCAACTTTTATTATTATTATTATTATTATTATTATTATTATTGTTGTTGTTGTTGTTGTTATTATTATTATTGGTTACATTTTCCTTCATACTGATGATAATAAGCATTTTTTGCAAGCATTGAAGTAACTTCTAATTTCTTTGTAAAGTGCTTAACGTGTGCTAAAACATAAGTACCCAAAAACTTCAAAGACTTCCAAGAAAAATGGTATTATGTAATAGGATTGAGTTTAATAAGTAGTGAGCGTAATAGGACTCACTATAGGCTCATTTAAAAAAATGTTGACAAGGTGCAGAAAAAACACACGACACACTTTGGCCATATTTTGTTATGTTTCAAGTTGGTGGAAAATAATGAAAAGAAGGAATTTATTTATAGAGGAAGTAATTAATATTGATAAAATGTCACTGAAAGTAATAACCCGGTTACTGGCGGCTTAAATACTTTCTTTCTTTAACCAAGGATTCATGAGAAGAAGGACCTAGGAGGAAAAGATAATCCTCAATCTAAAGTTCCTGTTTGTTCTCTAATCATTGATATCCTGTGATGTAACTTTAATGTGATAGTCGTGGCCTGTTACAGGAAGATTCCACCTAATTCCTAATTGGGGCTTGGGACCAGCACCGCATGCAGTGGCTGGGTAGTATGGGGTGTGGCAACCCAGCGACCGTGCAGCTCGAACCTTTTCTAGAATGTAGACAATATATCAGAAGACACATTAGAAGATGTGTCCAAACTTTTGACTGGTACTGTATAATAATATGCTTTGATCCTCATACTGTCTCAGTGTATCACAATACAATTGAACGACTATAGGTGATTTTTTGGGGGGTTAAAAATAGGTCTACGGTTAGGTTCATCACTCCATTAGTGATAAACATTCCTTTATTCCTGCCTGTGTAGGTTTATTTCTTCCCATGTGGCAGTCATGCAGCACCTTGAACATACATTTCCAAAAATATAATAATAAAAATGTCCATTTGTGAGTTTGCAAAACTTAATGATTCGCCTAATAACCCAGATGATAAACAATCATCGCATAAGAGACTCGATTATACTTTATCTGCGCTGCATAAAACCCTCACAGGCCCAGCGATTATTAGAGCACAAGCATAGATTTTAAATGTTAAAACAGCTTTTCAGGGGCTCTGCCTTAGAGGACCACTTGATATTCACATCACACCCAAAGGTCCTGGAAATGGCGAGTGGAAAGAACAATAGTGCTCCTTAATGAGGCAGAGTGAAGCACACAGGAGCGGAAACAAGCCCACGGCAAAAAGTTTGGAGGCATCTGAAAATGGCAAAAAAAATTAAAAAAAATTTTAACTCCTACCCTGTCTATATTTTTAATTGATGCAAGAAATAAATCAAACTTGTTTGGAGAAATGTGATTCTTTTGACTTGTTTAAAGATCATCATAATATACATTCAATTGTTTTTTTTTTTTTGTTTTTTTTTTTGGTTCTTGACTTTATTGATGGTTTTCGCTGGTAGAGATCATTTGCAGATTCTAAAAAATCTCCGGCTTGCCTGCCAAAATCGAGCGTCTACCATAAAGGGTTAAAAGAAATCCCAGAGCGTAGGTTGTGGTTTTAGGAGAAGGATGCTTCCACTGTTTTATAAGTCGGCACGATTTATATCATATCACCATAGCAACTGTGAGTCTGTTTATGCATGCATATCATCATTGCACCACAGTATTTTCTAGGTCATGCAGTATATCCTGTTGAAGTATATATATATCCCAGAAATAAAATAAAATAAAGTAACGACAAATGGAAGTAAACATACAGTATAAGTGTGCTCTGGTTTAAATCATTTAGGGATGGGAAATATGGCAAGGTAATATTTACAGTGATCAACACCACTTGCACATTACAGGGATTCAGCTGGGTGTTATTGCCACACCCCGTACAGTCCTGACCTCATTCCAAGGCATTTCCTCATGCTTTGGTCATTAAAGGAATTCCTGGGAGGCCAGTATTTCGGCATACTGAGAAAATGTTCTACCTTGACGGTATCCAAGCACCTGGGATGCAACACTGGGATAAGTGCATTAGTGTAGCAGGGGATTAGCAGGGGATGGGCTGTCATCATTTAGCACTGTTTAAAACATTTCAACGTTTTTTTTTTTAGACATTATTATCCATAGCCGAATTTAAATTTGAAGCAGCAGGGCCTTGTTTTGATTTGTTTTGTTCTTGAATGAGATATGAACTCTACCACTCTGAAGCTTGGAAACACAGTGAATTTTGGCTCTTACAGTTTCTCAGCCTCAGCTACTGTACATCACTCAGATGCATATATAAATTAATAATGATTTGGTTTTATTTTTCTAAAATATATACAAACTAGTAGTTTTCATTAAAACCTCTGTGACCTTGACCAGACAGTTACTCAGAAGGCTGTAAACACTTGGGGCAGCACCGCAGGTCCATGTTAAAGAATATAGGCTTTTTTAGTTGTCCCACAAGTTTCATTTCCATTGACTCATGTCTACATTAAAAATGTAAAAACCTCTTTTGTATTTGACTTTTTAGTTTCTTTTTCCTTTGACTTTTCCTTGAGTTTTTATTTGACTTTGCTGTTGCATCCTGACAAGATTTTTTTATCAATCAATCAATCAATCAATCAATCAATCAATCAATCAATCAATCAATCAATCAATCAATCAGTCAGTATACTGTATACTAATAAGAATGCAATATACTGTAAAATACTAATTTGTTTACATACATACAGTACTTGACACATGTCATGTACCACAAAATTACTATACTACATTTTTACCACAAATCAGCCACTTCAAGCTTGTAGGTTAAGCAGATTTCCAGCATTCGGATCATGTGATCCAGATCTTGTTGACTTTCTCAAGGCCCCGCCCACAAACAATTCTAATAACGCTTATCAGAAGGAACACGTCACCCTCACTAACTGCTGGAATGTACTTCAGTGATCAGTGCCAGCGTTGAACTCAGTCACCAGCGTTATCAACCCTTAACCTCTGCTTTACATTTCATAGCCTAAGGTTTCACACCAAGTCAGCTAAAGAAAAGAAAAGAAAAATGATGGAGGTAATAATATAAGAACAAGGTTCCTTATGGGTTCCTCATTCCAGTTTGAATCAAAGTAAAACAAGTCTAAAGAGTGCAGTTTGGTGGTACTGAGATGAAAAGGTCATATAGAGAATAAAACATCAAGTAAAATCACCAAAAGTCATTTTAAAGTGTTTATCAGTAGTACACTGTGTATTGTGAACAAAACAGTGACCAGAACTACAGAACGGTGTAGAGTTTACAATATATGGAAGATGATTAGGGTCACCATAAAAAAAATATTTGAGTTCTGATTTTTTTCTTTTCTTTTCAGAATTCAGATAAGTCAGATAAGTACAATAAACTCAAGATTTCTGTGATTCGTGTCAGCATACTGACATAATGTCAAGATTTGGAGATTAAGGGAATAATAATGAGATTAAAGTCAGAATTCTGAGAAAAAAAAGGTCAGATTTCTGAGATTATAGTCAGAGGATTTAATTCTTTGGATTCTTAAGATTGAAGTTGGAATTCTGAGATTAAAGGCAGAATTCTGAGATTAAATTAAGAAATCTCAGATTAAAGTCGAAATTCTAAGACTAAAGGCAGAATTCTAAGATTAAAGTCAAAATTCCGACTTAAAGGTAAAAAAAATATTTTAAAGATTGAAGTCAGAATTCTGAGATTAAAGTCAGAATTCTGAGATTAAAGTCACAATTCAGAGATTAAAGTCACAATTCTGAGATTGAAGTCAGAATTCAGAGATTAAAGTCACAATTCTGAGATTAAAGTCACAATTCAGAGATTAAAGTAACAATTCTGAGATTAAAGTCAGAATTCTGAGATTAAAGTCAGAATTCAGAGATTAAAGTCAGAATTCTGAGATTAAAGTCACAATTCTGAGATTGAAGTCAGAATTCAGAGATTAAAGTCACAATTCTGAGATTAAAGTCAGAATTCAGAGATTAAAGTAACAATTCTGAGATTAAAGTCACAATTCTGAGATTAAAGTCAGAATTCAGAGATTAAAGTCAGAATTCAGAGATTAAAGTCAGAATTCTGAGATTGAAGTCAGAATTCAGAGATTAAAGTCACAATTCTGAGATTAAAGTCACAATTCTGAGATTAAAGTAACAATTCTGAGATTAAAGTCACAATTCTGAGATTAAAGTCAGAATTCAGAGATTAAAGTCACAATTCTGAGATTAAAGTCACAATTCAGAGATTAAAGTAACAATTCTGAGATTAAAGTCACAATTCTGAGATTAAAGTCACAATTCAGAGATTAAAGTCAGAATTCAGAGATTAAAGTCACAATTCTGAGATTAAAGTCAGAATTCAGAGATTAAAGTCAGAATTCAGATATTAAAGTCACAATTCTGAGATTAAAGTCAGAATTCAGAGATTAAAGTCACAATTCTGAGATTAAAGTCAGAATTCAGAGATTAAAGTAACAATTCTGAGATTAAAGTCACAATTCTGAGATTAAAGTCAGAATTCAGAGATTAAAGTCAGAATTCAGAGATTAAAGTCAGAATTCTGAGATTGAAGTCAGAATTCAGAGATTAAAGTCACAATTCTGAGATTAAAGTCAGAATTCAGAGATTAAAGTAACAATTCTGAGATTAAAGTCACAATTCTGAGATTAAAGTCAGAATTCAGAGATTAAAGTCAGAATTCAGAGATTAAAGGCAGAATTCTACGGGGGGAAATCTGAATTTTTGTTTATGGTGGTTCTAATCCTCTTTCGTAGTATGAAATTAACATTTTTACTATTATTAAATAACTAAAATAATCTAGAAAATACTAATGTTCTAGGAACCGCTCTAAAACACTGCAGTCATTAAAAAGACAAGAGTTTATGAATGTGTATGCTAACCCTGCTAAGTCTGTTTTTTCAATACATTTTTGCTTTTTTACTTTAGTAAGTTTTCACCTCATACATGAAATATTTGTAAAGTCGTTTTTTTTTTCACATTTCAGCTTTTAAATACTTTTTGGACTAGTTATTAGCAGTCATTTGTTTGTATTATTAGAGGTATAAACATTTATGAGAGTCGAAATGAAGCTATTGTTGGTAAGTCTTAGCCAATTTTAGCTACTTATTAGCATTCTGTTTGTATTGATAGCTACTGTAACATTTGAGGTGAAATGAAGCTGTTGTTAGTTAGCCTTTTGTGGCATTGTTGGTACTGTACACCTAGTACACATCTATATTTGACTACAGATAGCGTGGGCTAACCCGGTAGTTTGCTGCTACTGTAATAAACATATTAGCATTGGTGATTTACCGGTGACTTAGTTAACAAAAGTCAATCTTGTCGAACTAGACTAATATAACAGGATTACCAGACGATTATACTGTAATAGGTTGCATAGTCGTTATGTTATCGATTCAAGATGCTAAGTCTATTTTTTGAGGTTGCCAACTCAAACGTGTTTTAGGCTGCAATAATGATATAATAACTTGAAATACAAGGAACGTTCAAGTCAAACCAGGATTTTGATTGTGCAGAATAACAGGACATCGTTATGAAAGTAAAAACTACCTGAATTTCTTTATATAATCCCCTGCTACAGTAATGCACTTATCCCAGTGTAGCATTTTGCTTGGATACCATCTCAGTATGGCAGAGCCATGATCGGACTGCCTGGTTCAGCGTTGTTAAACGCTGGCCTCCCAGGAACTTCTTTAATGTGGAAATTCGAGAAGTTGCAATAACTCCCAGCTGATTTCCTGTAATGTGCAAGTGGTGCTGGTAAATGATTATGTGTACAGTTCCCACAGCCCACAGACAGAGACGTCTCTTCTGCAAGTTGAGCGGGAACGACTGCAGTGTTCTCCGAGCCACCTCGGCTGAGATCGTCATGTTTGCAACGTTCAAATATTTTACTATAGATAAGAATCTCATCACCATACTGTGCTTGAATAAAAAAAAAATTATGTTCTGTGTTTAAGATGGCAAAATTTAACTGTGAATATAACTGTCAATATAATAACAAAAGTGTCCCAATGACGGAATTTAGAAATTGAATTTTAACCCTCCTGCTCCAGAATAAAAACAATTACTGTATATAGACTAATATATAATTGTGTTTATTCAGGAGCAGGAGGTTTAAAATTCAATTTCTAAATTCCATCATGAGCTCACACTTCCGAATCTGTGATAATTCATATAAAATTGGTTCGTACAAAGGTGGTTATGAAGGTTAAGGTTAAAGCTAATAGGAGGATTAGTGTTGTTTACATTCGATTATTTTTTAATTAACCCAGGTTTTCGCACACAATCCAATGCATTTTAAGGTTTGAATTTGGAGTTCAAGCTGTCCAAGTTGCTTCACTTTCCTTCAAGAGGCTTCATGAGCCCTAATGATAAAGTGACTGAGATACAAATCAACTTATTTTCCTACTGCTGTACAGTAGATCACGGAATGAGTCTTCAGCAGTAAATATTAGAGACTTGAGATCCAGATCCAGAGGCTCATTCGAAAAATATTTTAAGTACAGTCAGAGAACGGCTTCTGATCTCAGGACAGAGAAAAGACGTTGGTAATGTTCTTCTATCCAAACCAATTTAGATAAAAGCAAGGTGTTGAGTTAAGCCTAGCCAGCGAACATATTTTATTCTTTCTGGAATCTAAACCATCAAAGCATGAAGGTCCTTCTGAAACAACCTTCTTCGGCAGACTTTTCTTCTGATCCTGAACATGCCGTGCAAGGTTCTACCTAATCCATTCAAAGAAAGTGGTTCCCCACCTTCTTTCTGAGAACTTTGAACTTTTCCCAGAGTACTCTTTTGTGACATGCTCACGTTATCTGACACTTGTGTATACGCAAGTTTTAATTAGTCAGCTGGAGTGGATTGACCTAAGAGTTCAAAGGCTAGATGAAATCCCATCACAGATGTTCTTCTTCAGGTCCTCAGTACATGCAGGAATTGGATCAGAGCTGGTGTAAGACACGGTGTCACCACCTTTATCCTGACATACACAGCTGTCCCCAGCCTGAGTCTTGCTGCAGGGAATTTTCCATGACGTTCTTGTGAGGAGCTCACGTTCCCGCACGGTTCCTTTATGATTTAGCCGAAGTGATAAAGTGATAGATCATTGGAGCTTCACATCACCTGTACCTTTCCATTCGTACAGGTGACAAATGCTCTCCGGTTAATCATCAGCTCAATCTTTGACAGTCAGTGAAGACGCTCATAACAATGGCCTTTCTTAACTTTCTTAAGGTTGCATCTTCACTGCTTGCAAAACACCGAGCAGAGATAGGGGTCAAGTTAGAGAATGCATGGAGTGTGTTTGCACTGACTTCCATGACCTTTCACACTGAACACGGATCTGTCTGTGCGCACTTATTGCATGAATATTGCAAAAATGCTAAATAGTGTATTGTAACCAGAACATCTGCATACAAGGAGCTAAAAGAACGTTAATCTTCCTGGAACTAACGCCATCAACGCTGATAGTGATGCTTTACTGCAGGCAGTTTATTAACAGTGCATTGATCTTTGTAAGGCGGCTTCCTTTGACCTGCTCTCCGCAAACTCCACAAATGACAGTATAATTCCTACGCTGTTATCTCCGCGGAGGAAATCACTGTCTTAGCAAACATAGTAGATTTTGGCAACATATCTAATGTCTATCTGACCTGGAATATCTACACCTGTTCCACCTATCTGTAATCACGTTTTAGGCAATCTTGTTAAGGTTTATTGAAATTACCTTGGCTTAGCACCAAACGTGACTGGTTAAACAATTTTAAAATCATTTTATAATCATTTTATATAGAAAATTATTCATTTTCAGGGCACTTTGAATACGTTTACATTTTATAAAAGCATGTACTGTATAGTCATTGATTTAGTGCTGTGAGGATGGAAGGAGTCTCCAGTAACAGTCAGAGCTTTTCAGTTTCTTAGTAACGTGAGGGAACAAATTTGTATGACTTGAAAAACTGCTTCGGTATATACGCAATAAAACACTTTGGGATGAACTTTGGGATGTTATAGGAAAATAATCAACAGCGATATGTGACAGTGATAACAGCAACTTCGCTTCACATCTGCATACATCTGGAATTTCCTTAGGGATCAATAAAGAATTTATCTATATATCTATCAACACAGCACCATTATTGATTATTTTCCTATAGCAGCATGTCTCCAATTGTATTATTCTTTCCATACTGAATACTTTCCAATTATGCATTTTCTTTTTCAAATGATTATTATTTATTCATCTGGAAGTAAAGCTGGATCATCTTATCAAGATTTGAACCAGAACTAGCCAAGATGCAGTCAAGATTAAGGTTCTGAAGAAGTTGAATCCAGGTCAAGATGAAATCATGAAGTCATGATCAAGACCAGAAACCATAAAATCCTTAAAGCCATAAGTTCGACTAACTAGTCAATACAGAAAACATCTTCTGAGACCTGATTTGGGCTCTACTGCAGTACTTAAAGACTGAACAAAGACAACCAACAAAGGAGGATTTCACAAAATGAGAAGAAAAAAACAATAAGCTGACAAACCAGAGAAACTGTATGAAATGTATAATAAAGCCGAGGTGGCTCGGAGCCCACTGCAGTCATTCCTGTGACCATTCAGCGATTGGAACATCTGGCTAATCGGTGGATAACTTATCGCCAACGTACGTAAGAAACGCATCTGTCTGAGGAACCTACACGCAATCATTGACCAGCACCACTTGCACGTTACAGGAACTCAGCTGGGAGTTACTGCAACATCTTCCGGAAAAAGTCCTGACCTCGCTCCTAGCCACTTCTACATATTTGAACTCTTAAAGGAGTTCCTGGGAGGCCGGTGTTCAACCACAATCTTTTTTTTTTTAAACGTCAAACGGAAGCAAAACACATTGACTGTAGTTTTTTTTTTTTAGGAATTTAATATAAAAGGTCAAACTAAATTCTTTTTTTTAAAAAAACGTTTATGTAGCTGTCTATCAGTTGTGGTGGAGTGCTTATGAGCGCTGCGGTCAGCAGTAAACGAGTGTACGCCTATGTGCTCCTGCACGGTGAATAAAGGGCACTGGAGTTCAGAGCTGATTGTGGAATTTGGAGTTTAAGCTGTAGTACACTGCAGGGTTATGGCACACTAGCAAGCACACACACACTAACACACACACACACACACACATATACACACACACCACGTGCCTTTAAGCTGCAATAAAATTCACATCTCTTGCTTTTTCTGAGAGTATGGGAACTCCCTGGACATTCCAGGAGCTGAAATAATAAAACAATAAAAAAAATATCTATAATCTATATAAATCTATATTGCAGTGTTTGATCTAAGTATTGGTGAATGTGAGAGTGGAGAGAGAGAGAAAAGACCAGTATATAAGGTAAATACGTTTATACAATGACAAAAAAGACACAGGAATCAGTGAAACACACTCTGCAATATCGTCTGCCTCTGAACAGCCCCGTAAAGAGCCGCCAAGTTCCCAGAGTGGCAGCACACTCCTCACACACCCCTCACACACCTCTGCAGGACATGCTCTCCTCAAACTTCCACGTGAACGCTCTCTAACCCCAACCGTCCTCCCCTGAGACAGAGACGAGCCAGGAAGGAGCGAGCAGGACTCACCTGAAGCCCCGAGGAAGCAGGTGCACTCAGATCAGTGTCTCAGATCCCTCACTGAACAGATGCTTCCATCCCAGACCAAGCGATTCCTCAGGCTCTTCTTCTGCTCCTCAAGCTCCTGAGAAGTCTTCTGGAGTGCTGCGTTGAGTCCTGCACCGGTTTTACTGCAGTAACCCAGGATCCACACACATTCTCTCTCTCTCTCGCTCTCTCTCACACACACACACACTCAGAGTAAGGAGATGGTGGAGTTAGAAGTGCTTGCTTGCTCTGTCTTTATTATCTTCTTCTCCTGGTGCTTATTTCTTAAATAGCTTTAAACACTCACACCTACTCTCTCTCTCTCTCTCTCTCTCTCTCTCTCTGCAGTTGCAGGTTTCTTGCCAGCAGTTCAGCTGTATGCGGTATTGATGGAGTTGCTCGGGGGATGCTAACACAGCATGAATTCTCCCAGAGCTCCACTTTTCCCCTCCCCTTCCTTCCAGTCCACTCTGCTCTCTTTCCCTTCTCTCGCCACGTCCCTCCCTCCCTCCCTCAGCTCACTGTTTTATCTTAGTCAAATTATGCTCTCTCTGTCTCTCTCTCTCTCTCTCTCCTTCTCTATAGTGCATTGCTGTAAACTTTAGTGCTATCTTTCCTACTCTCTCTCTCTCTCTCTGTCTCTCTCGCTCTCTCTCTCTACACACACACATACTGTACACACAATGGTTCTGTAGTTGACCGAAGTGAAAGTCAGATAGATGGATGGATGGAAGGATTTGTTAGATTTTAGTTATTTATTTATTTATTTAATTCCTTGAAGGGAGTCAATAATTCTGAAGTAGGTAAATATATATACTAGTAGATAGATAGATAGAGAGATAGACCCATATAGAGACAGACTGACATCTCTCTCTTTATCTCTCTCTCTCTCTCTCTCTCTCTCTCTCTCTCTATATATATATATATATATAGTCAGCCCCAAAAATGTATACACATTATGTATATTATATTCATATAATATTAATAAGCGGCGCGGTGGTGTAGTGGTTAGCACTGTCCAGGGTCTGGGTTCGATTCCCCGGCCAGGCTCGATTCCCGTCTCTGTGTGCATGGAGTTTGCATGTTCTCCCCGTGCTTGGTGGGTTTCCTCCGGGTACTCCGGTTTCCTCCCACAGTCCAAAGATATGCAGATTAGGCTAATTGGCGTTCCTAAATTGCCCGTAGTGTGTGATTGGGTGTGTGAGTGTGTGTGTGTGTATATATATATACAGTGGTGTGAAAAACTATTTGCCCCCTTCCTGATTTCTTATTCTTTTGCATGTTTGTCACACTTAAATGTTTCTGCTCATCAAAAACCGTTAACTATTAGTCAAAGATAACATAATTGAACACAAAATGCAGTTTTTAAATGAAGGTTTACGTTATTAAGGGAGAAAAAAACTCCAAATCTACATGGCCCTGTGTGAAAAAGTGATTGCCCCCCTTGTTAAAAAATAACTTAATTGTGGTTTATCACACCTGAGTTCAATTTCTGTAGTCACCCCCAGGCCTGATTACTGCCACACCTGTTTCAATCAAGAAATCACTTAAATAGGAGCTACCTGACACAGAGAAGTAGACCAAAAGCACCTCAAAAGCTAGACATCATGCCAAGATCCAAAGAAATTCAGGAACAAATGAGAAGAAAAGTAATTGAGATCTATCAGTCTGGTAAAGGTTATAAAGCCATTTCTAAAGCTTTGGGACTCCAGCGAACCACAGTGAGAGCCATTATCCACAAATGGCAAAAACATGGAACAGTGGTGAACCTTCCCAGGAGTGGCCGGCCGACCAAAATTACCACAAGAGCGCAGAGACAACTCATCCGAGAGGCCACAAAAGACCCCAGGACAACATCTAAAGAACTGCAGGCCTCACTCGCCTCAATTAAGGTCAGTGTTCACGACTCCGCCATAAGAAAGAGACTGGGCAAAAACGGCCTGCATGGCAGATTTCCAAGGCGCAAACCACTTTTAGCAAAAAGAACATTAAGGCTCGTCTCAATTTTGCTAAAAAACATCTCAATGATTGCCAAGACTTTTGGGAAAATACCTTGTGGACCGACAAGACAAAAGTTGAACTTTTTGGAAGGTGCGTGTCCTGTTACATCTGGCGTAAAAGTAACACAGCATTTCAGAAAAAGAACATCATACCAACAGTAAAATATGGTGGTGGTAGTGTGATGGTCTGGGGTTGTTTTGCTGCTTCAGGACCTGGAAGGCTTGCTGTGATAGATGGAACCATGAATTCTACTGTCTACCAAAAAATCCTGAAGGAGAATGTCCGGCCATCTGTTCGTCAACTCAAGCTGAAGCGATCTTGGGTGCTGCAGCAGGACAATGACCCAAAACACACCAGCAAATCCACCTCTGAATGGCTGAAGAAAAACTAAATGAAGACTTTGGAGTGGCCTAGTCAAAGTCCTGACCTGAATCCTATTGAGATGTTGTGGCATGACCTTAAAAAAGCGGTTCATGCTAGAAAACCATCAAATAAAGTTGAATTAAAACAATTCTGCAAAGATGAGTGGGCCAAAATTCCTCCAGAGCGCTGTAAAAGACTCGTTGCAAGTTATCGCAAACGCTTGATTGCAGTTATTGCTGCTAAGGGTGGCCCAACCAGTTATTAGGTTCAGGGGGCAATTACTTTTTCACACAGGGCCATGTAGGTTTGGATTTTTTTTCTCCCTAAATAATAAAGCCCCTCATTTAAAAACTGCATTTTGTGTTTACTTGTGTTATCTTTGACTAATAGTTAAATGTGTTTGATGATCAGAAACATTTTGTGTGACAAACATGCAAAAGAATAAGAAATCAGGAGGGGGCAAATAGTTTTTCACACCACTGTATATATATATATATATATATATATATATATATATATAATGGAGAGAGAGAGAGAGAGATACATAGATACTCTCAAAAACAAAGGAGGCAGACAGTTACCCCACACAAAGCCAAAGTCACAAAGTCATTTTCTACCTCCACATCAGGATCTGTTATCCTTCCTTCTGCTGATGTCATCGAAATGATTGTGTGATTGTGTAGAGCTGAAATTGTCCTGTAAGGCCTAATGAGAAAAGTGTCCTGCTCAGGTCAGGGAAAGAACACAGGGTCTTATTAAAGAGACTTCCCAGAGTTCGCTTACTGTGGAGCATCAGCACATGACTGAGAGTCTGTGAGCGAAAGGTGTGTGTATGTGTGTGTTTCTGTGTGCATGTTCATGAGTGTTTGTTAGATCTTTTCACATTGATAATGCAGTTGGCCTTCTCCATGATGTTGTATAGTGGTTAGTCCAGGGGTGGTAGGGTCAGGACACATGATCCATCTGCACCGGTGGTCATTCTGGTTCAGTCAAATGAGCCTTTCTTGGGTCAAGAACATCGTACAGCTGGTTTTCTTCTTGGCCATGGTCACCCACCGACCTGGCATACTGACTTAAATCAAGGTTGCCAGGTTGGAGTGAATGCATCCAGGATAAATCTGCTAACTAGGGTATTGTTTTATAAGAAGACATTTACTGAAGGAGTTTACTAAACTCACTCACTCACTCATCTTCTATACCACTTTATCCTGTATTCAGGGTGGAGGGGACCTGGAGCCAATCCCAGGAGGCTTAGGGCATGAGGCAGGGTACACCCTGGACAGGATGTCAATCTATCGCACGGCGCACAAACACATACACATACGGAGGAAACCAGAGTACCTGGAGGAAACCCACCAATCACAGGGAGAACATGCAAACTCCATGCACATAGAGACGGGAATCGAACCCGGACCCTGGAGGTGCAAGGCGACAGTGCTAAGTTTACTTAACATGGTTTTAATTTAAATACTGACAAAAGATGTGTGTAAATTCTCAGGGATTATTCTTTCATTCAGTTATTTGCGTATCCCTATGTCTTGATGTCTTGTTGGAGATTAATTTAATATTATATACAATAATATTAAAATACTATTTACATTCACAACCTCTAATCTAAAGCATGCAGTGTCCCTCTAGTGCTGGTAATGAGAACTGCCTCAGTGTAATCCAGCACATAATGATGATGATGATGATGATGATGATGATGAGGAAGACACACCAATGTATTACCAACTTCAAGGACAGAAGGTCACACGCATTTTATCCTGACAGATGTCGTTTAGTTCAATTCAATCACTCAATGGCCTATAATGCTACATTACGATCGAGCAGACGTGGCAAGCCATAAGGGCCATAAACAAATAGTAAAAGAGGGAAGTGCGCTGTTGAATAATGGATGAGCTTGAGCAGCCAGGATGAATGTTAATGTTGGAGCCCTGTGATAGAGCGCTTTTTCCAGCTGACGGCTCCTGCAAAGCCGGTCAATAAGCAAAAATTATTTATAGCTATCGACACGGAGCACATATGTTGCGAGGTGGCTGCTGGGTTGGTTGGTTAATAAAGTCTCAGAAGAATGGAGAAAACTGTTGAAGTCTCTATTGGGACTGGTCAGGTGTTAATTTTGGATGATTGTTTGTTTAAAGAAAAAATCAGGAGTTTATTGCATCTAAATAGGAGCTGTTCAGTGGTTTGATTAATTGAATTAATGGGTCAGAATTGAGTCACACTTTTCAAAATATCTACAGATATGTACAAATGTTAAGAGCGTTATCAGAAAATACAAGCCGCTTCCAACTTTTGAGAAAAAACTCATGTTTTTACGCGAGTATTGCTTCTTTAGGGTTTATTGGCAATTGGTGCAATGCTGCCACCTAGTGGACTGGAGTGTGGAGCAGAAGCTACGCAGCTATTATCCAAAATTCATGTTTAGTCATTTTTGATATTCGTTCTTCTGTTTTTGTTTAAGCCAGGAGCATAAACAAACCAATTAGACCTCACCCCTAATATGACCTCATATAAGGGAACACTCTCCCAGCTCTATTGCTCAGCTCTGCTCTTCACCGGAATAATGCTCAACTGCCTTGTTTGAGAAATACACCAGATTATACAGCTGGGGTATAATCACACACACACTTTGGTGAACCTCTGAGACCTGTGTTAACTTGTTAAGAAAATTGTAAAATTGGGGACATTCAAATAGTTTGTAATATTCTAAAAACTATAAGAAGTGTATTAGCTTCAGGAAAAAAAAACAGACAATAAACATTATGTTATCAAAGTAAATAAAAAATCTCAACACCCAAAATTAAAATTAGAATATCATTAGTATATTCGAAAATTAATGGGCTTATTAGAATTGAATATTGTTTCAGCTCATTCACAGGGATGTGCATGACACAAGTGCTAAATGCAACAACAAAAAAATGCTGAAAGAAGTCTAGTTTTAGTGCTTTATAAAGTTTTTCATTTACAAGACCTCTATGGAAAGTTTTTTTTTTACTCAACAACTTAAAAAAAGTTTATCTGGTTAAGGAATTACTAGCTAAATTGTTATATAAAAACTAGCATGTTCGTCAGACAGTCTATGATGATAAATGGACCAAGAATATTCTGAGATTCATTAATTTAAAAAAATTAACTTTTAAGTTTGGTAACTATATTTGGTGTAAAAATAGTTTAGGGACATACTGTTCCATGAAAAGATCATTGACTTATTGACTGTTATTGACTGATTTTCTGATCATACAAACATTGAATATTCTGCTTATTTTTACTGGAAGCATCAAAACCGAGTGAATGTCAACTGCATAGCCCTCAATTTTTCACCTGGGCTGAACGGTTAAACGGTTGCCATGTGGTTTCTTTTTCCATTAATGGACTCGAAACACTTAGAACCAGCTACAGTTACACACACCTGTACAGCTGCTTCAATACTGTGCTTTCAGCCTACCTACTGAATGTCCTACTTTTTAAGCAATGCCAGGATTACGGTCTAATTGTAAAGCAAATGCACACCTGTGCCTCACTCGTCCTCAGTCACCCTTGAACATTAGACGTCCTGAAAACTCGGTCATGTGGCTTTCCTGTATTTTTTATTTTCTTTTTTAAAGCTGAAAAAGAAAAGGATATCAGAATTATCCTGCACTTCATTTACACAGTGCTGCTGTCTTTCTCTGTACTTCTTTTTATTTTTTTTTAAGATTTGATATTATATAGTGCATCCATATACTATATGGATGGAAATATGGATGTAAATATGGACTGTACTTTATTAACAGAAGTACCTTCATTAACAGAAGATACATTCTGTTGAGTAATGTTGATAGAATTATCACACAACAAAATGCTATCAGTTTGATGCTCTGTAAAAACTTGTAGGCCAACCAATTTTTATAAACCACGGCCATTTTATTTTCTTCTTATTATTTTTTTAAGGATCCTCTCACATATTCCTCCTATTGCCACTTACTGTACCTATTCTTACCCATTCCACCCACTGCCGGGGCAGGAGTAGTGTAGTGGTTTCCAGCTTTGGATTACTGATCAGGAGGTTCCAAGTTCAAACCCCCACCCCCACCAAGTTGTCATTGAGCAAGGACCTTAACCTTCAACTGCTCAGAAGTATAATGAGATGAAGTTGCTCTGGATAAGGGCATTTGCCGAATGCTGCAAATGTACCTGAATGATTCAAATGAAGATGGTTCTACAAGTAAAGTTACAAAAAAAAAACTGAATGAACCTTGAGATCAAATGTAATCCTAACTTTCATCTTACTAATTCTGCAAGTTCTGCAAGTTTTGCAAGTGCAATGTGTTAGACCATGTTCGCTCTTACCAAACTTACTAATAACTAGCTAATGAATATGTTCTGAGTAAAGGAGAAGATTGGAAATACAGGATTTTGAAAAAAGAAAAAAGAATAAGCTCAGATGGCTTATAAGCAAATAAATAAATATTCAGAATACTTTGCCAAACTGAAGTGTCTTCCAAATCAAACAATTCCTGAAAGCTGTACTGTTTACTCAGATTTAATGAGCACAAACAAGTGTGGGTGACAAAAATACTAAAAACAAGCACAAGCATTAAATCTGAGTCATTCCATAATGAATTCATCATTGTATCTTACTACACAATGGAAAATGAAAAATAAATCTATAAGACCTCTGTCTTTAGGTAGTGTTGAGTCCTAGGCTGAAGTTCATGAGTAGGTGAAAAGATTTCCCTTTGCTGTTTGACTTCGTGGCTCCTCATGCACACTGCCACAAAAAGGAAGGATCCTCCAATGACCAACAGAAGTCCTGAGAACCAGGCGGAGAACATGGCTTCACCGTACTCCCAGCGTGGCATCACGTCAGGAAAACCCTCATCCCAGAACTCCACCACCATCACATATGCAATCAGTGACACAGGTGCCAGAGTTGTGAGTCCTGACACCCAGATCAGCACACCACCAAGGATGAGGAGTCCCCTCTTTAGCCTGGCACGGCCAGCCCCGATCTCAACGCCATCAAGTCCAAAAAATGCTGCCAACACGCCTAGAAAACCGGTCACAATCGATAAACACATGAGAATCCTTGAGGCGAGCGTGACGGGAGGCAGCGCGAGAAGAGACTCAAAGGCTTTACAATGGAGACCCACTTCCTCTGTGAAGATGCAAGTATGCCACAGACCCTCATACCAATTCTCCATCTCGTTCAGCTCTGAGTTCATAGTCTTCCACAGAGGCAAAAACGTAGTAATGAACGTCGTAATGAGGCCACCAAAAGCCACAAAGAGTGACGCTCTCTGTACAATCTTAGTGGTTAGAAGCACCATCGTCACTCCTGGTTCCTTCCCCGCTCTGTACATCCCAGAAAGTCTCTATCCAACTGATTCCTGCTTTAATCTGTCCCTCCCCAGGAACCAGAGAGCCCCAGCACAGCCCAGCCCAGCCCAGCCCGACTCCTTATCATCAGGTGTTTTAATAAGAGAAGCACGCAGTAATCCTTAAACATGGCCTTGCACAAGAGCCGTTCTGTTTAGCTGAAGTGATGAATATCATGGAGGACAATAAGGCCTTTTAAGAAGTTGAAGATAGGTCTAGATTTGAATCCGGTTGGATCGCAAGGAGCCTCCGCACGGTGAAACCTGAGCAGGTCAAGGATGAATTCACAATCAGGACAAAGAGACAAGAGGGTTATACTGACGCTTTAGGCAAATCTGGATATTGAAAATAACTAATTAAAGACAAATCAGACAAAAAAAATTATTAGAGCTACATGTGTAAAGTATTATGAAATGAAGTGAATGAGGATTATAATATTTTTGAACATGAGCAGAAGCATTCCTCACTCAAACAAATAAAAAAATATTTTTTTAAAGAAATATCTCCGAGCTAAAGGTGAACGTTATCAGAATGAACGAGGAGTTAAAAGAAAGTTGGGCTTTAGGATTCCTGAAAACTGTTACATCTACTGCGCTAATTTTATTTGTGATATGATACTTACACAGAGCTCTCGGTTAAAGTCTAACATTAACATGTAAATGCTACATTTAACATTTATATAGTCCTTAGGGTAAAAAAAATTATAACACTAAAAAAAAAAGAAACAGAGCGTCCTTAGTAACAAATGTTCCTAGAACTGCAACATGCTAAGCTGCTAATAACATGAGATTATTAGCTGGTTAAAAAAATTTATTAGATAAAATCAAAGAAAGTATAAGAAAGAATCTTAATTCCTTAAATCATATTCAATTTCATTATTACTAAGAGTGAAAAGTGACATTAAATCCAGCTTTAGTTAGCTTTACACAGCACATGAACTAATGCTAGCTAAAACCAGCTACTTCTGCAGCTAATCCCTGAATCTAGCTAGCATAAAGAGAGTCTAGCTACAAACCAGCTATTATGTTAAGCTAGCTGTTGTTACACAACCTAGAGTAAAGTAAAGATATTAAAAATGTGTACTAATTGCTAGCGTGTAAATTTGTAGTGATATACTGTATAGTTCTGTTTACCTCTGTGTGTGTCTTTGTTTGTTTTTGTTTTAGCTGTTTATCTGCATTTTGGTGGTAGCTAGCATTTAAGTTAATGCTAGCAGCTAATCACAGAAGACAGAGACATTTAACAAATAATTACATCAATGAAAAAACAAATTCCCATTCTTTCTTGACATTGGGGTTTAAATTTGTTAGGGATTTGGATTTTACTGAATGAACAAAAAAAAAATTGTAGTGCAAATGAAAGAAAAACTAAAGTAATACAGATAATTGAAAGCTTACTTTAAGTATTTGAGGCACCAGGTCTGCTTATGAACATAAATTACATTAATTAAAAAAAAAAAAAACATGTTCTCCCTGTGCTTGGTGGGTTTCCTCTGGGTACTACGGTTTCCTTCAGCAGTCCAAAGACATGCAGATTAGGCTATTTGGCATTCCAAAATTGCCCATAGTGTGTAAATGAGCATGGCAGTGTGTGTATATGTGTCCTGAGATGGATTGGCACCCTGTCCAGGGTGTACCCCGCCTCAAGTCCCCCCGCTTACTTACTTACTCACCATACCGCGGGACAGGGGTAGCTCAGTGGTTAAGGCACTGGACTATGTTTCAGAAGATCCCAGGTTCAAACCCCACAACCACCAAGTTGCCACTGTTGGGCCCTTGAGCAAGGCCCTTAACCCTCAACTGCTCAGTTGTGTAATGAGATAAAAATGTAAGTCACTCTGGATAAGAGCGTCTGCCAAATGCCTAAATGTAAATGGTGAGTAAGTAAGTGAAACTCAAGTGTGTCAAATAAAAAATTTAATAACTCAAACTATTAGCATATTTCCTAAGATTAATTTAAAAAAGGATTTATGATACAGAAAAACCCAGCGACTGTATGATATGTTTATTCATGCGTTCAATACTTGGCCAGAGATCCTTTAGCACAAATTACTCCATCAATATGGCATGACAAGGAGACGATCAGACTGAGGTGTTTTTCACAACCGGGTTGCTTTTATAGCAGCCTTCAGCTTGTCTCTACTATTGGGTCGAGTGTTTCTCATCCTCCTTTTGACAATACTCTCTGGGCTTCAGGCGCATGGCCAATCAAGCATAGTGATCTCATGGTCAGCAAACCAGGTAGTGGTAGTTTTGGCACTGTGGTCAGGTGCTAACTCCTGCAAGAAATCTTCATGTCGATAAAATTTGAAGTACTTTAAAGTCTCCTGGTAGACAGCTGTGTAGACTTTGGACTTGATGAAAAAAAGTGGACCAACACGAGCAGATGACTAGGCTCCCCAGTTATCACCCAAATGAGGGTGGGTTCCCTGTTGAGTCTGGTTCCTCTCAAGGTTTCTTCCTATTGCCATTTCAGGGAGTTTTTCCTTGCCGCCGTCGCCGTCACCCTTGGCTTGCTCATCAGAGACATTTCATTCATTATTCATTCATCTCATTATTATCTAGACACATTTTTCTCACACATACACACTTCCAAATATTTTCTTTTCTAAAAAATGTTTTCTTTCATTTTTGAAAAATTTCTTTCATTTTTGTGAAGCTGCTTTGAGACAATGACCATTGTTAAAAGCGCTATACTATATATAAAATTGAATTGAATAGAATTGAATTGAATCGAATTACTGACTGTGGAAACTTCACACGGGTCTTTAAGCAACTTAGATTCTGTGCCTCTCCACTCTTCCGCAAAATCATTTGGATCCATTTCAAACCATTACCATTAAAATCACTTGGGGTTTAAGCTCTCCTTAGACCTCCGGGGCAGCTCTGGCCCCTCAGGGCATGACTCCACAAGACCTTTGGAGATGTGCTGTGGTGTCTGGCACTAGGACATTAGAGATGGATCTTTCAGGTGCTGTGGCACCCCAAGGCTCAATCGGATTGGAATCTGGGGAATTTGAAGGTCGTATCAACAACCTTACAATCATTGCCTGCTGGGTCTTGTGCTTAGCAGTCTGTGATGCACCATGCTTTCTGATACCTTTCTGCGTTTTGGTGATTTGTTCTACATCGGCTTTTCTGTGGGTCCAGACGGGCATAAATCAGCCTTGGGTGCCCATGATCCTGTAACAAGTTTAATGGTACATAATTGACAATCAGTGTTATGGCTGATTGGTGTACACATTTACAGTGGTGTGAAAAACTATTTGCCCCCTTCCTGATTTCTTATTCTTTTGCATGTTTGTCACACAAAATGTTTCTGATCATCAACCACATTTAACTATTAGTCAAAGATAACACAAGTAAACACAAAATGCAGTTTTTAAATGAGGGGTTTTATTACTTAGGGAGAAAAAAAATCCAAACCTACATGGCCCTGTGTGAAAAAGTAATTGCCCCCTGAACCTAATAACTGGTTGGGCCACCCTTAGCAGCAATAACTGCAATCAAGCGTTTGCGATAACTTGCAACGAGTCTTTTACAGCGCTCTGGAGGAATTTTGGCCCACTCATCTTTGCAGAATTGTTGTAATTCAGCTTTATTTGAGGGTTTTCTAGCATGAACCGCCTTTTTAAGGTCATGCCACAACATCTCAATAGGATTCAGGTCAGGACTTTGACTAGGCCACTCCAAAGTCTTCATTTTGTTTTTCTTCAGCCATTCAGAGGTGGATTTGCTGGTGTGTTTTGGGTCATTGTCCTGCTGCAGCACCCAAGATCGCTTCAGCTTGAGTTGACGAACAGATGGCCGGACATTCTCCTTCAGGATTTTTTGGTAGACAGTAGAATTCATGGTTCCATCTATCACAGCAAGCCTTCCAGGTCCTGAAGCAGCAAAACAACCCCAGACCATCACACTACCACCACCATATTTTACTGTTGGTATGATGTTCTTTTTCTGAAATGCTGTGTTACTTTTACGCCAGATGTAACGGGACACGCACCTTCCAAAAAGTTCAACTTTTGTCTCGTCGGTCCACAAGGTATTTTCCCAAAAGTCTTGGCAATCATTGAGATGCTTTTTAGCAAAATTGAGACGAGCCTTAATGTTCTTTTTGCTTAAAAGTGGTTTGCGCCTTGGAAATCTGCCATGCAGGCCGTTTTTGCCCCGTCTCTTTCTTATGGTGGAGTCGTGAACACTGACCTTAATTGAGGCAAGTGAGGCCTGCAGTTCTTTAGATGTTGTCCTGGGGTCTTTTGTGGCCTCTCGGATGAGTTGTCTCTGCGCTCTTGGGGTAATTTTGGTCGGCCGGCCACTCCTGGGAAGGTTCACCACTGTTCCATGTTTTTGCCATTTGTGGATAATGGCTCTCACTGTGGTTCGCTGGAGTCCCAAAGCTTTAGAAATGGCTTTATAACCTTTACCAGACTGATAGATCTCAATTACTTTTGTTCTCATTTGTTCCTGAATTTCTTTGGATCTTGGCATGATGTCTAGCTTTTGAGGTGCTTTTGGTCTACTTCTCTGTGTCAGGTAGCTCCTATTTAAGTGATTTCTTGATTGAAACAGGTGTGGCAGTAATCAGGCCTGGGGGTGACTACAGAAATTGAACTCAGGTGTGATAAACCACAGTTAAGTTATTTTTTAACAAGGGGGGCAATCACTTTTTCACACAGGGCCATGTAGATTTGGAGTTTTTTTCTCCCTTAATAACGTAAACCTTCATTTAAAAACTGCATTTTGTGTTCAAGTATGTTATCTTTGACTAATAGTTAACGGTTTTTGATGAGCAGAAACATTTAAGTGTGACAAACATGCAAAAGAATAAGAAATCAGGAAGGGGGCAAATAGTTTTTCACACCACTGTATGTATATACAGTACAGTGATCCTGTTTGGACAAAGAGGACTGTGTTCCAAATATTTAATATCCATGCTGCAACAACATGAGCAGGTTGATGATAAAAGATATAAGCAGCACAAGCAGGAATGCAGAATTGTCAGGTTTAGGAAAAAAACAATCATAAGGTTTATTCCTCCACCCCCAATACCTATTACAGTATCTTCTACGATAACACGTCTTAACAGTTTTCAGGTCTACGGCTTCCATGGTTTAGATTTTAGTTTTCCACAACTTCAGTAGTGTTTGGATACAATCAAGATAGAAAGTTTTCTCAGTATGCTGGAACCATGATCAGACTGCCTGCATCATCATGTCTGAAACACTAGCCTCCCAAGAACTCCTTTAATGGCCCATATGAGGGATGTAGCAGTTATGCAATTTATGTAGGATGCATGAAGTAACAGTTAGTGAATCCTAAGTCCAAATTTATGAGAAAGTAAATTTTAGATTCACTGTCAACATTTTTTTTTAGTGAAAAACATTCACTTTGCCAACTTCAACAATGCCACATTTAAAATCAGACTTCTGTTTTTAAAGCACTTTATAATTTAAAATAATGGACCACATACTGCTTTCATCAATGTGATTTCTTTTATGTGTTTGTGTACCAGTGTTGAAGCCCTGAGGCTTTGGGTGGCCTGAATGTCCCTCTCAGGTCTAGTTGCACTTGTTGGCAGTGGTATTTAAGAGTGCAGACTCACACCATGAATGAGCCTCTTTGTGCTTCTGTCTAAAACTTCTCTTTCATTCTGTCTTTTGTTTCGTCCTCTCCATCCAAGAATCAGCAGAGAGTCAGACGTAGACAGATGGTCATCACATGGACTAAGAAACAACTAAAACACTGTTGCAACTGCAGAAAGTATGAGAATTCCTTTGGAATAGCTGGTAGCCAGTTATCAGATGTACAATGTCTTGCAGAGGTTTTAAATAAAACTACATAAAATCAAACATTAAAAAAATACGTCAAAGTAATTATCAGTGCATAAGTACAGGTCCTTCTAAAAAAATTAGCATATTGTGATAAAGTTCATTATTTTCTGTAATGTACTGATAAACATTAGACTTTCATATATTTTAGATTCATTACACACAAACTGAAGTAGTTCAAGCCTTTTATTGTTTTAATATTGATGATTGTGGCATACAGCTCATGAAAACCCAAAATCCCTATCTCAAAAAATTAGCATATTTCATCCGACCAATAAAAGAAGTGTTTTTAATACAAAAAAAGTCAACCTTCAAATAATTATGTTCAGTTCTGCACTCAATACTTGGTCGGGAATCCTTTTGCAGATTCTTGTGTCTCTCAACTTTCTCTTCACAATATCCCACAGATTCTCTATGGGGTTCAGGTCAGGAGAGTTGGCAGGCCAATTGAGCACAGTAATACCATGGTCAGTAAACCATTTACCAGTGGTTTTGGCACTGTGAGCAGGTGCCAGGTCGTGCTGAAAAATGAAATCTTCATCTCCATAAAGCTTTTCAGCAGATGGAAGCATGAAGTGCTCCAAAATCTCCTGATAGCTAGCTGCATTGACCCTGCCCTTGATAAAACACAGTGGACCAACACCAGCGGCTGACATGGCACCCCAGACCATCACTGACTGTGGGTACTTGACACTGGACTTCAGGCATTTTGGCATTTCCCTCTCCCCAGTCTTCCTCCAGACTCTGGCACCTTGATTTCCCAATGACATGCAGAATTTGCAACCTGTAGCCCATTTCCTGCACACGGTGGCTCTGGATGTTTCTACTCCAGACTCAGTCCACTGCTTCCGCAGGTCCCCCAAGGTCTGGAATCGGTCCTTCTCCACAATCTTCCTCAGGGCCCGGTCACCTCTTCTCGTTGTGCAGCGTTTTCTGCCACACTTTTTCCTTCCCACTGGGGTGCCTTGATACAGCACTCTGGGAACAGCCTATTCGTTCAGAAATGTCTTTCTGTGTCTTACCCTCCTGCTTGAGGGTGTCAATGATGGCCTTCTGGACAGCAGTCAGGTCGGCAGTCTTACCCATGATTGCGGTTTTGAGTAATGAACCAGGCTGGGAGTTTTTAAAAGCCTCAGAAATCTTTTGCAGGTGTTTAGAGTTAATTAGTTGATTCAGATGATTAGGTTAATAGCTCGTTTAGAGAACCTTTTCATGATATGCTCATTTTTTGAGATAGGGATTTTGGGTTTTCATGAGCTGTATGCCACAATCATCAATATTAAAACAATAAAAGGCTTGAACTACTTCAGTTTGTGTGTAATGAATCTAAAATATATGAAAGTCTAATGTTTATCAGTACATTACAGAAAATAATGAACTTTATCACAATATGCAAATTTTGTGTGCAGGACCTGTATTCATACCCAATGATACCTAATTGAAACCTATTGAGAATGACTCCCAGTTTAAAAGATGTGAATGAATGACCAGATGAAACGGTTAAACTTTTATTAAGGAAGTTATTCAGATACATTAAAGTCTACTTAAGTTCTCTGCAGTTAATATACAAATCATACAGTTCCAGAATTGTGAAGCTGTACATATTTATTTACGTTAAAGTCATTTAACTGCAAGCAGAAACATTTAGAAGTGGAAAAAAAAAAAGTATATTTTAGGAATAAATAAATCTCAGGATATAATATTTACATTGCAGTATAGAAAACATTCACATATTCAAAGCACTTAATAGGACTGATTAATGTGTAAAGAGTAAGAGTGTTAAAGTTAGTGATAGTGAACAGTTGTCGGTTATAATCATTTATGTATTTGGCATTATCGTAAGTATACAAATTGTGTTTTAAGTTTGTAAAGAATTATTTTAAAGAACCCCTGAACTTGAAAACACAACTGACTTGTTTAATGTGTTTTTCTTAATACACTAAAATGGTCAGAGAGAGTGAGATAAAGAAAGAAAGGAAAAAGATTCACTCAGATTGTGTTTTGTACCAAACAGGTCAGATATGCAAATCATTAGATGCCTGAACAGTACGAGTGTATCGAAGCAGTCAGTCATAGGAGCTACACTACAGTATATGGCAGCAATTTGTGGACAGCTGACCATCACACCCATATTTACGCTTTGAACATGTCATTCTGTCAGATTTAGTCATTATTGGCTCTTATAATAAGCTCCACTCTTCTTAGAAGGCTTTTCACTAGATTTTGGTGCATGGGTGTCATGATTTGTGTTCGTTCAGCTACAAGTGCATAACTGAGCTCAATCAAATAGTCTGCAGTTCATCCCAAAGGTTGATTAGTGGGGTTGAAGTCAGGGCTCAGTGCAGGACACTCTTTTCACCTCATCCAATCCAACCTTGGTTTGTGCATGGATGCATTGTCATGTCGAAAATGTTTTGAGTGCATGTGATGGAGAAACTCCAACGCAAACACATTCTATACAACTGTGAGCTTCGAACTTTGGGAAAGATCAACATGTAGGTGTGACTGACAGGTGCGCACAAACTGGTGGCCATATAGTATATGATCTGGCATGATGTTCTAGAAGAATAATCAACTCTCACGCAGATTAGATTATTGTTCAATAACAACATGCCCTATAGTGTTTTACTTTACTTATACCACAGTTATTCGACAACAATCACAGCTATTGGTTTAGGGCAGCGTCAGGTCTTTCCAATTTGCGTTTATATAATTACAGGAATTAACGTAATGCATTTCGCCGTTTTCAGAATTTACAGAAGGACACTTACATTATCCTACATTAAAATATTTAATGGATTGTTCAGGGGTTCTTTAAACCAGTTAACATGGTACAAAATGAACGTGTTAGTACTGTATATCTGTCAGGAAGTAAACCATGCATAGAGTTTTCCACAGATTCAAGTTGTTAGATGAAAAAACGAAGCAAGCGAGGTGGGGGTGGAAGAGAGGAAGGGAGAAACGACAGAGACACTGCATAAGATGAATAAATAAACAGGTGAGGTGAGAAGAGACGAGACGAGACCAGACCAGGAGACATGCCTATATATCGGAGCTCATCTCAGCACACTGTTTATCTGATATGTGCGATGCCAGGGACTCTATGATGTCCAACAGCAGCGGCTGGCTGAGCGATCGTAGGTTGGGGAGCTTGGACACCTTTAGGGGAAGGAGAGCAGAGCAAGAAAAGAATAAAATGACAGTAAACAAAGCAACACAAGGCAAAAAAATAAATTAAGGAGCAAATTAAACGTAGCAGAATAAAAATGAAAAACCAAAAATATTGCACTAATATTGAGTTCTGGCGCGTTCATGCTCCATGCAAACGCTGGGTACTGTATCGATCACAGCGAGTGCTAACGACCACGGTAATCTGATTTAGATGCAGGTCGGATTTAGGTTGCAGATCCTGCACTGATTAGAAGTGACAGTGAGATGAAGAAGGCTTTAGCCGTGGTCAGGTAACCAGCACAGCCGCAGTGCCTCGCTCAGCAGTACACCCACCTTGATAAACTGGTGCACTATAATATGCAGACAGTGCTTCTTCATGTCCAGAGCCTGAGTCTTATCCGCCGCCTCGAGGATCTGAAAATATAAAAAGAACAGAAATATATGGTCAAATGCTTTAAAAAAAATAATAAACTACCCATCAGGCTTTTTCAAACTGTTCATAGTTTCATTTATTGCAGCAACCTAACTGAATTCAGGTTTTCATAAAAAAATTTTTTTTTTATTAATTACTAAACAACTGAACTACTGAAATAACAGATGCTGAAAACAATGACATCTGTGTCCTATTATGTATGTAAAGGAAGATTGGATATAAGGGAAGATCTCTCATGCACACAGCTATCTGTGCAAAAAAAGCGACATGATCCGAGTCTCTTTCCTGAAAGAGCGCTCCTGTTATTTTTACCAGGTTGTGTCTCATTTGCAGTTCGCGAGCGATCCACCTAGGTCTTACCTGCAGGACGTTCTCCACAGTAACGTTCATCTCCAGGTTCTGCTTGCAGTAAGCCTGCAGCCTGTTGTTCGAGAAACCATAATAATACGGCGCTGCGAACAAATACCTGTACTCGGATTAAGGACGAAAAACAGACAGATATGTGCATTTGCCGTACTTTGTTACATACACACACTAAGCTGATTGAGGATGGACTAAATCACTCGAGGGTGTGTTGTTCTGGGAAAACAAACCAACAAAACAGTGGTGAGGTGCATTACAAGTCAAATTACCACTGCAATGATGATTCATTTTCTAGAATATAACTTATCAAAGTGTTTGATACCACAGAAACTTGACAAGTTCTTATTTATCGTTCCATTTAAACGGCATCGATTATGAAAAATTCACTTTTTAATCTGATTTGAATCCACATGGGTCTCAAGCATGCATTTTTCTTTTTTTCTTTTTTATTCTTGTCAACACGAAAGACTTCACAAAGTTTTCATGGAAGTCCTGCGTCACGTATTCCGATTGGCTAGAAAAACACATTTCCACAAAGGGGTGTTGAAACGGGGATTTTCAGGAATACCAGATTTACATGGTTTCAGTGGTGTTTTAGCTGGAACAATACATTTTGTAGATATATTAAGATTTAGACTTTAATGTCACTTTTTAAAAATGAGAATAACTTAACGCTGTGGAACGTTCATGAAACTAGTTAGTTCTTGTTATCAGCTATATACTACTGGTGTTGAAGTTGATGAGACAGAATTAGTATGAGAAACAAGTCAGCTTGTTAAAGACAAAGATCACAGTAACAATTTTAACACTATACACTTTTGGAAACACATTAATTTCTAATTAGACATAAATATTTGATTGGATTACAAGCACGTTTCCAGAACGAATTATGCTCGCTATCCAAAGTCCAACTGTAATTAAATACAAAGCACTCGTATATCGAAGCACTCGTATATCAAATCGTATATAACATATTTCCCTGTAAGAAATAATGGAAACTTTGTATTAATTATTTTTATGTAGAACAAATCATCAAAGTAAAAATGAAAAAAAATTAACCTGCACTTTTAAGTCACTACATTTGGACACAAAATTCAAAAAATGCTTTTACGGATGTTGCCTATACGAGTGACGCATGCGCACTGAGACCAAGCATGAGAGATTATTACCCACACCCCACAGCTTGACAAAGAGAACAACCATTGGCTCAGTTGTGATCATGTGACGTTCAGCAGACAAAGTGTATACAGTGGAACCTCGGATTGCGAGTAATGCGGTTTGCGAGTGTCCCGCAAGACGAGCAAAGATTTTTTTACAAGTACAAGTACAAAGTCTTGGTTTACAAGTACAGAGTATCCTGCATCACGCATGTGCTTCTTGTTTTGACGCCGAGCATCACATGATCACAACTGAACCAATGGTTCTTCTACTTATTTTATGTTTTCTTACACTGCTAAAACTTTATCCCTCCCTGCTAGAATCTAGCACTTAAGCTTAAAGAAACTGAGATCCAGATCTGCTTAAGCCACTCATAAATATTCCACAAAGGAAATTACTTCCATATTTCACATAGTTTTAGTTTGTGCCAGATGAACCATTATTCTACCACAATAACCACCACAAGTTCTCATCCTGTTAAGAATGTGCATTTAGAGATGGTGGAATAAATCAATCTTTCATCAGAAATTCTTTTTCATGTGAGCATGAGGATTCGTCAACGTTTAAAAGGATACAGCGAGTCCTCTGGAGGCATGTTGACATCTCCGTAATAAATGTAGCGCAGCATGGAGTCGAAGGCCTGTTTGCTTGGCACCATTTCCCCTATGGAGATGTTCACCTGTCCGTCTTCGGGCATGAACGAGCGGAACATCGCCTCGAAATAGCTGGAGAGAAAAACAACAACTGATCAACCTCTGTTCTACTCTGACTTAATTAATACCTTAATTCATATTAATAAATGAATAAGAAAGAAAGTACTAACAAAATATGAACAACAAACCTATTAAATTTAGAGCAACCACAAGTATGTTATAAAATAAATTACCTTCTGACCAACCAGCTTTGAGATTCACCAGGGTTGTGGTATTACAAATAAGATTATTATACACAGATTTTATCTTCAAATGATGAAGGGGTACCTGGAGCGGGCTGCCAGGATGGCTTTATGCGCTGGCCGAGGATGCCCGTCCAACAGCAGGATGATGTCACAAAATTCCAGCCCCGCCCCTTCCAGGTAAGCCTTCATGTCCTGGACCAGAGACGTACCTGTGTAACAAACAAACAAAATAAAAAATTACACTAAGGAAAAGAAAAAAAAAAATCATCATCTTGACTATTTAATTTATAATACTAAGCTACAAACTTCAAGTACTCTCAAAAATTAAAAATGTACAGTACTGAGCAAAAATCATGAGCCCCTCCTCGTTTCTTTCTAATAAATTACATTAAATTACAGAAACTGGAACAAAAGTTTTAATATGACATGCTGCAAAGTGCCTAAAAATACAATGTAGAAATTGACTGTTTATGTTTAAACATTTGTGGCCAAATTAGTTATGTATGCTATGGTAATGTGTGAACAAACATTTGACTGTATAACGTGTGTGTGTGTGTGTTTTACAGGCATACCGATATCGACTGGCTGATCAGAGTAGACCCTGGGAGGAGGCTGCTGTTTGCGTCTCACGATCTCCACGATGAGAGGAGTGGAAAGATGCTCGAACTCCTTGGTCATAATCACCTGATTGAAGTGAGTCTCCTTCACCACAAAGTTCAGGCAATGCTCCTGAGCAAACACAAGAATGGCAGAGAGAAATGTTTCAGGGAGTTATGGATGTGTGGATTATTTTGTGAGTTTATAGAGTTTTCAACAAGTTTAAAAAACAAATGTGTATCTAGCTTACTGTGAAGCTGCCTTATGACAGTGGCATCGCTATACAGCAAGTCCTCGACTTACGAACAAGGTCCATTCTGAAAGGCCGTTCGTAAGTCAGATTTGTTCTCAAGCCTGACAGAGTGTGTGTCTTGTACACGTTTTACACAAATATACAATGTAAAGCATTGTATACAAGGCAGCCATTTTCTACTTTAGACATTTTATACATTAAATTGCACGTAAAATATTGTGTAGAATTGTATATATTGGTACCTGGTGCATTGCAGTGTATTTTTTGTACAGTACACGTGAGCTATTTTTTCATATCTATGTTAATATAATATATAATATAGATGCCCATTTGTATCTGTGGAAATTAGTAACTCGAATGTTTTCGTAATTTGGGGCAATTTGTCTAAACACAGTAAAGACAGTGATGTTTGAGCCAGATCTTGTTTTGTGAAGTGAAAAAAAAGAAACGCCATTAACATCAGTGTAGTGTTGTAACTCTCATAACTCTGTGCTAATACTCCAGTCACCTTGAGCTGGTCGAGCTGCAGTTTGTTTGCATTCTCGCACACACTGAGGACGTTCTGCAGGTCAACCGAGGCCTCGATGTACTGCACACACAGCTGCTCCAGCCGCGAAAGCTTGAAACTCAGGGCAAGTTTATATACGTCCATGATCAACAGGACATCTTGAACATGGCCTGAGGGAGAAGCAGAGAAAAGGGAAGTGGGGTTGTTTAAAGGGCATCATGCAATAAGTTTATTTTTTTATATAATATTTTTGTTATTATATGAAAGTGAAACAGGACGGTTAGGACATGCAGCTTGTGCATATGAGGATCATTTCACTGTTGCTTTTAAGGATTTTTTTTCCCCCCTTCAGGACCTTGTGAACTTTAGCTCCATCTATTTTAATAAAACTTTGTTAGTAACTGCAGGTTACAGAGTTGGTTCTGTGTGTACCTAGACACTATGAGGTAAATGTTTTGGAAAACCCAAAATGAAAACACTCAGATTTTAGAAAGTAGGGAAAAAAGATCGAGATAATCCGTCAAATTACAGGCTTAATCGATAATTAGATTATTTCATTCCAGACATTTTGTTCGTTTCATGTGAAATGCGTGGTAAGGATGGACCTCGGCGTGGATACTGGATCTTATCTGTGTACAGGAACTGCATCAGCACTTCAAACGGCTGAGCCTCGGCTTCTCTGATAGACACCTCCAACATAGGAGGACCCCCTGATGGCCTCGCAGTGCTTGAGCCGTCCTTCTGTCTGCCTGCTCCGGACTCCTCGCTCTCCTCGCCAGCCTCATGCTTAATCCTCTGCAGAGGGAGAAATACGAATGAAAAAACAAATATAAGAATGCTCCACTTGGGGTGTTCATGTCAAACCGAGACTTTTGATTTTGCGCAGAATAACAGAACAGTTATGAAAGTAAAAACTCCCTTTATTTCGCTACACTAATGCACTTCTCCCAGCATTTCACTAGTGCTTGGATACCATCAAGGTAAAATGTTTCCTGAAGCACTGGCCTCCCAGGAACTCCTTTAGCAGCCAAAAACATGTGGAAATCTCCTTGACCGTCATACAGTAGTAAAACTGCGGCTAAGACTCATCACCAAACTGTGCTTGAAGTCTTCTGTAAATGTTTAATCACTGTTACATCTTCATTTACCTGAAATAACATCATGAGTCCCGGTTTGACTTGAACACCCTTACACGAGTAAGAAAATATCTGTTTAGACTGATACTACAGCAATGAAGAAAAAAAAAAAGGAGTCAGCCAAAAAAAAATTATACACACTTCAGAAAAAGCGTGGGAAAATTTGTATGATGTATATTATATTAATATGATATCACAAATATCAATATAACATACAGAAAAAAATGTAGTATTACGATACTTAGAAGTTTTTCTTTTCCTGAAGTGTGTATATACTGTATGTGTGTATTAACAGTTGTAAGTATGCACTCAATTAAAGCAAATATTTTTGTGTCCCGACATTAAACGACTTTAAAACAGATTCAGCTGCATAAATATTTAATGACACCAAATAACGAATATAATTTTTTTCTGTTGTGTTGTTCCAGCTTAAAACTTCAAAAATAGAAGAAAAAAATAAATCCAGAGTCGGATTAAGAAACCGATTCAAAGTCGGATTCACTTTCTCACCACAACCAAATGCTCAAGATCACATGATCAGTTGGATTCAGGCCGGTTCTTCCGGTCCACACCTCAGTGTGACTGATTTGTCCCTATCTGCCTAAAGACTAAAGGTACAATCAAGGTAACAGACTCAACACTGCGTATATAAAAACACCCTAAACCACACACACATATCCTGATCGAGTGACATTGCCGCTGTAATCTCAGGCTGACTTGTTTCTGTCGATCTCTGGCCTGGAGTATCTTCTTCCTCAGCCACTGACATCGTGCTGTTACTATGGCGATATGACCCAGAACCCTCTCCTCCCTCTGGAGACAGCAAGTCAGAAAGAGAGATTTACATTCGGATACACGTGACCGACATATGGATGATGTCATAAAATTATTATAGGTATTTTTCAGGAGCGAATAGCTAATTGATTATTATGGGATGCACACAGACCTCTCCTAGGATAAACTCCACATCGCAGAACTGTCGGTTTTCCCACAGCTTTCCGTAGTCTTCATGAAGGGTGCACTTCGGATAACAAGAGAACTAGAAAAACAAGATTTTATTTTTTTTTTTTATTGCAATCATTAATACATTGCTGCTGGATAAATAGAATAAAACTTTAGGACACACTGATCAAAGAACAGTCATAACACCATTATAATATAATGTATATAAAATGATAATACAGTTATTTTTCTATAACAGTATGCCCTTGTTATGTTTTATTCCTTACCTTTAGACTTTTAAAAAATTTTGTGCTCACCTGAAACCTGTACATCTCTCCACTGCGAACGTTGTTGTCGACAGTTCCTCCGAAAATGTACATGGCATCGTGGATCACTGCTGCTGCGTGGAACAGTCTCCCGCTAGGCATCTGAGAGAAAAACATCACACATGTAAACGATAAGTAAAACTAGCACTGGTAGGATTTAACTCATCTCTGACAGACTTAATGTCTAAAATGTGAATCAAAAGTTCTTCTAAAAGCCCATCACTACACACTAACATGGTTAATGACTTTACCTCACTGTCCGCGCTGGGATGAATCACCTCCCAGGTCTGAGAGTCCACATCGTAGCAGTGCAGCTCGTTAGGCAGTGTGTTATCCGCCGCTCCACCAAACACGTACAGGTGGCGGTCGAACGCTACCATGGTGTGGCCATAACGCCTCTGCGGTGGCGGCGGGGAACCCCTGAGTAGATGCTCGGTCGGGATACGGGTCCACCTGTGAGGAAAAGACAAGACTTTAGGAAGTATGTCCGATTCAAATAAAAAAGTAAAACGAAAAAACATTTTTTGAATGTGCATCTGATTCAAAAACAGATTTGATACGGTGAGTGTATTTGATTTAAGAAGCACATGTATCTAATTCTGATTCATAAAGTATCTCCGAACCATAAGACACATCTGATTACTGAAGGACATCTCTTTCAGCACGTGTATTAGCCTAATCTGCATGTCTTTGGACAGTGGGAGGAAACCGGAGAACCCGGAGGAAACCCACCAAGCACGAGGAGAACATGCACACAGACGAGAGACGGGAATCGAACCCGGACCCTGGAGGTGAAAGGCGACAGTGCTAACCACTAAGCCACACAACTGATTCATTAAACGTATTTGACTTAACGAGCACACCTTATACGGTGTGAGAACTCGAGAGGAAATTGTGATCGAGTGAGCGTATTTGATTTAAGAATTTGATTTTCTCCAACAGATCCATCTTCAGCACACTCACATGTGACCGTTGAACTCAAACTGGAAAAGGTTGTTGGTGATTTTGGCTCCACTCTGGCCGGAGAAGACGAACATCTTGTCGCGGCACACGGCTACCGGGAAGTTACAACAGGACGGGGGAATCTCGCCGCTCTGCTCGATCTGCACAGACGATCGTTATTTTGTAGAAACTCATTAAAGTACCATTTTAGCGAATCAAATACAGTAAAAGCTTACACTAGTAGTAAAACGAGGTAAAAGCTGAGGTAAAAACCTTATACAAAAGTGCTAAAATGCTTACACACCTCCTCCCAACAAGCCTGCTCCCGATCCTGAAGCCCGATAGTCCACATGTCATTCAGCCTGAGAGGATATTAAATTATTATTATTATACACAATATTAAATATATTACCAAAGACAATGTTGTTGTTTTTTTCCATAAATCAGAATCTTTAAACCTACCTTGCATTTCCATCATAACCAGCAAAGATCCACAGCTTATCGTTATACACCGTTGCCCCGTGAGCGGAGCGCGCCACCAACCTGGAACATTCAGAAAGATTTAAGCAGCTGCGCAACAACCCAAAAAGATAAAAACTTTCATTTTTTTTTAGCTTTACCTTCCCTCCACCTTCCACTCCGTCCACTGCCCCGTGGCAAACTTGTACTCGAACAGATCGTTTTTGTTTTTAAGGTTGGAGTTTGAATAGATGTCTCCTGTATAGCCACCTAGAACACACACATTCATTCATTCATTCATTACAAGGAAAATAAAATATAAAAACAAACAAAAAAAAATTGAGTAACTGAAACTTAAAGTTCCATACTGTATGCAATCACCGACTGTAGTGCAATGTACAGTGAGGACGGAAACTGGTGCGAATTCTCCATGTATGCAAGATGATCAGGGACGCAAAATTATTATTTTTTTTTTTTTTTACTTCAGGATGGCGTTGAATATGAAAATAAAATAAAGTCAGTTTAGCAAAGTTACACTTGGGAAAGAGCGCCACCTGCTGAACAAAAAATAACTGGATTTTTCCTAAACATGCCTCTTTAATGGTGTACTATACATTTATGTACAGAACAGATATCTGTATAATTTTATTTACTTTACGCTCTACATGATTGACGATTTGCAATTGTAAACAAAATGTATTTGTTTACCATTTCTCATTCTACTACATGATCTCATTAGCACAGTGTTGAAACGCGTCGTGCTGTTGTGTTGTCGCTCGTGTTTGTACATTTGCATACATATGCAGTTTATTTTGTCTCTTTCTGTATAGCATAGTTATAGCATAGTTTCTAGTTTCTGTTAATTTATAATGTTAATCTGTTTTGACTCAGCTAGTCAGCTAATTAGGTTCTTAGTTAGTTAGCTAGTTAGTTTTTTTGTTCATTTATGTTGTAAATAGCAACTTGGATAAATAGATAGAAAGATAGATACTTTATTAAAGACTATCAGTATTTTCAAAACTATAAATTCTATGCAGTGATTTTCAATAGATTTTACATCCAGGAAGACTTAAAATACTGTATTTAACATACTGTAAAATAAACTCATTTTAAAATTGATTTAATAATTATTTTATTTTAAAATAATTAAGTTCTTTAAATATCTAAATTATATTTATGTCATTATAATTAATTATTGAAGTTGTAGATCTTTTCTGATTTAAAATGTTATTTGTCACATACACAGTATGATGTGCTTTTACAACCCATGACCTAGAACTAAAAAAAAAAAAGATGAAATAAAAGTATTTAAATAAAGAATATGAAATAAGAATATAATAAAAATGAAAAAATAGAGTATGAAAAAGAAAATGTTCAAATAAGAATATAAAATGAAATAATATATAAAAGTTATGCACTGTAGAAATTAAACTTTATTTACATTGGAATTGAAATGGAAAAGGAAAGTCCAATCATGAGCAGAACAATGTGCAAATTCCTGTTTTATGTTTGTTTTATTCCTGTTTTAAAAACTCATTATTAAAATTTTCTTTAGATTTGAGCAGACATTATTTACACTAGGGACAGGAAACTCCAGGGACCGGCCGATATGATATCACGATACTGTACCTCAATGCTGATTTGATTTGTATATTGATTCTGTCTATCACAAGTATCCTGATTCAATATTATTATATTTAAGTTTTTGTTACAATTCTAAACAATCTGTTTTGTTAGCGTGCACCATCTGTAGAATGTGACTATAGAGGAACGGCAACTTTTTACCACCACAAACACAAATCTGTATAAATTTTAAAAATGAGTATATAGTTCCTTCTCATATGTAAGTTGGTTTGTTTTACTGCAGAAACAGTAGAATAGGACGTAACAGGTGTGCACTGTATGTTAGAAGTAAAGTGAGAATAAGAGTTAATTGACCTACCAAACACAAACATGCTGCTTCCATACACTACAGCGGAGTGATGATATCGGGGGGCGGGCGGAGTCCCGGTGGTAAATGCCCTGTTCGATAAAAAACATCAGTCTTAGTTTTCAAAAGCATATCAGTTTTAATATCAAATCAGACAGCTTTAGTGTGATGTTTCTTAAACTGTAAAAGTACTGCCTGTGGACCATGAAAAGTCATTTCGAATAAATGAAAGGTTCAAATTATAAGATTGACATAGACCATGCCTGGTTCTCAATATTTATATAACAACATGCGTAAAAGTGAATGTTAAAATTTAGTCATTAAGTCACTATAGTAAATACAACGTGTTGTAAACATACATGTATGACCAGGGAAATAATAGAACGCCCATCTTTGGCAGATGCTAATGAATATATTAAGGAGTATGCAAATGCAACGGTCACGTGACAAGGCTTCAAAGCAAATTGTCGGAAACCCAAATAAGTAAAAATTGTTCTTGAAGGCAGATTTCATAAAATGTTTGTGTCTTTTTTTGGCTCCGTGTCATGATGGTTTTTTTCTAGAAAATTATGATAAGGTCATGTGATCTCAGAGCCAGGTTGGGCCTAATTAGCATAATAAAAGTACAGGCTGCAAATAACAACTTTAAAAATATATATATTTATTGATAGCTGTGCAAGGCCAAGACCATAACAGTATTACTTGTCTTTTATAGATATACTTCTTATTTATTGTGTACTCCAATAGTCTGAATCAATCTTTAATAAAACTTTACTTTTCAATTTTGTGATTAAGTTTAAAATTACGAGAAGATGTTTATCGATTAAATATTACCCTTTTTAAAAGTAATCAGGACCAAAGTGAAAGGATTAAAATGTTTCATACAAGACATTTAGGGAATTACAGAATTATATACAGAAAAAGAAGAAAGTTTAAATGTATGAATCAAGATATTTTTAAAAATCAGGCTCAATCGGATATTTCAGAATAGTTTAACACATTTCATTTTTTTATTTCATTTATTATAAAAGTCAATCCACAAAAATCTCTGAAAATTATATTGACAATTTAATTACAATATCGATATCATCAATATCATATCAACCAGCCGTGTAATCATATCATGAAATATTAGTGAAGACAGCGGTATCTGTTCTCACCGACACCACGAGCAGTCCTTCACGTCGAAGCGTAGCAGGTCATTAAGCATATTCTTCCTGTAAGAATAACAAAGTGAGAGACGATGCTGTAGTCACTTCCTCAACATTACTGTAATAATCATGCAAAACTCTAAGATACATCTTTAACCCTTTCTGTATAATTCTTTTTAAGGCAAATAAAATACTCTTCGGGACTGAATGGTGGGATATAAATATGCTACGGGCGTCGACGATAGTCCACAACCTCAAACAGTCACACTCCAAACTCCATAAAGTTTGCTAGAATGAATGGAGCCATGTATCGTGAGATTTTGAGTGAAAACCTCCTTCCATTAGCAAAGGCATTGGAGATGAAACGTGGCTGCGTCTTTCAGCTTGACAATGACCCCAAACACACCGCCCGTGTAACGAAGGAGTGGCTTCGTAAGAAATATTTCCAGGTCCTGGCCAGTCTCCAGATTCTAAACCCTATATAAAATCTTTGGAGGGAGTTGAAAGTCTGTACGATGAGTCCAGATTCACCCTGTTCCAGAGTGATGGGTGCATCAGCGGAAGAAAAATAATAGCTGATGAAGTCGTGAACCCATTTACGGCCCATTTTATTCCAAGATGATGATATCAGGATGGTCAAATTGTGAAAGAGTCATTCACGGACCATGACATCATTTTCACACCACCACAGAGTCCAGACCTTTGCCTCATTGAGAATCCTTAAGGATGTGCTGGAGAAGGGTTTACGCAGAGGTCCGACTCTTACATCACAAAAACCTAAAAGGATCTTGGAGAGAAATTAATGCGACTCTGGACGAGAATAAATCTTGTGACGTTGCATAAGCTTATCGAAACGATGCCAAAGCAAAAGGCGGTCCAGTGAAATATTAAGAGTGTTTTTCACATGTTTGTGGCAACATTTTGGGGAAGGCCCTTTGTTATTCCAACCTGTCTGTGCCCCAGTGTAAAAAGCAACTTAAATGACAAACTGGGATGAACGAGTCAGGCCTTCGAATTCTTATAGAAATACATTGAAGCGTATGTATTTAGATACAATGTCATTGCCGGTTTGGCCAAAAACTTCTCCATATAGTGCATCATGGAATTACAAGTGTGAGGTGTTCGTTTGATGGTTTCATGGCTTCTCACCCGTTATCTCCTCCGAACACATAGATGGCATCTCTGTAAGCTACAACTGTGTGCTTGCTGCGTCTGTAAGGGAAAAACAAACAAACAAACAAAGTCAATGATGCAGAAAACACTCATGCATGCATCAGTAGCACAAAATTTTTTAAATATTTTTGTTACTCTGGACTTTACCTTGCACCTACAAACTCATCACAGGGTGGAAGTCTTCTCCAGCGATGGACTGTCTCGAAAGGCCCGAAGTTAAGGGTGAGATATTCCACACTGTCTGAGCAGCTGTGGTCGAAATCCACACTGGGAGCTACTTTGGATTTACAGGACATGGCTCCAGGAAGTAACCATGACATCCAGTCTAAACACAATCACCCACACTTAACCCTGACACTAGCTCGAGCAACTAACTCACCTTAACTAACCCACTCTGCGCACTTTCAGCCTCAGCAATCTTGACATCCTAAACCTGAAGTCATGTCTCATGCCTATGATCTCATGCCATACTGCTGGCTAGCTCACCTTTACAGGTACACACTTAGCTAAGCTAAGCTAAGACAAACACATCCTTATTTCGCGTCCTGTAATGTCTAACACATCTAACACCCCGAAAAAAAACAGAATAGTTTCAAATGAATATGTTAAATCCTAAAGTCATCATAACTACTTAAACAATACTTTGTAAAAACCCACAAAACTTACAGTCTAATATGTAGCTAGCTAGCTAGCTGCTTCCTTCCTTTGCCAAAACCTTATTTTATCTTTCCCCATCCGTTTTACGACACGCCCCGCCCACTACGCCCGTTATTTCCCCTTGCTTTGTCGCGATGACGGAAAACGGGCGGAAGCAAACGCATCCGGGTTAACTGTACCTTCGAGGTTCGTGATTGGTCCGCAGAGTGGTGTGTTTTTTTTTTTTTTTAATTGTTTTTTTTATTTATTTATTTTTATTATTAATTTATATATTTTTTGTTTGTTTAAAAATACGACAATCGGGTAATATTTACGTTTATTTGTTTAGTGTTTGTATTTTGTTGAACAATTTATATATATATATATATATATATATATATATATATATATATATATATATATATAGTATAATATGTGATTCAATGTTCTGACTGGTTGAAGTGTGAGCAAGAGGCGGGAGCTTTTAATGCGTTCTCGGTGTGGATTGGTTGTCATGTATTGTGGGCGGGGTTGTTCAGCCGGAAGTTGTTTTAAGAACGCGAGTCCATGTTAGAAGTGGAAGTAATTAAAAGACAAACAAACAAACAAACAAACAAAGTGTGTTAATTATTTGCTCTTTATATTTGTTGTTGGAAAAAAAACCTAAACGAGTATTTAAGGTACTGATTGGAGGAAGTGTCAGAGAGAGGCGGGAGCTTGTTTAGCGTTCTCTTTCTCGATTGGTTGTCGTGTATTGTGGGCGGGGTTGTTTAGGCGGAAGTTACGGAAGTGCTTGGAGAGCGCGCCAAATTCTGAGTGCATGTTAGGAGTAGGAGTAATAACGAACCAACAAACAAAACTATCTAGATCATATTAATGTTAGAAAATATCTGTAATAGCGTGTTCGGGTAACGTTTGAGGATTGAGGATGTTAAATTAGAAAAATAATAGGCTGATTTATTTGACTGTTGTGTTACAGAAGGGAAGTGAATGTAAACACTTTAAGGAGATCTGTAACTGTTACTGGAGGGAAAGAAAGTAAAGAAAGTCCGCAATGGTTTTGCAGAACAGCGGGAGATATAAAGCGGACTGGGGTGGAGGAGCAGATCAGGACAAACAGCAGTGAGTTATACAGAGCTTACACACACACACACACACACACAGTTAATTGTTATTGACATTACAGTACTATATAGTTACTGAATAGCCATGTTACTCAGTATTTACTGCATATATAGTTTGAGTGACTTTTGAGAAGGGCCAGATTGTGATGTTTAGACGACAGGGTTCCTGGGAGACCAGCGTTTCAGACATGACTCGTGCAGCCCCATCATAGCTGATAAACCTTTCTACCGTAACCGCATCCGAGAACTAATGAATAAGTGCGTTAGTATCACAGAGGGTTATACAGACAAGTAATGGGAGATTTTCCTCTAAGAATTAGGTTCTGTTATTCTGCACGAAATGAAAAGTCCCGGTTTGACTTGAACGCTTTTTTTTTTTTTCTTTTTTTTTCTGGTAATATAATTTGCAGTAAACCATACTGTATGTTTGTGTTTGCAGTAGGTTTTGTGTAAAACATGTCTGAAATCACAGATATCCTACGTACAGGCGACTGTGCTGATATTCAGTACAACAGCACGTGTTCGTTTGATTTTAAGAATATTCTCAACTCACTAAAGAGAATTTTTTCTTTTTTTTTTTTCTATTTATTTATTTTTATTTCTAACTCGTACACAATATTAAACAAATTGTTTGTCTGCAACGAGCACAGGTTTTAACGTTTAACAAAGTAAAAAAAAAAAATCGAATTTTATATTGGAAAATTAGATAAAACAGTGGATTTGAATTAAGTAGATTAGAGGTAAATGTTGATTTATTTATTAATCTATGAATGTATTTATTTCGTACGCAGGGATGACGCGTCTAATTTGTCCGCCGTCAAGCGGCTTGAGCGCAGTCAGTTCACGGACGAGATGGACGCCCGCTACGGCTTCGAGCGCATGAAGGAGCCGGGAGAGAAAACAGGCTGGTTGATCAACATGCACCCGGTGAGGAGACGTGTTGCGTTTACATTTACATTTGTCGTACATTTCATTTAATCTTCAAGTTTTTTCCCATTTTGATTTATTGTTTATACTTTAGTTTGGTAGCTTTTGCCTTCTTTACATTGTGTTTTGCTTTATTGCTCGTTCTTTGTGTTTTATTAATTAACTTTATTTTCCTTTAATAAAAAATAAATATATATATATATATATATATATATATATATATATATTTTTTTTTTTTTTTTTTGCCGTTATACTGTTGCTGGCATGTACTGTATCTTTGCCACTTAAGTTTCACAGTTTTATTCTTTGAGTTTGTTTCTTTGCCTTTTTTGTTGTTGTTCATTCTACTCTTTATTGTTGTTTGGTCTTTCCGTTTATGGTCTCTCTCTCTCTGTCTCTCCTTGTCTGTCTCTGTGTGTGTGTGTATGGATGGATACATTGATGGATAGGAAAATAGACTGTATATAAACAATTGTGATCATGTGATCTGTCCTCCTTGCAGACGGAGATTCTGGATGATGATAAGCGGATGATCAGTGCAGTGGATTATTATTTCATTCAGGAGGACGGCAGCAGGTTTAAGGTGAAAACACAAACCAGTAATGAAAGGATTTAATCTCTCACCTGCAGCCTGTAACCATGTGTGTGTGTGTCTGTGTTTTTTGTTTTTCATCAAACAGGTTGCTCTGCCATATAAGCCGTACTTCTATGTAACGACAAAGAAGGTAAAACCATAACTCTTATGGGAATCAGAGAGAGAGAGAGAGAGAGAGAGTAGTTATACAGAGTGAATGTGAGGGAGGTGATGATAATAGAGTTTGATACAGTGAGAGAAAGAGAGAGATGATGAGGTTGTGATGCAGCGGGGGAGAGGGGTGACATAGAGAGTATGAAGAAGGGAGAGAGAGAAAGAGAGGGTGTGAAAATCATGTAATACAGAGAGGGAGAGATGGTCATACAGAGTGAATGGTGATGGCGAGAGGGAGGGAGGGAGGTGATAATCATACAGAGAAGTCATGTCCTGCTCTTCCTTTCAGAACTGTGAGAGAGAAGTCGTCTCCTTTTTATCAAAGAAGTTCCAGGGAAAGATTGCGAAGCTAGAGACCGTTCCCAAGGAGGACCTTGACCTGGTGAGGGGGCTTATTCCCTCCTCCTTATTTCATTCCCTTGTTTTTTTCCTCTTGTTCTTCCTTTCATTATTACATTTTCTTGTTATTAATTAATTTATTAATATCTTTGATAATTTTTTGTCATTTTCTTTCTGTTTTTTCTTCATCTCTGATAGTCTGTTATTTTTACTTAATCTATTCAAGTCAAGTCAAGTAGGCTTTTATTGTCATTTCAACCATATACAGTTGAGTACACGATGAAACGAAACAACACTCCTCCAGGATCAAGGTGCTACACACAACAGAAATTTACAGAAACTAACTAACTAAGAACCTAATTAGCTGACTAGCCGAGACAAAACAGATTAACATTATAAATGAACTGAAACTAAGTCCTATACAGAAAAAGACAACGTACTCATTTGTTCTTTTGTGCATTTATTCTTAATTTAATTCTTTCTTGCATTTGTTTCCTTTTCTTTTTTTTTATGTCTCTTTATTCTTTTGTTTGTACATTCTTTTATTCTTATCTGTACATCTTTTTTACTGCTTTATTCATTATGTTATATGTATGATTCTGTATCTTCATGAAGTAAACGTTTTAATGTTTAATGATATGTTGTGATTTATAAATGCTTGACCCCCCCCCCCCCCACCCCATCAGCACAACCACCTGGTGGGCCTGAAGAGGAACTACATCAAACTGTCCTTTAACACGGTGGACGATCTGATCAAGGTGAAGCGTGAGATCTCGCCTGCTGTGAAGAAGAACAGAGAGAGGGAGAACTCTAACGACGCCTACACCAGCATGTTGTCCAGGTGACTCCCATTGACCTATATATGACATCATGATAGTAAAGACATTTCTACTATACTACCTAATAAAATTTTAAATATAATAGTTGTTATAAATTATATAACACGGTACGATTTGGAAAATCTTTTAACAAAAATAAAACATTTTGTTTAAAATATCATTTCGAAGCATAATTGACATTGACTGAAATAGGGCTGTAATGAACGTACAGGCATATATAAAAATAAAATGTTTTAAGTATTTAATTATTATTATTATTATTATTATTTTTTGTATTTCCCCCCAATTTTCTCCCTGATTTAGTCGTGTCCAATTCCTCCCTGTCACTAGGGGGCGCTCTCACATTAAGGCTACAGACTACCATGTGGTTTCTCCGAACCACATGACGTCAGCCGGCCGCATCTTTTCGGACTGCTCGCGCTCACACCGTCGGGGTGCGTCGTAACACACTCGGAGGAAAGCGCTATCCGCTCCTTCCGCTTGCGTGAGCTCACAGATGCCCCTGATTGGCTGTAGAGCCGTAATTAATGTGGGAGCACTAAGTACCTCTCATCCCTCCCCTCTAAAAGAGCTCGGCCAATCAGCTCTCTCGAGACCTCCGGTTGCGAGAGGTTACAGCATCACCCGGGAAGCGAACCAACGATCTATATAACTATGACATTATGATAGTCAAGACATTTTTACAATACTTGGGTATATTATTATTATTTATTTTTATTATTATTTTTCAGTATGAGTGGAAAAAGTTTAACACGAAAGATTTTGTTTAAATGTCATTGGAAACATACAATAAGTATCACGTTATATGCGATCCTGTTTATATTCATTATTAATAAGGTGTAACTCCTTGTGTTTTGTGTTTGCAGTGCTCTTGTAGGTGGGAGCGTCACGACTGCGGACGAAGACGGCACGTCTAAGAAAATGGCCGAGCAGCTGGACAACGTCGTGGACATGAGGGAGTACGACGTGCCTTACCACGTTAGACTGTCCATCGACCTGAAGATCCACGTGGTGCGTGACGATCCGTAGTCTAATGTCCGTGTTCTGTAACAGAGCTGTATTTTTATGATGTAGTCTCAACTTCAGAGGCTCCGCCCACATATTATGTGATGTCTTGACTTTCAGAGTCCTGCAAGTTAACATTTAGTTTGATGACGCACATTTCTGTGTACACGGAGACAACACTGAGGTTATTGTGAGTGAGGAGGAAATCGCTTGGGGTTGTGCTTTTATAGGAAAGTAATCATTGACAAGGTGGAGCAGAATAGCAGTGATTATCAGTTATATGGTGGCAGGATCATGGGCACTCGAGGCTCATCCATGCCTGCGAGAACCAAAGACCAGGTCCGATCCCGCAGAAAAGCCAGAAAGGCACCAGAACACCCAGTGCATCATAGCCTGCCGCACATCAGGCAAAAAGTCCAAGGCTGCCGAAGCGGCGTCTCAAACAAGTCAGCCACCTCACAATCCATCTAAAGAGCCACAATGCCCCGATGAATGGCACAAGGGGGACCCAAAACCTTGGTGCTTTTAATATTATGGATGATTTGTGATCATTTCCTACAAGGTTTGAACTATTACAAGTTTTTAATCAACATCAAAAAGGCCGTGTAACCGGAGTTTAAGTCTGGAGCAAGACATCATGGAGACGACCTCAATCTTGTCAGCGCGTGTTGGAAATTGAGACTTTATCCCGAAAAATCCTAACCAAAGTGACAGACGTGTGGTAGTTCTTTAAACAAAGACCCCACAGAGTGGTGCTCCAGTACAATTACAACTTCTAGGATGAACAGATCACAAAGAGAGAAACAGAGGGAATTTCTGGTTTTAATAAATTTTTTTGTAGAGTATAATTTGGCTCATTTAACATTTTTACAGCTAAAGACATTGAAGCTAACCATTCCTTCCTAATTCCAGGCTCACTGGTATAATGTGCGGTACAGAGGAAGCGCTTATCCCCCGGAGATCCTGCGTCGGGATGACCTGGTGGAAAGACCAGTAAGTATCAGAATTGTTTTTTTTACGTCTTTTCTTCACCGTAAACCTGAACCTAGTCTATTAAACGTTCGCGTGTTTGTTCTCGCAGGATCCTGTCGTCTTGGCGTTCGATATCGAGACCACTAAACTCCCTCTAAAGTTCCCCGACGCAGAAACTGACCAGATCATGATGATCTCGTACATGATCGACGGGCAGGTATTTGTGGTGCGGTACGACCTTGTGTTGGAGCAGTGTGTTGGTGAGTCTGACTTACTGTATGTGTTTGTACAGGGTTTCCTTATCACTAACCGAGAGATCGTCTCTGAGGACATTGAGGATTTCGAGTTCACCCCTAAGCCGGAGTACGAGGGCCCTTTCACCGTGTTTAACGAGCCTGACGAGGCGAGTGAGACCCCCCCTCCCCCCCCCCCCCCCGGTGTTTTATTAACAACACAGCTTTTTCTGTCCATGTCTTTTTTAATTAGAAGTATGATTTGTGTTGTTTCCTCGCAGGCTGCTCTTATTCAGAGATGGTTCGAGCACATCCATGAGACCAAACCCAACATTTTCGTCACCTATAACGGGGACTTTTTCGACTGGTAAACAGGAAAACATTCACAATATTTGTTAGTAAATAAATCACATAAAAGGGCATTTTGGAATTATCACAAAATGTACAGTTCTGTTGTAGGTTAGTCTGTTTATTTTGTCCTCCTGCGTACCTCACCTTATATGGAAACACATGTCTCCCACTTCATCTTCATCAGAGCGGCTTTCGGGTCAAACCGGGACTTTCAATGAGTCATGATCAGTAGCGTTTCAAACGGTTGAAGCTCTGGGCCACTGATCAGAAGGTCGGAGGTTTGAGCCCCATCACCGCCTAGTGGCCACTCTTAATCCATTAAGCAAAGCACTTAACCCCATGTACTCCAGGGGGCGCTGTATCCTAGCTGATCCGCCTTAATCAGGCTGTCCGCTTCATGAAATTTCATTATAATTCCCACTTTGACTCGAACGCCCCACCTACGGCAGACGGTGAGAATACAGAACATCTGGATGTACCTCTGTTGAAGCTGAAATCTTTTAGCTGATTGCAAAATGTCCTCGTGAACCCACCCAAGGTTTTGACCTCTCCCATTAAGAAATGTCTCCTTTCCGATCAGGCCGTTTGTAGAGACGCGCGCGGCCCATCACAACCTCAACATGCATCAAGAGATCGGTTTTCAGAAGGACAGCCAGGGAGAGTACAAGGCCAGCCAGTCTATTCACATGGACTGCCTCAGGTACGAGCAAATGAGATCATTTCATATGCAGTAAACGCAAACTTTATCACATGCTTCATCATGTTTTATATAGTGTCCCTAAATGAAAATGTCCCAAAGGTTTGTGTGTAACAGCACGGCACCGACAGTAGTTCCAGCTGTAGCGTGAGCCACAAGTTGCGTTACCGTTTCTATAGTAACAGCTCGGCTCAGGGACACCAGACACTTATACTTTAAATACCCAGCATGTGAAAGTCTTTAATAGGGGTTGCATTGCGGGTTTCCTCCGGGTGATCCGGTTTCCTCCCACAGTCCAAAGGCTTAACTGGATAGACTTCAGGCGTCCTGTGACCCTGTGCAGGATAATCGGTGTAGAGATTGAGCGAAAGTGCACGAGTCACTTTTGTTGTTTTGCACAATATTTCTCAGTATCTCGCACTTCAAATAGCTTATTCACCACAAGAGGGCGCACTTGCAGTTCAGGCAATGAACCCTATTAGGCATTGCCCTTTTTTTATCGGCTTCGAAGGACAGCGGGACGAGCAGGTTTTTGTCAGCCAAAGTTTACAATCATAGTGTGAACTACAGATTTACTGCCGCTGTACGGGATTATTTATTTGGGGTTGTTGATTTAAAAAAAAAAATTTATTCTTTGGCCATTTTTGATCACTGAATACAAAAATAGCCAAATATCATTAATACTAGAAGTAAAAGGCACATTTTTCCAGGCATGGATGATAAAAGTTAGTCCGGTTACAGGAAAACTGCCCAATCTGGCAACCCAGCTCACTCAGTTTTCCAAGATAAAATCTTTTAAAATGCAATTACAGTCAATCATGTTCTGGTGAATAAGCTAATAGATATTTGAGCTACAAACCTGTTATTTATTTCTTTTCTTTTTTTCAGTTGATGCATTTAGTAATCACTTAAGATCGTAAGATCAATTAATCGATTAATGATCAATCCTTAAGTTCTCTCTTTTGATGTTTTTTCTCACCTCTGTCGTTTTCTGTTATCTGTCGTCTCATCTCTTGTCCTTCCGTCCTCTCTTGTCGTCTCAGATGGGTAAAGAGAGACAGCTACCTGCCTGTCGGGAGCCACAACCTGAAAGCAGCAGCGAAGGCCAAGCTGGGTTACGACCCCGTGGAGTTGGACCCGGAAGAGATGTGCCGCATGGCCACCGAGGAGCCACAGGTATCCGTTCCGCTTAGTCAGGACTAGGGTTAGGGTTTAACAGCACAAAGAGACGGGAAGCCTTTTGTTCATTTAATAATCAGATTGAACACCTGTTTCATACAAGTCGTTTCCTGTCTCTTCCTGTCTTGTATTTAATAGCTTTGTTAAAGGGATTGCATTGAAGTTTTTCCTGGAAAGTAATCGATGTTGATTTGCAATATAATTAATTAAATACCCATTTATCCAAAAAGCTTCAAATCGAAATGAACTTTAATACAAACTGATCAACCAGACTTAAAAACAGTGAATCCTTTATACTTGGGGTGAGAATCATCAGGGGCCATCAGTATAATATCACAATGTCACCGTTCTTTTATAGGATGACGATTTCACAATTACATTTACCGCATTTAGTAGACGTTCTTACCCAGTGCGATTTTATATTTTTAATGCATTACCAGATGCATCCATGTGGAATTTAACTTCACACTCATAAGCTCCACCTGTTGAATTTTGGAATAACCAAGAAATTATAAAAAAATAAATAAAAAAATTGTCAAGCACCATCTGTTGAATTTTTATAATAACTAAATTATATAATAATAATTATATAACTAATGATTTTTCAAGGCCGATTTTTGTTTTTATTTGTTTGTTTATTTATTTTTATAAATGATATTAGGATGTTTTCCATTTAAATTACAAAGTAGCAGATCTTCTCTTCCCATGTGCCGATTGTGATGAAAGTAAGCCTATGTGTTGCCTCAAGCTCGGTCAGATACACCTGTGAAAACCCCATTAAAATTTGTTGTGTAGTTTTTATGTGATCTGTGCATAAACAAACAGATGTGATGTCAAAAATTCCAAAAACCATCTTGATGTGTTCTATTACTTCTCTTACTTTCTCCCTCAACCCTCTCTTGTATAGAATATACATCTGAGCAGTTGAAGGTTAAGGGCCTTGCTCGGGGGTCCGACTTTGACAACCTGATGGTCATCGGGTTTGAACCTGGGATCTTCCGAACTTTTTAAAACGTTATTCTTGTTATAGATCTTGTTACAGTTCAAAACAAACTCGGCAAATAGTTTTATCCTGCCACAAAGGATGCTCTGTTCCCTGTCCATGTGTGAAAAGTTTACAGTGGACCAGTGCAGGATTTTTCGATAAAAAGGAAGGAAAAAAAAAAAACGCATCAAATGGAAGCATAAATTTAAAAAATATATATTTTGGATTCAGTTTGGTGAAACATGCATTGCCGCACAAGGATTTTATTCTATTCTTATTTTTGCTCTGTCTGCTTTGCTTCCTTCAGACTTTAGCCACGTACTCGGTGTCCGACGCCGTGGCTACCTACTATCTCTACATGAAATACGTCCATCCCTTTATCTTCGCCCTGTGCACCATCATTCCCATGGAGCCTGACGAGGTCTGTAGCTGTCCACGGATTTCTGCCTGACATCATGTACAGACTAATGCCGTATCGTTCATGTTTAATATTTAGCCTTAACACTTAGCCTTTTGTCTCAGGTGTTGCGTAAAGGTTCAGGGACGCTGTGCGAGGCGTTGTTGATGGTCCAGGCTTTCCACGTCAATATCGTTTTCCCGAACAAGCAGGAGCAGGTGTTCAATAAGCTCACAGACGACGGTCATGTCCTGGACTCGGAGACCTACGTGGGCGGACACGTCGAGGCTCTGGAGTCGGGGGTGTTCCGCAGCGACATCCCGTGCCGCTTTAAAATGGTACCGACGAGCTAATTTCAAACCGATTTTCCTAAAACGTCTGTTTCTTCAACTAAAATCAGTTCACCGTCTCCAGAATCCGGCGGCGTTCGACTTCCTGCTTCAGAGGGTGGAGCGGACGATGCGTCACGCCGTCGAAGAAGAGGAGAAGATTCCTCTGGAGCAAGTCACAAACTTTAATGAGGTCAGAATTGTGAACGTATGAAACCATGATCAGGCTAGACACCCAGATATTCAACTCGACATCATTTCCTTTTTGTTTTTTGGTTTCCTCCCAGGTTTGTGATGACATCAAGAAGAAGCTGATCTCTTTGAAGGAAGTTCCGAACAGGATCGAGTGTCCTCTTATTTACCATCTCGACGTAGGCGCCATGTACCCCAACATCATCCTCACCAACAGGCTGCAGGTCAGCCGTCTCCAACCAAATATACCCAGTCTGTTTGTTCTGTATAAGCTCAGCCAGATTAACTAGAATATCTTTAAATATTAACAATCTGCCTCCATTTAGCCGTCTGCCATGGTGGATGAGGCGACCTGTGCCGCTTGTGACTTTAATAAACCTGGAGCTACCTGCCAGAGGAGGATGGCCTGGCAGTGGAGAGGAGAGATCAGTGAGTCACCCTCTTTCTCTGTCTGTCGCTGTAGAAAAAAAACATTTCTTCTAGTTATAATGAGCAATATCTAGTCTTCAATGTACAAACACGTCAACTTTACAGTTTTATTTCATGTATAGAAGATATTTGCAAAGAAATAATTTGTATGGACGTAAGAAAAGTAATAGAGACACATTAAGATGTTTTTTTTGTCTTTTTTCTGTTCTTCTGTTTGTTTGTGCACACATCACGTAAAAACTACTATACAAATTTTAATGGGGTTTTCACAGTTTTATTTGACTGAGCTTGACGTAACATATAGGCTTTGTTTCATCACTATCGGCACACGGGAATAGAAGATGTACTACTTTGAAATTTAAGTGGAAAATGCCCTTATATCGTTTAAAAAAAAATCATGAGTTCATCTCAAAATCCAACAGATGGCGCTGTGTATTTTTAAATATGCCTATCTTATGGCTATGCAGTTGAAATGTACTTAATAAACGCGATCTCGCACCCTCATTCCGCGCACTTTATGGTAACACGTAAAAATTTTTTAGTTTGTTCCAAAATTCACCAGATGGCGCTGTACATTTTATTATTATTTTTTTTATTATTATGCAGTTAAATTCCACTCTGGTGCATCTAGGAATACAATAAAAATGTAAGTCGCAGTGAGTATTGGCATCTACCAAATGCGGTTAATGTAAATGAGAGGGGAAATGAGGCTGCTGCTGCAGAGGTTTTTATTAAAAACAAGCCTTTTTTTTTTTTTTTTTTTTTTTTTTTGCAGCCTGTCCCAGTAAAACATTTGTACCCATTTCTTTATCTACATCAATTAATTTTTATTAAACTCGTTATGAATGTGCATCAAAGGCTCTTTAACCTCTTCTCTTTGATCCTATCAGTGCCAGCCAGTCGTAGCGAGTTCCATCGTATTCAGCAGCAGTTGGAGTCTGAGAAATTCCCGCCTCTGTTTCCTAACGGAAAACCCCGCGCCTTTCACGAGCTTAACAGAGAGGAACAGGCTCGGCACGAAAAGAAACGTCTGGGAGGTGAGTGGCACGCGAGTGTGAGTTCTTTGATAACCTGCTCAGCCAATCTGCTTAATCCTACAGCATTGAAGCCAGAATGTTGTATTACGTGTAATCATTTTCACATATCATCATATAACGGTGCCTTGCATAAGTATTATTAACATTATGATAAAAATGTTTTACAACACACCATTTGTTTAGTGACCGATTTCTTCCCCCAGATTACTGTCGAAAGGCGTATAAGAAGGTCCACTTGACGAGGCTGGAGGAGAGAGTCACTACCATATGTCAGAGAGAGAATTCCTTCTACGTGGACACGGTCCGAGCGTTCAGAGATCGCCGCTACGAGTTTAAAGGCCTGCATAAGGTCCTGGACAACAAAAACTGACTTATTTATTCTTTGTACTCAGTAGACTGAGTAGTTTTTGTTTGTTAAGCTGCACAGTGACCTATGAAACATTCAAGCATTAAAACACATCTTTTTTAAGACATTAAACCAGTGAGAAACCGGTTAGTATACTGGTGATGCTCAATGGTTGGAACATACGAGAGAGGAAGTGATGTCGCTGCTCAGGTTGTTGCCTAAATAACCAGATTTATATTGTGTCTTTTGCAGCCTGACGTAGTAAAACATTTGCCATCTGGGATTTCCCTCGCGATTTAAAGGCGCAGAGACAACACTGTTGCATTTGACTCGTGTAATTTAAGCTAATCTAATTGATTATTGCGCAATGTGGTGATTGCGCAATGTGATGCTAGCGAGTGAACAGATCTAGCGCGACTGTCCCGAAGTTAGCAAACAGTTTAAACAAAAGCACTTAAACTATACAACTTTTACACGATGAAGAGATACAGGTGTTACTGACTCTGCTGATGTTTCGCCATCCATAACACCAAACATGTTTTCTTTTTAAGTGTTCGTGCATGACCGTGGTACTGCCATGCCATGAAAGCTCGGTCTTGCATAGCGTGTAGGTTACGATGGAATTTACCGTCTTTTTAGAGCCGTTTAATGTAAATTGCTTCCATACCTTGGAGGACTTGGGGGCGCGCGCCTTGTCCTGCAGACGCTTCTGTAACCGCCATTGCGCGAGCGGCTGTGTATCTGTGTTTATCTTTGTGTATATGTGCATCCTGTGGTCGCGCTCCTCAGTAACGTGAGCAGCCCAACTAATCGATAACGGCATTCGTTGACAACGAATTTTATTATCGATTTTATCGGTTAGTTGTTGCAGCCCTAAAAGCGTACAGGACTCACTTTGTCAGACTTACGAACAAATCAGACTTACGAACAAAGCAGACTTGCGAACAAAGCAGACTTGCGAACAAATCAGACTTGCGAACAAATCAGACTTGCGAACAAATCAGACTTGCGAACATGCTCCCGGAGCTGAACTCTTTTTCGCAAGTCAGTGACTACCTGTACTGTTGAATTTCTTGTTTTATTTCATGATGTGACTCATGCTCATCACTTTATCACAAGCAAACACAGACTTCTTATTTTAATTTCTCTTTTTGGTCAGGTGTGGAAGAAGAAGCTTTCTGTGGCTCAGGAGAAAGGCGACGCTGCGGAAGTGAAGAGCTGTAAAAACATGGAGATCCTTTACGATTCTCTGCAGCTCGCCCATAAATGCATCCTCAACTCCTTCTACGGCTACGTCATGAGAAAGGGGTGCGGCAGGCTTCCCAGACTCTGCTGTTGATCAGTCTCGATTTCTTTAAATAAATGAATAATTAAAACCGATAGATCTCAGACTGATTATAAGCAAGCAGTATTAAACGGCGTTGTACAATAAATACAAGACTGAGAGATGATGTGTGATTGTAACGGTGGATGTTGTGTGTTGGTGCGCTTGTAGAGCGAGATGGTATTCCATGGAAATGGCTGGGATTGTTTGTCACACAGGAGCGAATATCATCACACAGGCCAGAGAGCTGATCGAACAGATAGGGTGAGTTTTTTTTCCATTTTCAGATCTTCATATTCCTTTATTATTAAACTCCGTATATATTTTTCATCATCATTATTATTATTAATAATCCAAAAGCCATCCAAGATTCAAAGGCTGTAAATTACTCGTTGTTTTTACTCGCGTGTGGTTGTTGGTATAGGAGACCTTTAGAACTGGACACTGATGGGATCTGGTGTGTCCTGCCGAACTCCTTCCCTGAGAACTTCGTCATCAAATCCAGTAACGAGAAGAAGCCCAAAGTGACCATCAGTTATCCCGGAGCCATGCTGAACATCATGGTCAAGGCAGGTTTCTTTCCGTTTCCGTATGTAGATTGTTGTATAAGGTATATTTTTTCGAAGTACATCCTATAGCTAAAATAAGTCTTGGAAATAACGCTTTGTGTACAGGAAGGCTTTACCAACGATCAGTACCAGGAGCTGGTGAACCCGGCCTCGCTCACCTATGAGACGAGGTCGGAGAACAGCATCTTCTTCGAGGTAGACGGACCATACCTGGCCATGATCCTGCCTGCGTCTAAAGAGGAGGGCAAGAAGCTGAAGAAGAGGTGAGAAAACAGGAGTGCAACAGTCTTCATGTTTAGTCATTTTATCATTTTGAAGGGCTTTTTTTCATTTAGCAGTAACGAACGTGTGTGGTTTTTCCACATAAAGACACATTAGAGTAAAATCATGGACGGAGACTCACCAGGTTCAGATGTCACTGATCAACCCCGGCATGTGATGAAAGCTTTTTTTTTTCATAAAGATACAGGTAGTCCCAGACTTGGGAACATTCGAGTTACGAATTTACGCAGATACGATCGGCCTGCGGAACAGACTTGCGAACATTTCGTAGATGCGAACAAATCACAGAAGTAGCTCACATGTATTGTACAAAAATAGACCACCAGATGCCAATATTTACAATTGTATGTGATATTTTCAGTAAAAGTGTAATGTATGAAATTAGTAATTTTTAATTTTTATATTATTTTCTATTAATTTCCATTTGTATATGGATATTTTTGTGCTGTGGAACCAATCATTGGAGTTTCCATTATTTCTTACATGGAAATTTGCTCTTAGATGTCCTGGATTCCCCTCACGATTGAAAGGCACAGAGACAACATTTCACTGTGAGATTAATTTCCTTAGATGCGGTTATGGAAAGGGGACAGAGATTTAATCAAGTGGATTGGTATGCTTTACATTGTACAATATATTCATGTCAAAGATGTCTAAGATTCCAACTTACGAACAAACCCAACATATGAACGTGCTCCTGAAATGGAATTTGTTTCTAAGTAGGGGACTACCTGTATAGGCAAATCTTCATGCACTTGCTTCAAATTGCATTCCTAATTATGGGATGCAACGTGACGTGAAACACAGAGTACTGTTAATATCCTGAAGTTGTTGAAAATAATTTCCCTATAACAGATAACATCCCAAGTCTGATACCAGGTTCGACAGTAGGGGCTGGAGGAAAAGACTATTGTTGTTTATCGTGATTCTTTATATCCAGGGTGGGTTAGAAGTAATTAAGCAGTCCTTCCAATATGAAGTCCGTATTTCTAATACATTATCGAAAAAATATTAAATCCTTTTTACTATAGTCTATTTAGAGACAATTTTCACCATGACTGCAGTGATAGTAGTTCAATATAGTTCAAGATAGTAGTATAATATTAGTAGCGCCACATTATCTAATACTGCTTGACCTTTTATTGGTTTCTGTACAATATACCTAGAGTGTGTGTGTGTTGTCAGATATGCCGTGTTCAACGAGGACGGCTCTCTGGCTGAGCTGAAGGGTTTCGAGGTGAAGAGGAGAGGAGAGCTCCAGCTCATTAAGATCTTCCAGTCGTCCGTGTTCGAGGCTTTCCTCAAAGGCACCACTCTGGAGGAAGTCTACGCCTCGGTCGCCAAAGTGGCTGACTACTGGCTGGATGTGCTGTATAGCAAGGTAGCGCAGGATCCGACGGTGCTGCTTTAGCGTATATTAAATTACATGTAAAAATGCTAAGTCTGTTGAGTTCTCAAATCTGATTGGTCCGAATTGACTGATGGTAGATAAAATTCCAGGTTTATACTAATGCCCTTGGATTTATACATTTTCCAACCTAATTACTGACCTGAGTGTCTCGCTCTCCAGGCAGCCAACATGCCAGACGCGGAGCTCTTTGAGTTGATCTCAGAAAACCGCTCCATGTCCCGGAAGCTTGAAGACTACGGCGAGCAGAAGTCCACGTCCATCAGCACGGCCAAACGTCTGGCGGAGTTTCTCGGCGATCAGATGGTGAAGGACGCAGGGCTGAGCTGTCGCTACGTCATCTCTCGCAAACCAGAGGGCTCTCCTGTTACTGAGAGGTAAGGAATGTGCTTTCCTGAGATTTCGCACTCAAGGGCACTTCCAAAGATCATTGCAGTGAAAAAACAAAAAAGAAAAAAAAAGTACAGGTAGTCTCCGACTTACGAACGAGTTCTGTTCCGGGAGCACGTTCATAAGTCGGATTTGTTCTTAAGTCCGACAAATCTACATCCAAAGATCATTGCAGTGAAATTTGAATTAAGAACAAAAAAAAAAAAGAAAGAAAAAGGGTACAGGTAGTCTCACGCCTTGCAAACGAGTTCTGTTATAGGAGCACGTTCGTAAGCCGGATTTGTTCGTAAGCCGGATTTGTTCGTAAGTCGGATTTGTTCTTAAGTGCCTTTAAATCACGAGGGGAATCCCGGACGCCATTTAGTCTTAGAGCTGTTTTCCACTGTATTGGATTGTCAACTCTCTCGTTGGGGGTTTTCCAAAATTTAGACATTTTATACATTCACTTACACTGGAAATATACCATATTACTGTAAATATTGGTATCTGGTGCACTGCAGTGTCTATTTTTAAAGTTTTTGTACAATACACATGAGCTACTTCTATGATTGAACCGGAAGTAAATCCGTTTCTATCTGCGGAAATCCGTAACTCGAACGTTCCTAAGTCGGGGACTATCTGTTTTTGGTGTTATGAAGCATTAACTTTAGAACATTCTAAAACTTTAAAAACTTTCTGCTTCTCTCTAAAGGGCGATTCCTCTGGCCATATTCCAAGCTGAACCCAGCGTTAAGAAGCACTTCCTGCGCAAATGGCTGAAGATGCCCAGCCTCCACGACATGGACATCAGATCCGTACGTCTAGATATGTTTAACATTACATCGGTTTGATGGTTTTCCTAGCTTTGATTCACGAATATATGGTGAGCATTTGTGTGTGCGCGTGTGTTTCAGATCCTGGACTGGAGTTACTACATTGAGAGGTTGGGCAGTGCCATACAGAAGATCATCACCATTCCAGCAGCACTACAGCAGGTGAAGGGAAAAAAAAAAGGCGTCTCTGAAAGATAACATCATGGTCGTCTTGTTCGTGATATCAGCTGATTTGTAGCAAAAAATATATTCTGCCTAATTATATTTTAAGTTATTGCTTTGTATGATTGTGTTTTTTTTTTTTTTTTTTTTAGGTGAAAAACCCAGTGCCGCGAGTGCGTCATCCAGACTGGCTGCATAAGAAGCTTCTGGAAAAGAACGACATTTACAAACAGAAGAAGATCAGCGAGATGTTCACCAGTGAAGGAAAGAGACAGGTGCGTGCACCATCACACACGTCCACATGGCAAGATGTTTACTGTCAATATGTCTAATATCTGTCTATGTCTGTCTCAGGTGAGTAATCAGGCAGAACCAGGTGAGACTCCTGATATGGAGGATTTCGGTGCTCCACAGCGCCCCCTGCAGCCTGCCATCCTCATTAGCACCAAGAGGAAGCGGTCGTCTCAGGCTGAGGACAGCCAGACCGAGTCTCAGGAGCTGGAGCTCACGCAGTCCTGGAGAGAGATCCTGGGTCCTCCGCCACCTATGGGTACAACACAGGTACTGCGTCTGAAGGAGGAGCTGAACAAAATGACGATTTGGAATTTAGATAAAATAAATAAAAGCGCACTACTGTATGTATTAATTGACCTGATCATGTATGTGCTCTCAATAGTTTCAAGAAATAGTTCTATATTTCTTATTCTAATAATCCGTATGTAGGAGGAAAGGCTGGTGTGGATGCGCTACCATAAGAAGAAGTGGGAGCTGCAGATCCGGCAGAGGAAAGAGCGCAGGAAGAGGCGGCGCATGCTGGACGGAGAGTCTCAGCCAACCGGAGGCGGAGTGATCAGGGACGGGCCGAGCACAGGGCTGGGGAACTTCCTCCGCAGGACGGCCAGGAGCATTCTGGACATGCCGTGGCAAATAGTACAGGTACGGCAGCGGGGTAAATATCAAGCCACGTACACGAGTGTGTCTACCGAGACATTTTGTCCTGCTCTTTCCAACAAACCCAAATCCGGGATTCCCCTCGTGATTTAAAGGCACTTAAGAACAAATCCGACTTACGAACAAATCCGGCTTACGAACAAATCCGGCTTACGAACAAATCCGGCTTACGAACAAATCCGGCTTACGAACGTGCTCCTATAACAGAACTCGTTTGCAAGGCGTGAGACTACCTGTACCCTTTTTCTTTCTTTTTTTTTAAAAACTCTATGATATACTGAGTGTTTTTAAATAGGCCTTAAAATGTCCTTGGTACCTTTCCGAATGCTACGATGGCTACGTGCAAGTTAAACTGGGACTTATAGTAATAGTAACCCAGTAATATAGATTTGTTTCTGATTCTCTCCACCAGGTTGCTGAAACCAGTCACCCGGGCCTGTATAAGCTGTGGGCGGTGATCGGCACTGACCTGCACTGCATGAAGCTGAACATCCCTCGTGTGTTTTATGTCAATCAGAAAGTCCCCAAACAGGAAGAGGGGGCCAACTACAAAAAGGTTTTCCTACACCGAGACACGCCTAATCTGTTATTTATCCAAGAGTTCTATACCAATACTGTGTGATGTCACTGGTTGAAAAGAAAGATTTAAAAAAATTTAATCAGAGTTTTTTAAATTTCCAGGTGAACCGGATTTTGCCTCGCTCCAACGTGGTGTATTACCTGTACCAGTACTCCGTGCCCGAGGACATGTATCAGGAGCACATCAACGAGATCAATGCCGACCTTTCTGCCCCAGACATAGAGGGCGTCTACGAGACGCAGGTAATGGAACAGACGGATGGTTCAGATGACGGAGATTAAAAAAAAAAAAGCATCACTTTCCGTCGAGCTCATTGTAAATGGAGCTGATTGTCTGAGCACCAAATACTGTTATATAACAGATGAAAAGTGTAGATTAAAAATCTTTAACGCCCTTAACACAAGAGGCGTTCAAGTCAAACCAGCACTTTTGCTTGTGCCAAATAAAAACTCGGTTATGAGAGTAAAACTCGATTTATTTCTCTATATAATCTCCTGCTACACTAATACACTTCTCAAAGTGTCTCACTAATGCTTGAATCCCATCAGGGTAGAACGTTTTCTCAGAAGCCTGGAGGCATAACATCTAAAACCGTGGCCTCCCAGGAATTCCTTTCACTTTAATGGACCATTTGCCTGGTTTAATCACCATTTATCGCATCACAACATCCCCGTATATACTCCAAACCATTTCCACACATTTGGGCCATTAGAGGAGTTCCTGGGAGGCCAGTGGTTTCCTATGTGAAGCATGCAGTTTCCATCATGGCGTTTGTCTGTGTGAACCAACACCACTTGCACATAACAGGAACTCGGTACAGTCCTGACCTCGCTCCAAGCCATTTCCACACGTTTAAGGAGTTCCTGGGAGGCCAGTGTTTCAGATGTGAAGCAGGCAGTCTGAGAGAACTTTCTGCCTAGATGGTATAAATATATGGCGCTAGTGAAGCACTGGGAGAAGTGCATTAGTGTACCAGGGGGTTATATGGAAAAATAAAGGGAGTTTTTACTTTGTTAAAAAAAATATATATATATTTGTATGATTTCTTTATTCAAATGATTAAATTAAATCAAGCAGCCTCTCCTAAAGCATAATGGCAATGAGTTCAATATTAAATAAAATTCTAGTTTAACATGAAGACTTATCATTCGTCCATCAATCACAGATAAATCAGTTAAACCCCCCAAAAAATGTATAAATAAAAATAAAACATCAGATCTCGGTGTATTTAAGGAGGAAACTTGGGGTTCAAATATAAAGAAAACTTTCTGATTTCTTCTTAGGTTTAACTTTCTATTAGATTTAGGTTGGTCTATGTTAATACAAACACTTATATTGAAGATGGACAGATATGGATGGTTTTCTTTTATTACATGTAGTCTGGATAAATGAACCTCGTCTTGAGAACTTGACACACAGCTTGTCCGTATGTCTCGGTCCTGCAGGTGCCGCTGCTGTTCCGTGCGCTGGTGCAGCTCGGCTGCGTGGCTATGGTCAACAAGCAGGTGGTGAGGGCGCTGGCTGGCCGGGAAGCCGACACCTTTGACCTGGAGCACCTGGAGATGCGATCGCTGGCTCAGTTCAGCTACCTGGAGCCAGGTAACACCTTCAGCTCCACAGTGAGAACTGAATAATTCTCAGAGTTCATGATTTTATCAGATTTTTAAAGAACGCTTGCTTGTATGTTTCACATTACAGGTAGCGTGAGACATATCTACCTGTACCATCACGGTCAGGGCCACAAGGCTCTGTTCGGGCTCTTCATCCCGTCTCAGCGCAAAGCCAGCGTCTTCGTCCTCGACACGGTCCGAGCCACACCCGACTGATTATCTGCATATTCTAATTGAACGATGAAGCACCTTGAGTTAGAAGTATGTATAAAATTCCACACCTGATCCACCCCGTGTGACCTTTGCTGCAGGTTCGGAGTAATCAGATGCCCAACTTGAGTACTCTGTACGGCGCGGAGCGAACTGCGCTGTTAGAGAAGACCTCAGACGAGCTCCTGCCTCCGGAGAAGCACCTGTTCGAAGTGCGTGCCGAGAACGACGTGAAGGCTATCTACCGCGCGGTGCAGCGCATTCTGCTCAGCTATAAGGTACACACCCGCCATGGCTCACGTTATCAGACTTGAGAACAAATCCGACTTGTGAACAAAAGTCTGTTTGTTAGTTGGGGACTACCTGTAAATTGTAATAATTTAATGATTGGAATAATCCGTTGTAAGTATTTAATAAAGTGACTGAGAAATGACTAAACATACAATGAATTTTGTGTGTGTGTGTGTGTGTAGGAGGAGCGTCGTGGTCCCACTCTCATCGCCGTGCAGTCTAACTGGGAGCTGCGGCGTCTGTCGGCCGGCTTGACCGTTCTAGAGGAGTTTCCCGTGGTTCCTGTGCATGTGACGGACGACATCAGCTACAGCGTGCTGGACTGGCAGCGGCACGGCGCCCGCCGCATGATCAAACACTACTTAAACCTGGACAGCTGTCTTTCACAGGCCTTCGACATGGCCAGGTACTGCACACTCTGCAACATCACCTCGAGCACTGCGGACATTATTGGCTGCCTTCCAAATAAAATAATATATAAATACGAGCAGTGTTTCAAGTCAAACCTGGATTTTCGATTGATTGAGCAGAATAACAGAACACCATTATGAGAGTAAAAACTCCCTTTATTTCTCTATATGATCCCCTGCTGCACTATTGCACTTATCCCAGTGTTTCACTGGCGCTTGGACACCATCAAGGTAGAAAGTTTTTCTCAGTACGACGGAGCCACGATCGGACCGTGTCTGAATCACGCCGGCCTCCCAGGAACTCCTTTCAAATTCCGAACATGTGGAAATGGCTTGAAGTGAGGTCAGGACTGTACAGGGGATGTGGCAGAAACTCCCAGACGTCCCGTTAACGTGCAATAAACTACCAATTAGTTTTACTCCTTTTTTTTATCTTAACAAGGAAATTGACCAAAAGTCCCGGTTTGACTTGAACGCTCCTGGTGGCATTCAAAAAAGATGATAGATATTTTTAGCCTTGTTTAAAAACACTCTGCATGTTATTACATCCTTTCAATTACGAGACAAGTCCTGGTTTGACTTGAATGCCACATGTACAGTGCCATGCAAAAGTATTTGCCCCCCCCCCCTTTTTGTTACTGCATTCCTATCTAATAGAGTAACATTAGCAAAATAATCTTTTTTTTTTTAAAAATAAATATATTCTTTTTCATGGATTTTTTTTTTTTTTTTTTATGGTTATGATCAGTTCATTTGATTTCTTACGTTTGATTTATCTTCTATCGCTCGCGTGGATCCGCAGGTATTACCACCTCCCCGTAGGGAACCTACCCGAGGACATCTCCATATTTGGCTCGGACCTCTTTCTGGCCCGTCACTTGCGTAAACACAACCACGTACTGTGGCTTTCGCCGACGGCGAGACCCGACCTCGGGGGCAAGGAGGCAGACGACAGCCGTCTGGTGATGGAGAGCGACGAGCGGGGCTCGGTGGAGATCAACGCTCCGGGATGCTCCTCCACAGGTTCTTACTGGACCAGTGAAATAACTGAAATGATTCTGAGTGAGTGAGTTTGCTTTTCTAAATGATGGGTTGTTTTAATGTAGTGTGCGTGGAGTTGGACATTCAGAGCCTGGCGGTGAACACCATCCTCCAATCACAGCACGTGAACGACATGGAGGGCGGAGCCAGCATGGGTGTGAGTTTCGATGTCATTCAGCACGCGTCACTGGAGGACATGATGTCAGGAAACCAAGGGGCGACCGCCGTGGCTAGTTACGACGAGACGGCGCTCTGCTCCAACACGTTCAGGTGTGTGTGTGTGTGTGAGACCTCATTCATGTTGCAGACATAATAGCAATTAACCAAGTGTGTATTTGTGACCGACGTAATAATGTTATGGTGTGTGTAGGATCCTGAAGAGCATGGTGGTCGGCTGGGTGCGGGAGATCACTCAGTACCATAACGTGTACGCGGATAATCAGGTGATGCACTTCTACCGCTGGCTGCGTTCCCCCAGCTCGCTCCTGTACGACCCGGCGCTGCACCGCACGCTGCTCAACATGATGAAGAAGATTTTCCTGCAGTGAGTGACACGACACACAGGAACCCAGAATACATTGTAACGAGTCCTCAGACTCTTTGATCTTTCTTTTGATATCTTTTTCCTCTCACACTTTCTCACACGCATTTATAGGCTGGTCGCTGAGTTTAAGCGCCTGGGTTCCTCTGTGGTCTACGGGAACTTCAACCGCATCATCCTGAGTACGAAGAAACGGCGCATCGATGACGCCGTCGCCTACGTGGAGTACATCACCAAAAGGTCAGAGGTCCACAGAGGTGCCAATATTTACGGTTACTGCATGGTATCAGCTTTAGCTTCAGACAGATCGTTACAGGTTTTTTCGTTAATACCTTATTGGATCTGCTCTCATTTTATTAGACAGTCAAGTAATTATATAATAAGTATTGGCACCCTTCAAAATGATTGCAAACTTTCTTTGTTTAAAAAACAAACAAAAAAAGCATTTTATAATAAAATGGAAACATGCTTACTTTTATTATTATTATATTCCCTTTTTCTCTAGCATCCATTCCCGGGAGATCTTCCACTCTCTGTCCATCACCTTTTCCAGATGTTGGGAGTTTCTGCTGTGGATGGATCCAGCGAACTACGGAGGAGTGAAAGGCAAAGTGCCCTCCAGCATAATGTACGGAGAGGTATGCTGAATCTCACCTTCAATTCAGGAGTGCTTGTGTAATGATCTACTGATCAGCAGTCGGCGTTCGAGTCAAACCGGGACTTTTGAAAACGCTGGCCTCCCAGGAACTCCAAAAACATATGGAAAATGGCTTGGAGAGGTCAGAGGATGTTATGACAACTTTGATTTTTCTAAGATCAGACGACATATTCGCTATTTGCAGGCGGCCTATATGTTCACGGGAACGACGGCCGCCTTTAAAACGTTTACACTGTTGAAATGTTTGCAGTCCAGGTTTGACTTGAACGCACCTTGTGTAATAATTCTAATTCTACACAATGTTCAGTATAATAAATGATGTACAGTATAATTTAGCAACGATTTTCATTCTTAGTGTTTTTTAACCGTTTAAAAAAAACAACAACAGACTGATACGGACAAGAAAAAGAAGCGAAAGAAGGAAGGAGAGGATGAGGGCAGCGAGGATGAGGAGGATGATGATGAGCAAGAGGAAGAGCGAGATGGAGATGAGGATGAGGTGGAGGATCTGATTGAGAGCAGCTGGAACATCATGCATTACCTGCCTCAGGCTGCGTCATGTCAGAAGTACTTCCTCATGATCATTTCAGGTACATGATGATGTCGTTATTAAAAATATATTTTCCTCCCTTTTTTTTCCGTCAGAGATCAATGATTTCAAAGTATTAAATCTGCGAATTTTTGGAACTGTTGCATGTTTCGTCTCGACAGCGTACATCGCCGCAGTGTATCACAGCATGAGGGAGGAGCTCCGGAGAAACACTCCCGGAGCCACGCCCATAAAGAGGCGGGGCGGAAGCCAAGCGTCCCAGCAGCCCACTGGTGACGTCAGCGCGCTTCCTGGTGAGAACGGAATTCTTTAAATCCAAACGAAAGAATAATTGCTCCTAGTTGTCTCTCGCGTGTGTATCCGTGCATGTGGTTAGACTCACTCCCGTGTCCGCGCAGGCATGATCACCTTCTCTCAGGAGTACGTGTCGAGCGAGCTCACGCAGAACATCTTCACCATCACGCAGAAGATCCAGAAAAAGGTGTGCGGCACACGCAGCGTGGCCCAGCCCTCGGAAATGTTCCCCGTGCTCCCGGGGTCACACCTGCCCCTCAACAACCCCGCACTGGAGTTCATCAAATATGTCTGTCAGGTGATCACACACACACACACACACACACACACACAGAGTTTTCCCAAAGTCTGTAAGAGTGTGCCGTTATACAGTACGTTATACCATAACGTGAATCCTTGACTCTGATTGGTCAGAAGGTGATGTCCTTTTTTCACTCGGTTGGGTTTTCCATCAGTGTCCTCATTACATCTTTATATCGTATACACAGACTTCAGGGAATAAGTAACGGTGTCTTTCCAACTATTTTATTCTTATTACAGCGTTAAATGTAGTTATAGTTGTGATGTACTGGACATGGTTGATCCACTCTGTTGTGCGCTCCAGGGTTGCCAGATCACACTCAGAAAATCTCTCCCAGGCTCTGCTCTGAACCATCGCACTTTGATTAACAAAACAGGCCAAATAATATCAGGACTAGAACTTTATAATGTGGCTCAATTATAAAGTGCATGTACTTTGTTTCACCTAAATTTTTTGGAAAACATTTTTTCAAAAATAGCCCATTCATTCATCTGTGTTTATAGGAACAGGGTCAGTACCTTCTTCCTTTGATCAGTTGTGAATGGGGGGGTTTATTGCATTCTAATTTAACATTTGAGGGTTTTTTTTTTTCCATTGCTTTAAGTGTTATATGAGATCTATTTCTATTATTTATCTTTATTTTGTTTTATTTATTTTACTTTTGGGAAAAAAAAAGTGAGATCTGAGCCAAATTAAGTTTTGTCATCCGGTTCACTATAAAAGGATAAAAAGCATGAAATTTTGTTATTTATTAAATCTGAGAGAAATTATAATTAACAACTTGCTATGTAATAAGAAAACGCAACAAAAGTTATGACCATGTCAATTTTCAGAAGAAAGTCACACAGTCACTTATTTTCATTTATTTTCTTGCCACCAACTGGTTTATTATCAGATGGTTTGATCACATTAAATTAACTTTAGCCTTAACTTTAATCTATACAGCATGGCCCTGCAAATACAGTAATATTCATCATCATCATCATCATCAGCATGTACATGTGAAAAACCCTAAAGCCTCTATATGTTGATTTAATTAAAACATTGGACATCTTGAATGTTATTTTTTTATTTAATACAGTGAGCAAAGGTTCATTGCTTTTAAGTTTTAGAAAAGAGCTATTTTTTATTATTTATCTATCTAATTATTTTATTTATTTATGTATTATTTTTTGGGTGGGGGGAAAAACAAGATCTGAGCCTAACTGAGTCAAAAAGCGAGACATTTTGTTATCTTTTATTTATATATATATAAATTTCTGAAAATTGACATGGTCACTTATTTTGTTGATTTTTCTTATTTAAAGCAAGTTGTTAATTAGAATTTAAAAAAAATAATAATAAAAAACATAGATAGATAGATAGATAGATAGATATTTGTTTGTTTGTTTTTATTCTAATTAACAACTTGCTTTAAATAAGAAAAATCAACAAAATAAGTGACCATGTCAATTTTCAGAAAAAAAAAAAAAAAAAGAATCAACTCCGCCACTGATTAATTTTCTTGTAACAGCATGACACCAAGTGGTTTATTCAGTAATTTTACCTTTTTTATTTTAGTTTTTTTTTTTTTTTTTTACTCTTTCATTTACTCGGACATTTTAGAGATTCATCTTCTTAACCCTAAATATTTTTAAACACCTTGTCTGCATCTTTTTTATTTTTATTTTTGTGCTTGACTGCAACATGCATCCTTAATTTTTTTTTTATTTTGTATTTTTATATATATTTTTTTGCAATCCTTTTGATGTTAACCATATTTACAGCCTGGCCCTGCAAATGCAATAATTTTCATCAGCTTCTCTAAAATCCTAAAGCCACCTTCTAAAAAAAGAAAAATATCATATTTCATACAAGGAATAATGCTTATGGATCCAGACTTTTTTTTTATTTTTATTTTTTTTATCGATCTTCAGTTTTATGGCTTAGCTGTAGTTTCTGTGAACAATCCTAACTCTGGTGTGTACGATCTTCCTCTAAAAGGTCCTCTCGCTGGACACCAACATCGTGAACCAGGTGAATAAGCTGAAGCGGGATCTCCTGCGCTTGGTGGACGTGGGGGAGTTTTCCGAGCACGCTCAGTTCCGAGACCCGTGCAACTCCTACATCCTGCCCGAGGTCATCTGCCACCAGTGCAACTATTGTCGCGACCTCGACCTCTGCAAGGACCCTTCCGTAGCCCAGGTGCGTTTTTTTTTTTCTGCTCTCGGTGACCTCGCGTATGAAAAATCCCAGAGGAACCGTTACTCATCCGGTGTTCCCGCTCTGTAGGACGGCTCGGTATTGCCGCAGTGGTTCTGCTCTAACTGCCAGGCGCAGTACGACACCGACGCCATAGAGATGGCGCTAGTGGAGGCTCTGCAGAAGAAGCTGATGAGTTACACGCTGCAGGACCTGGTGAGAGACAGCAATGTGTCTGAGACCGTGAGGGATCATATGGGCAGAGATGTGATTATAGGGGCGTCAGGGTGCGGAGGCTGGAGCTCAGCTTTCTTCAGCTGCTCGATACAGATGTCTCGTGTACTTAAACCTCCAAGTATGTTCCTACTGCATACGGGAAGGATTTTGGAGGTGTATTGTTGTAAGGGAGCTTCTCAATACATCTATATATAGCGTACAGGTTTGTAGAACTTTTTAATAGGAGAGGTGTTCAAGTCAAACCGGGACTTTGTGAAGCGAACGCACTAATGAAACGCTGCGATTATACGGGGAAATAAACGTAGTGTTTACGCTCACGACTTTGTTCTACTATTCAAAAGTCCCGGTTTGACTCGAACACACCTCATCGTTTGCATTGTGGTGGACTGACGTGCTTTAATCCGTGTACAGGAGTGCGCTAAATGCAAAGGTGTGAAGGAAGCCAACATGCCTCTGTACTGCAGCTGCGCAGGAGACTTCACGCTCACCTTCAGCACAAAGGTTCGTCCTTGGATTCCAGTAATACAGGATCCAGTGTTAAAGCCGAAGCGCTAGACTGTGTTTTTATAAAATCTCTTGTATAGTTCCCTTATCCTGGGTGATGTATATCTTATCTTCTTGCCGGGGGTTTTATTTTTTTTTTTTTTGTAAAATCATTTTCTTACTCATTTGCAGTAGCATTTTACCTTTTACTGTTCTTTTAACAGACAAAATTTAGAAAAATTATTAAAATATAATGAAAAAAAAATTTATATTTCTGAATTTTTTTTTTTTTTTTTTTTTTTTTTTACAAAAATGCCATCGGTGCACTTTTTACTCTGGAATATTGTTCATTATTCATTTACTTAGTTCATTAGTTGAGATTTTTAAGAATGATTGAATTTTTGCAATATTTTTTTTAGTATAATTTAATTTATTTATCTTCTTAGCCCAAAAGCTGTTTAACACCTTGTTTACATCTTGAACGCAAAATCCAAGATTTCGTACATAACTCCTGTCTACTAGTGTAAATTTCTTCATAACTTTTTTTTTTATTATTATTTCTATATACTGCTCAAAAAAATAAATTGAACACTTAGTCCCAGTTTGACTTGATCACCTCTCATATGTGTATGCATGGTTCAAGTCAAACCGGGACTAAATGGTCCCTTTGTTTTGAGCGGTATATATGTTTTTTTTTTTTAGATTTCTTTTAAATTGTTTGTAAATTTTTTTATTATTGTGTTCTCAGAGCTTCACAGAGCAGGTCGACGTGTTCAGGAGCATCGCTGCACATTACAACATGAACTTCCTGCTGGAGACCATCGACTGGATCCTGAGGATGAACAGCTAGTGTGTGTGTGTGTGTGTGTGTGTGTGTGTGAGTGTGAGTGAGTGAAATAATTGCAAGTGATCAGAGTGTATTTAGAGTTTTTGTAGCACTTTGAAATATATTTAAAAGTAAAGCTTTTTCTACAAGTTTTCAAAAGTTTTCTACAATATTTTGAAATATTTGAAAATGAAATAAAACCTCGGCTTGTGTAATTCATTTGCATTCTCTTAAGCGTTCAGGGGGAAAGTATTGAAGAAAGTAGGATGGATTTTGTCTCATAAATGCCAAGTTGTATTGACGAGGCGCTTTCAAATCAAACAGGGACTTTTGATTGTGCAGAATAACAGAACACTGTTGTAATAATAAAATTACTCCCTTTATTTATTTATTTATTTATATAATCCCCTTTAAATCTTCACTAATGCACTTATCTCGTTTAATTAACGTTTTACTGGTGCTTGAATACCTTCACTGCCTGTTTCCTGTCTGAAACACCGGCCTCCCAGGAACTCCTTTCATGGCCTAAACGTGTGAAAACGGTTTGAAGTGAGGTCAGGACTGAGTCTCATCAGCGTATTGTGCTTTAAGTCTTCTGTAAACATCAATCAGCATCACTTGTACTGCTCAGAAAAGCACAGATTATTTTTCAGACAGTGAGACAGAGCGTAGTGCCACTCTGCCATTATCACATTACCGCTTCTGTAAAGTGTCTCCTGAGGTCTAGTTTCAGACCCAGCTTAAATACACTGACTGGAAATCTGCAGAAGTGAGTGGATATCCAGCTGGGGCTTGAACTGATGACTTAAGAGACTTTGGCTTTGAATCAGAGCCTTAAGGCACTAATCCGAAAGTTGTGTTTAAAATAATAGCAGTCGGACATCAGTAAACAGATCAATAATTGTTTTTGGGAGAAATGATATTTCTTCATGGTGAATAATTTACTTGTAGGTGTAGTGGAGTAATAGAAAACTACAGACCCAACAGTCACGATTGGATGCACCTGATTCTGTGTAATTTATTCATTAATTGAATTACAGATACAGGCGGCGCGGTGGTGTAGTGGTTAGCACTGTCGCCTTGCACCTCCAGGGTCTGGGTTCGATTCCCCGGCCAGGCTCGATTCCCGTCGCTGTGTGCATGGAGTTTGCATGTTCTCCCCGTGCTTGGTGGGTTTCCTCCGGGTCCTCCGGTTTCCTCCCACAGTCCAAAGACATGCAGGTTAGGCTAATTGGCGTTCCTAAATTGCCCGTAGTGTGTGATTGGGTGTGTGTGTGTGTGTATGTGTGTGTGTGCCCTGCGATGGATTGGCACCCTGTCCAGGGTGTACCCCGCCTAGTGCCCGAAGTCTCCTGGGATAGGCTCCAGGTCCCCCGCGACCCTGAACACAGGATTAAGCGGTATAGAAAATGAATGAATGAATTACAGATGTGAAGCAGTTCTCAGAAACCTGGTTGTACAGCGAAATATTAGTTCAAAGATATTTGTTTTTCTTCACTTACATTAAACTAATAATACATTTGTCCAATGCATTTCTGTGATTTAAATTCAAAGTTATTATATGGATATGGAGCTTTACTCACTTTTTTTGTGCTATTATTTTGAACACAACTGTACCATCTACCATATACTGTAGCAAACCTGTGTTCAGAAGGTGGTGTATGGAATCGATCGATGATTTGGGAACGAAAGCTGACTGTAAGTGACAACTAAGCCATGGTTATGAGCCTCGTCTCCAAACGAACCCAGGATCAGATCTGTACATTGATGTCATCTGATCTTCCCCAGGAGGAAACAGTCGCTTGTAACGATCAGATCGTTGTCCTGTTTTGAACAGTCGACACCAATCACCAATTAGGAAGTGGTAGAAACCCAGCCTCTTAAGCACGAACCTGCAGAAAAGCTCTGGTCTGGATGTGGGATCCGGTTTCCGTCTGCCGCACTGTCTACACTACTGTACATCACAGCGGTTTCAAGCTCTTCAAAGGCTGATCCATCAACCTCAAAAGTGTGAGCTCGGAGCGATCGATGGGCTGCTATTAATCACACTTTGCCGTGGTTTGGGGTGATGTAGCAGCGTTTCCCTTCGATCTCATTACAAAAGCGTTTCTCGCAGGAAGAGCTCTAGTTATCAGATTATGGAAAAGAGAGTCTCCCCCTCTCTCTCTCTCTCTCTCTCTGAAAAGAAAAAAAAAATCCTTCTCATCTTTCATACTTGAAGGGGGAACAATGATGATTGGTTGAGGTTGGTGCTGTTGTTATTTTTGGCTTTAAATCAGATTTGCTGAACACGTGAGAGTATGTGCAAAGAAGAAACATCATACATTTGGATTAAACTTCACTTTATAGTACGGTTATACGTTTTTTACAACAACTTTAACTCTACCTTGTATTTACTGTACAATGTGTACCTAATATTTTGTCAGCTTATCTATATCAGATTAACATCAAGGCCGTCGAGTCAGCTATATTATAAGTCAGTTATGCGAGTTTCTTTTATTCAGATTAGCTCATATGTAGGTTTTGAGTGGCTGTAGGGTCTCTGGATTATTATGTAGGTTTGTTTTTTTTTTGCATCAGTAGTCCAGGGTGACAGGGGGCGGAGTCTCACAATGGCACCCCGTCGGAAAGGTCAGAGTGGTTGGAGCCGTAGCTGGCGAGGGAGAACTCTGTGACGACTGGTGGGTTGGGGTTCTTAGAAACCTGTTTGTTTGTTGTTGTTTTTTTACAATAATAAAAAACAAAACAGACAGTAGGATTGATAATTAATGACATCATACTGTACATCAAAGGCAGAAGTGCAGGTTAAGTGCAACACGGTGACAATTTGTAGCAGTAGCTGATAAATTTTTGCTAAATAATAATAATACTGAAACAATATCATATGGAAGGGAGTGCTGTTGTACTGAATATCAGCACGGGTGATTTCACTGCATATCATACTGTGTATTGTATGGTTGTCTATGTGACAAATAAAAATCTGAATCTTTCACAAGAATTTGTGATGAGGTCCGAGGGCGCTGCCTGAATGCTGAAGATATCGCAGCGGTGCTGATATTCAGCACAACAGCATGACCTTGAGTGTGATATTGCTTTTATACAACAGTTCCTCAAAAACATTTATTATCAACAGATAACACGTATCCCTTCCACATCTGGCGGAAATAACTAGCCGCAGAGCTGTCGACAGAAAGTTGGAAAAAAATGTTATTTATAAATTATTATAATTAAATAAATTATTAATTATTATTTCCACTTGTTCCACACAGAATATCATCTAACTTAGTGGGTTCTGGGGTTGAATCCCAAATAGAGTGAAATTGGAAGCTAGTGTGCTAAGAAGGGTGTACAATCCCATGAATCAGGGGTTAGAGAGGGATTAGGGATTCAGACTTGTCTTCGGAGCTTTGTACGGTAGCTCGTGTTATCACCACCACTCGGGAGTTACTCGGTCAGAGCGAACTGTTGTACAATACTGAAAAACAAATCCATATTTCCATCTTTCTGTTACAGTTGCTTTATTCATTTGAAGCGATTAGCTATGAAAAGCGTTCCTATGGTTTACCGCACCACGAGTTCTGATTCAGATAAACATAATCACTGTTTGTGTTTCAAGTTCTAAAGGTTCTACTTACGTCGTCGAACTTCTTCCCACTGTAGACCTCATTCTTATCGATAAACGTTAACATGATCCAATCACAGATGATAGAGCACTAACAGAGATAGAGCGGAATGAATATATGATAGATGAGTTTTCACCATGTAAGCCTGGATGTGAGTTTATAAAGCATAATGTTGAAACTTACTATTCCCACAGAAGTCATGGCCGTGACCGCATTGATGATGGTTGGGATCAGACTGAATTTTCCTGCCTGGAAAAACAGAACATTTTCTTGTCATAAAACATTCATGGGTGCGATTTTAATTCATATGAAAAATTCGGAGGCGGCACGGTGGTGTAGTGGTTAGCACAGTCGCCTTGCACCTCCAGGGTCCGGGTTTGATTCCCGTCTCTGTGTGCATGGAGTTTGCATGTTCTCCCCGTGCTTGGTGGGTTTCCTCCGGGTACTCCGGTTTCCTCCCACAGTCCAAAGATATGCAGGTTAGGCTAATTGGCGTTCCTAAATTGCCCGTAGTGTGTGATTGGGTGTGTGAGTGTGTGTATGTGTGTGTGCCCTGTGATGGATTGGCACCCTGTCCAGGGTGTAACCCGCCTAGTGCCCGAAGTCTCCTGGGATAGGCTCCAGGTCCCCCCGCGACCCTGAACACAGGATTAAGCGGTATAGAAGATGAATGAATGAATGAATGAAAAATTCGTCAACGGACTTAATTTTTTGGCCCATATGTTGCTGAGCCTAGACCTGAGCAACTCAAGTAACCCCAGAGGCTTGTACCTCATGATGCATGATGGGTGCATCGCATCATTCGCTTCCCTTCTTACCCTGAAATGCCCCCTATCTCAGGAATAGGATCTGGACGCATCAGACCACATGACCTTTTTCCATCAAGTTCAATATTGATCCTCCCCAGTACATCAAAGCTTTTTTTTTCTTTGATTCCCAAGGATTTGGATTTTATAAATCGTACTTTTTTCAAAAATGGGTTTAAAACAATAATTAAGACTCCGAGTGGCACAGTGGTAAAGTGCTCGCCCTATCATCCGGAGATCACGAGTTCCATTCCAGCAGCCGGAGGTCTAGAGAGAGCTGATTGGCCGAGCTCTCTCAGAGGGGAGGGATGAGAGGTACTCAGTACATCAATCACGGCTCTACAGCCATTCAGGCCGTCTGTGAGCGGATAGCGCTGTCCTCTGAGTGTGTTACACCGCCCCCAACGGTGCATGAGCGGGCAGGTAAAAAAATGTGGTTGGCTGTCATCACGTGGCTCGGAGGAAACACGTGATAGTCTTCGGCCCTCCCGACTGAGTAGTAGTAGTAGCCTTAATGTGGGCGCCCCCTAGTGACGGGGAGGACACGACTAAATTAGGGAGAAAATCAGGAAAAAACCAAAACAATAACAATATTAGATTGTTGAAAAGAACGCGGCACTGTGGTTAGCACTGTCGAATTGTACCTCGAGGGTCTGTTCCCTGTTGAATCATTTTGACATTTAAGAGCATGTTCTCCCCGTGCTTGGTGATTTTTCTCCGAGTACTCCGGTTTTCCTCCCACAGACCTAGGTCATGCAGATATGCAGTCTATTTGGCGTATGAATTGGCACCGTGATTGATACCCCTCCTTGTTTTTTGGCCACTCTTTATGTTCTCTTCTTTAACAGTTACATTTATTATTATGGAACGCCCATAAAAATCACGTGCCTCTCTTCATGAAAACTCACTGTTACAAGCTCTACCTCTGAATGGTATCTCGTGCAAACACTAAGACTCATCCATAAAAACAAAAAAAATTATTATTTGAAATGATCACATTATTATTTGCCTGCAATTTGGCTTGCAAATAGAACTAGTGCTGATTAAGGAAATGAATTAATACCTTCTGGTCCTGTAAAATCTCACTACAGCGATGTCTACAGTAGTTCACTGTCAGTGTGTGTATTATGACGTGCACCGAAGAAAGTCTTTTCAGTAATCTGATCTTACATGCCCATGTACGATGACATCCAAGCGAATCCCGAACGCTTTTATAAGTGATCTGTACTCCACTCCGTCCTTGTAGTAGTACTTTGCAAACCTGTGCAGAGAAAAAAAAAAAACGACTTATTAAGAACGAACCCCTCAAATTAAGTTCAATTTGACGTCACTAAGTGCAAACGGTGCAGTAGGAAGGATTGAATGTTTAAAGAGTATTAAGAGAGTTCTGTGTGAGTTCTGGACCTGTAGTCGTAACCCGAGCTCATCAGGGTTTTCCTGAGGTCCAGCCTCCGAAACGAGTAGGTAGGAACGCATTCCGATGGATCGACGTCGAAGTCGCAGTTCCAGTTAATGAACGCTCCGATCACTCCACCCTGAGGAAGAGGCAAAAGTGGTGTAAAAAGGAATAAAACACTTGATAATGTCCTGTTATTGGAAAATAATCAGAACTTCCTGCAGACTTCGGGCACACACACACGCTAACACACTACACGCGATTAGCCCACGGTAAAGCCAATTAGCCTTAACCTGCATGTCTTTGGATTGTGGGAGAAAACCGGAGTACCCGGAGGAAACCCACCAAGCACAGGGAGAGCATGCAAACTCCATGGACGCAGAGGCGGGACTTGAACCTGGCTGGGAATCGAACCCGGACCCTGAAGGTGCAAGGCGACAGTGCTGACTGCTAAGCAACCATGCCGCCTCATGTCACCTGAAGTGTCATCTTTTCAGTCTCGTATATCCTCAGATTAAATCAAATAAAATGATTAATTATTTAATTAAAACAAAACTCACGGTCTTGCAGAGTTCGCTGAACTTCTCCCGGGCCTGGTCAGCTATGTAGCCGAGTCTAAACACAGGGCAGTACGGGTTGGTCTCGGGGTGGTAATGGCACCGCATGAGCTTCTTCAGCTTCCTCGGTTTGATGTTCACCCTTAGTTGATGGAAAAGGGGGGGAAGTTGTTAAACCAATTTTGACCTAGAAATCATTGAATAAAAAACCCATGTGCAGATGATGCCAGATGTTCAGGCCGGTGATTACTACAGTATACTGGTGATGCTGAGTGCTGAGTACGTGGAACAGACGAGAGGGGAAATGAGGTTGCTGCTGAGGTTGTTACATAGACAACCAATTGTATCTTGCGGTACTTTGCTGGTTGTCGCAGTAAAACATTTGTTACCATTTCTTTAATTTAAGCTCCATCATTTCATTTCATTTAATATAAAGGAATGAAACTTTTGCACAGCATTTCCTTCACTCCTACGGGCAGATAGCATGTTTGTCTGAAGCGTGCTACAAAGATCCGGCTAGCTGTTCTCATGTGACCTCGATGTGTCAAGTGTTAAGCCTAGACTTTCTGATTTAATTCGTGGGAAGTCCACATTAGTAAGACTCACCTGAGCACTTTGAATTTGGGGAAATGAATGGCGTTCTTTATGAAGACCGTGAAGTTGATGGCTTGTTCCAGTGGCGGCTCTCTGTGGGGTATAGCGGTAGCACAGACTTATTACATCTTTTTTTATATATTCGCATTTCAAAATGGATCATATGCATTTCGTATTGTAATTACATCTCTGCAGCCGCCTCCTCGATCGGACACCAGGTTTTGATCTCGCAGGTTTTGAAGGTGTAATTGTAGTAAGGCACACAGTGTCCTGTTCTCTGACCTGCGATAAGAGGAGATGGTTCTTTGGACGTTCTTGAGATATTTGAAGGTTCTACGTTTCCTTAAAAAATGGTTCCTTTTAATTCAATTCAATTCAATTCAATTTTATTTATATAGCGCTTTTAACAATGGTCATTGTCTCAAAGCAGCTTCACAAAAATGAAAGAAATTTAGCAAAAAAATTAAATAAAATAAAAAATTAAAATAAATAAATAAAAATAATAATAATTATAGAAAAGAAAATAATTGGAAGTGTGTATGTGTGAGAAAAATGTGCAGATAATAATAATAATAATGAGACGAATGAATGAAATTTCTCTGATGAGCAAGCCAAGGGTAGCGGCGACGGTGGCAAGGAAAAACTCCCTGAGATGTCATTAGGAAGAAATAACAACCTTTACAAAATACAACCTTTCTACAACCAAGATCGCATTATTTTCCGATGTTGAATCGACTACTACCGGTTTTATAGAGCCACAGTACTCGCAGTGGATTCAGGGAGTGTGTGATATTTTAATTGTGTTATTTGAAAATCGCTATTTTATTAATTATAGGGCTTGTATTAAGTATAAAATTTCTGAATAAAACTACAACTTCAATAAATTGGTAAAGCATGATTATATGCATTTTTTTATAATAACTAGCCTAAGTATGCGTCGTTGGCAGGAAAGGAGTTTGTAAAAATAGTTAAAAGGTTAAAACTAAGAATAAGCTTTAATATAATCAGTCATATTGTTATTTCAGGTTGGAGCCCATGTTCATGTCTGTCTGTCATTCTGTATAGCAGAACTCTCTCCATAACGTTATAAATTAGTAGTTTGAGTATTTTACACCGTTCTTCCAAGTTCTACTTCTTTCCTCTTCAGACAAATACACTCTGTTCAGAAACCGGAGAGTGAATCACAGATGAAAAATCGAAAAAGTACATCGGATAAAGATTAGGTTTTGTCTAAAAATTACTCCAGCGCATCAAAAATTCACTTATACTTTCACTTCAGCAGTGAAATATTACCTTTTCCCAGAAAAAATATTCAGTTTAGCTTTTCTAATAAAAATATGTTTTTCTAATTAGCTTTTAGGCGGCACGGTGGTGTAGTGGTGAGCACTGTCGCCTTGCACCTCCAGGGTCCGGGTTCGATTCCCGTCTCTGTGTGCATGGAGTTTGCATGTTCTCCCCGTGCTTGGTGGGTTTCCTCCGGGTACTCCGGTTTCCTCCCACAGTCCAAAGACATGCAGATTAGGCTAATTGGCGTTCCCAAATTGACCGTAGTGTGTGTGTGTGTGTGTGTGTGTGTGTGTGTGAGTGTGTGTGCTCTGCGATGGATTGGCACGCTGTCCAGGGTGTACCCTGCCTCATGCCCAGAGTCTCCTGGGATAGGCTCCAGGTCCCCGCGACCCTAAATACTGTATAAGATAAAGCGGTATAGAAGATGAATGAATGAATGAATGAATGATTAGCTTTTTCTACTGGTGCAGGAGTTTGTTTATATTGAGCAAGTGGCTTATTTTAAAGTACAGTAGATTAATCACTTTTACTCAACATTTTGATTTCACTTATGGTGCAGGTTAAAGTTCAGACAGATATCGAAGTACTGCAAAAGTTTCATTAAATTCTGTCCAGCCAGTTTTGTGTGATGCTGTGACAAATTCTGGCTGGACAGACATACAGACATACAGACAGACATTTTTCAGCGACTGGTTTCTGGTTCTCCATCATTAAAAGAGCGAGTGCTTACCAATGTACAGATAAAACTTTTATTTTATTTATTTACATAATAATATGTTTCTAATATTTAAGTTTTAAAAAAAACTCTGATATTGTTTATTTTGTGTATTTTTTTTTCTTTGTTTAGTCCTTGAATTCTCACCGTGGCTGTCAAAGTGCAGCTCGCCCGGGGTGCAGTCTGCGTCTGAGGTGCAGTTTGCGTTCGGGATGCTGAAATGCTGAACAAACAAAGTAACACACAAAGCAGCACGTAACATCAGAATGCATGACCGGTGTGTGTGTGTGTGTGTGTGTGTGTGTGTGTATATATGTGTGTGTGTGTGTGTGTGTCCGAATAAAGCACATCTTTATGGGAAATACAGGAAGTAAATACGAGTAGTATTAATGCTCTCAGATATTCTAGAACTGAGATTAAAGTGTGTTTCATGTGCGTGTTTTTACCTCAGCACATGTGCCTTGTCTCTGATCGTGCGTCACCTCCCGTCTCAGTATCGTACTAATCACATCACCTCCCTGGGAAGAAAATACAAAGACATCTGAAATTACAACAAGGACCCGTGTGTTCTATTCCATCCCTCACTCACTCATCATCTAAACTCAAACACGGACCCTGGGGGTGCAAGGCGACTGTGCTCACAACTAATACTGCATCATTTTATTTTAAACTTTAATATTTATTACAAAGTGCATACCTTGGATCGTGAATAACTACAGTGGTGTGAAAAACTATTTGCCCCCCTCCTGATTTCTTATTCTTTTGCATGTTTGTCACACAAAATGTTTCTGATCATCAAACACATTTAACTATTAGTCAAAGATAACACAAGTAAACACAAAATGCAGTTTTTAAATCAGGGGTTTTATTATTTAGGGAGAAAAAAAATCCAAACCTACATGGCCCTGTGTGAAAAAGTAATTGCCCCCTGAACCTAATAACTGGTTGGGCCACCCTTAGCAGCAATAACTGCAATCAAGCGTTTGCGATAACTTGCAACGAGTCTTTTACAGCGCTCTGGAGGAATTTTGGCCCACTCATCTTTGCAGAATTGTTGTAATTCAGCTTCATTTGAGTGTTTTCTAGCATGAACCGCCATTTTAAGGTCATGCCACAACATCTCAATAGGATTCAGGTCAGGACTTTGACTAGGCCACTCCAAAGTCTTCATTTTGTTTTTCTTCAGCCATTCAGAGGTGGATTTGCTGGTGTGTTTTGGGTCATTGTCCTGCTGCAGCACCCAAGATCGCTTCAGCTTGAGTTGACGAACAGATGGCCGGACATTCTCTTTCAGGATTTTTTGGTAGACAGTAGAATTCATGGTTCCATCTATCACAGCAAGCCTTCCAGGTCCTGAAGCAGCAAAACAACCCCAGACCATCACACTACCACCACCATATTTTACTGTTGGTATGATGTTCTTTTTCTGAAATGCTGTGTTACTTTTACGCCAGATGTAACGGGACACGCACCTTCCAAAAAGTTCAACTTTTGTCTCGTCGGTCCACAAGGTATTTTCCCAAAAGTCTTGGCAATCATTGAGATGTTTTTTTAGCAAAATTGAGACGAACCTTAATGTTCTTTTTGCTTAAAAGTGGTTTGCGCCTTGGAAATCTGCCATGCAGGTCGTTTTTGCCCAGTCTCTTTCTTATGGTGGAGTCGTGAACACTGACCTTAATTGAGGCAAGTGAGGCCTGCAGTTCTTTAGATGTTGTCCTGGGGTCTTTTGTGGCCTCTCGGATGAGTTGTCTCTGCGCTCTTGGGGTAATTTTGGTCGGCCGGCCACTCCTGGGAAGGTTCACCACTGTTCCATGTTTTTGCCATTTGTGGATAATGGCTCTCACTGTGGTTCGCTGGAGTCCCAAAGCTTTAGAAATGGCTTTATAACCTTTACCAGACTGATAGATCTCAATTACTTTTGTTCTCATCTGTTCCTGAATTTCTTTGGATCTTGGCATGATGTCTAGCTTTTGAGGTGCTTTTGGTCTACTTCTCTGTGTCAGGTAGCTCCTATTTAAGTGATTTCTTGATTGAAACAGGTGTGGCAGTAATCAGGCCTGGGGGTGACTACAGAAATTGAACTCAGGTGTGATAAACCACAGTTAAGTTATTTTTTAACAAAGGGGGCAATTACTTTTTCACACAGGGCCATGTAGATTTGGAGGTTTTTTTTCTCCCTTAATAACGTAAACCTTCATTTAAAAACTGCATTTTGTGTTCAATTATGTTATCTTTGACTAATAGTTAACGGTTTTTGATGAGCAGAAACATTTAAGTGTGACAAACATCCAAAAGAATAAGAAATCAGTAAGGGGGCAAATAGTTTTTCACACCACTGTAGGTCTGCGAACGTTTCGCAAGACATGCTAAATTTGAAAATACACTTTTACTTGATAAATGAGCGAGGTCTTGATATACGAGTAGTACGCATGTGCTTTGTCTGCCGAGCGTCAAATAATAGCCAATGGTTCTTCTCTACCGCGAGCTGCGGGACTATGGGTAATCGTCTCCCATGCTCAGTCTCAGTGCGTCACTCGTATAGTCAACATCCGTGTGCATGTGTACTGTTTATTATAACATTGTGATAACAAGTGTGTGTGTGTGTGTGTAAAAGCGAAGGCAAGTCTCATTAGAGAGGTTCCTTGTTAAAGATCCAGTTTCTAGAGTCTCTGAGAGCAGTAAATACCGTTTGTGTGTGTGTGTGTGTGTGTGTGTGCAGGTTGAGTGTCATTAGAAAAGTTTTCTGACAGAGCAATGCTTCCTTTAGAGTGTTTAGAGTTCCTTTAGACATGCGCGCGTGTGGGCGTGAAAGCCGTTCTACACAGTAACCCCTCCCACCTCCTCTCTTCTCTCGTCTTACTTCACCTTCACATACACACACACACACACACTAACGGAATCACTGCTCTGTCGGGATTCTTTACGAAGGTAAAGTGCAGATTAATTTGTTTTATTTTTACATATTTGTATAATTTGTTAATATTTTTATATTTTGTTTTAATTTTTATATGGATATTTTTGGGTTGTGGAACAAATCAGCAGAGATTCCATTATTTCTTATGGGGGAAATTCGCTTTAATATACGAGTGTTTTGATATACAAGCTTGCTTCTGGAAACAAATTATTCTTACGATCCGGTTCCGCTGTTTTCAGTGCTGTCTGAAAACTGGTTCAAAATTAGGTGCCGAATCCGAACTAGCTCTGGAACCACCTTGGTGGAAAAGGGGTAGTGGTGTTATTCCCTGAGGGGCCTTACTATAAAAGGTGAAAACACTACAAATCTCAATGTTTCTTTAATTATTGCAAATTCAATTAGGTAAAAATATATAAAAAATAAATTAATAAAAAAATGTCAAATAAATTATAAAAAACACAATTCAAATAAAAATTTGAGAAACTGAGCCGATCATGTAAAGACTCAATAGTCTCAAAAACCATTAATACAGTCGGATCAAACTCCTTCTGTGCTTGCAAGTGTGTGTCGTGTCTTCCCGTCTTCTCTCACCTCGGACGGCTTGGCGTATTCGGTCGTGTCCCGTACGTTGTCCCCCAGTATGGCCACTCCTCTCATCTCGGTGTAGACGGAGCTTTCTGGACGGTCCTCGGTTTCCTGATAAGCCTTCTGACTGATAAACACATACCTGCAAAGAAACGTGGATGATAAGGCAGGAGGATGTGCTTTAATGGAAATAATAATCGATGGAAACACGGCTGTTTAGTCCCAGTCCTGTGAGTTCTGGTCACATCGTGTTCGTCCATTACTCTTACGGCGTGTTTCACACGGATCTTAGAACGTTCATTGCGCACTTTGCACGATCATCTGCACAATAACAATCAAAATGCACTTGTTCTTATTCTTACTATTAAACACAGCTCTAATTTGTACTGTCCGTGTTTTTAAACATGCAATTTCACCGAGTGTTTAAACGATTCTTGATCTTTTTTTCCCAACCACATTTCAACTGCGAAGCTGATGATTCAACACCATCCTTCAGAGTTTTAATAATAAGCTGGACAATTCTTCACCCAATTCCAGTCAAATCAACTTTATTTTTTTAGCCATCACTAAAAAAGTAGTAGTTTAGTATCACTTTTTCCTCTTATTTAAGGAAAAAGAGAGAAAAAAAAGCTTGTTGTGTTACAGAGAAACCAAAAATGTTTTTTTTTTCTGTTTTGAAAACATCTCCATGGTGAAAAACTTACTGAATCACTGATACTGGAGACTCCTTCCTTAATTGTTAAATAAACCCTTTTAAATAGAAAGCTTTACATTCCAATAACAACACCTTTTTTTCCCCTTTTTTTTTCTAGTTTTGCTTTCTATTTTTCGTAGCTTTACCGTGGACTGTCTGATGCGTCCGCTGTTTCAGTCCCTGTGCAAACTGTTACTATAGCAACACATTGAAAAGTGCATGTTGGTATAAACCTGTGATTCGAATAATGGCTGTAATGATAGACTTTGGGATTTAACAGTCTTGTGGTGTCGTTTAAAAATCTGAACCTGATTCTGAGCCTCATTGATCAAGAAATCAGTGGCAAAAACCCTGGAAATAAAATTAGCTCCGTTAAAGTTTATAACCTTTACATATGTTTTCACCTTAAAATCTATAGTTGTCCAAGAGTTACTCTGATTTTATACACAGATTCTGCTGTCACATCAGTGTGATCAGTACATGTGATCAGCCACATCACTAATATTGTCCCTTTTTGCCACCATAACATTGATGCACTGTGTCTTTCTATCACAACCATCAATTTCATCTTTTGATCAGCCTTCACTCTGTCACATGCCAGCCAGATCAACCCAGCACGTCCAAACCCTAAAACTCCACTCCAGGTTTTTCCTCCAGCAAGCTCACCTGCCGCTCGAGCACACCTGAACCTGATCATGCAATCATATCTAGGCTTTTTAAGCACGCTGAGAGGACCATTCAGTGCCGCAGTATCTTACTCGTGTGCCTCGTGTTTATTTTGTCAAGTAGTTCTCAGTTTACCCTAGCCTGTTATCGACCCTGCCTGTTTCTCGGACTTCTCTCTCGCCTACGCCCCTCCTGGTACTTCTGTCATTGTCGAACTGATCTTTGTGTATGACCTCGCATGCTTTCAGGATTCGGATTTGTACTCACGGTTTGGATTTGTTTGCTCTCGCTGCTGGATTATCGGATACCGACTTTAGCCTGGACAAAGACGATTCTTCCAGCCACCACTTCGCCTTCTTCGCCAGCCGGCTGTTCTCCACCGACGCGAGCATTTCCGCATTCGAGCGCTCCCGTGTTCGCGGAGGGAATATATTCGCGCCGATCTTCGCCTTAAAACAAAGGAGAGGGACAACCGCGGTGCGCGCCGAAGAGAACAAGTTGCTGCATTCCTCCAACCTCTACGTGCTAAGCGGATTGACAAAGAGGAATCGCTCATAAAGATCCGAGAGGATTCCCGGCATTTGACTTCCGGGATTGTGGAGATTCCCTCGCGTCATAGCCCCGCCTCCGCTCGCGTCATTAAAGGCTTCCCCTCTCTCCCAGTCACTAAGCACACACAGCCACTGCTTCTCTCTCCTGCTCCTGCTGCATCTGCTTACACAAGTCTCAGTGTATGTAAAATAAAGGTTAAACATTATTTTCTGCCAGTTAATCACTGCTTGTCTGCTATTGGGTTCACTTCAGCTCAGCCATCTCTGAACCGCCCGTGACAGTATACTGCGGCCATGACGGACCCAGCGGACACCTCTCGCCCCAGACCTAGCCCTCAAACCAGGCTTCAGCTCAGGTCTAGTGCACGTTCTGATGCCCGATTGCGTCAGACGGTCGCCCAGCAAGGAGCTTTGATTAATTCCCAACGGCAAAGTCTCCAGCAGATCTCCCAGACTTTGTCTCAGCTGTCGACCCAGTTTCAACAGGTATGCACTGCTCTTCCTTCTACTTCGACACCCCCGGCCCGGCACGAACCTCGCCTGCCCAACCCTCAACCCTACAATGGCGATCCCGGAACATGTCGTTCCTTCCTGTCTCAGTGTTCTCTGTCACTAGAGCTCCAACCCTCAACCTTCCCTAACGAACGCTCTAAGGTGGCTTATATCATCACCCTCCTCACAGACAGAGCCCGTGAGTGGGGGACTGCAATCTGGGATGCTAACAATCCTTGCTGTGCTACCTTCAGCGCTTTCACTGAGGAGATGAAGAGGGTCTTTGATCGCTCGTACGCCGGTAGGGAGGCCGCGAGGCAACTGCTGAAGCTTCGTCAGAGTTCTAGATCTACTTATGACTATGCCATCGAGTTCCGAACCTTGGCGGCTGCTACTGAATGGGATGCCCAGGCCTTGTATGACAGCTTCTTGAATGGACTTTCAGAGTCAGTCAAGGATCAAATAATCTCCCAGCAGCTCCCTGAAGACCTCAATGGTCTAATGGATCTAGCAGGGCGAGTGGATGCACGCCCCCGACAAAGGCACCGCGTCCCTACCCCACCCCAGCCCAAGACCTACAATGCTCCTGTTCTAACCACCTCCACCGGCTCTCCGGCCGAACCCATGCAGATCGGGCGAACCCGGATCTCACCGGAGGAGAGACTACGTCGGGTTCAGACAGGAGCGTGCCTTTACTGTGGGCAGTTCGGACATCTACGCCTCCAGTGCCCATTAAAAGGCAAGGCCCCCCCAGTGAACCTAGGCACGCTGGAGGGGGCGAGCCAAAAACAGTCGTCTAGGGACCGCTCACTTCTCCCCGTCCTGCTCCTTTGGAATAATTTCTCCCACGTTCTTCATGCTCTTGTTGACTCCGGCTCGGACCAGAATTTAATCAGTGCTTCAAAAGTCGAGGAACTGCACTTGCCCACCATTCCATTGGGGCCGCCCTTGTCAGTCCGAGCTCTCGATGGGACGCTCCTCCCCCCAATTACCCAGCGGACCGCTCCAGTGACCCTGGGGACATCTGGGAACCATTCAGAGGAGATATCGTTCCTAATCATGCCCAAGGCTCAAGCCCAGCTCGTTCTTGGACGCCCCTGGCTCATCCGCCATAATCCACAAATAGACTGGCAGAACAACGCCTTCCTCGGATGGAGTCCTCTCTGCCTAGCATCATGCCTCAAGTCTGCGCTCAGTCTCTCTCCAGTAATAATCTCTTCTGAGGAGTTTCCTGACCTCTCCTCAGTCCCAAGTGATTACGCGGATCTCAGAATGGTCTTCAGCAAGTCCCGGGCGACTTCTCTACCACCACACCGACCCTATGACTGTGCCATTGACCTCCTTCCTGGTACGACTCCACCACGAGGACGTCTCTACTCACTCTCCCAACACGAAAGAAAGGCCATGGATAAATACATCTCAGAATCATTAGCCGCCGGTATTATCCGACCATCATCATCTCCCGCCGGGGCAGGCTTCTTCTTCGTGTCCAAAAAAGATGGGTCCCTACGCCCCTGTATCGACTATAGAGGGCTTAACGACATTACCGTTAAAAACCGATATCCCCTACCCCTGATGTCAACAGCCTTTGACCTCCTGCAGGGGGCCCAGATCTTTACCAAGTTGGACCTCCGCAGTGCCTATCACCTCGTTAGAATTAGGGAGGGAGACGAGTGGAAGACCGCTTTTAACACCTCATCTGGTCATTATGAATATCTTGTAATGCCCTTCGGGTTGGCCAACGCCCCGGCAGTCTTCCAAGCCTTGGTCAACGATGTCCTTAGGGATTTCATCGATGTATCTGCCTTTGTCTATCTGGATGACATTCTCATCTTCTCCCGCTCCATGGAGGAACATACAAGACATGTTCGCCAGGTGCTTCAGAGGCTTCTTGAAAACCAGCTCTCCATCAAGGCCGAAAAATGTGAATTTCACCGTAACACTGTTTCTTTTCTGGGCTTCATCATTGCTCCTTCCAAGATCCAGATGGACCCCGCCAAGCTACGAGCCGTTACTGACTGGCCCCTCCCAACCACCCGTAAGGACCTCCAGCGTTTCTTGGGTTTCGCCAATTTTTACAGGCGATTTATACGTGACTATAGCTCAGTAGCCATGCCACTCACCTCCATGACCTCAATAAAGTGCCCATTTACTTGGACGGGACAAGCAGCCGAGGCATTCCAGAAACTGAAGAGGCGTTTTACTTCAGCTCCGATTCTCCAACAGCCTGATCCTTCCCTTCAGTTCATTGTCGAGGTGGACGCCTCAGACTCCGGAGTAGGGGCGGTTCTATCGCAAAGGTCTCCCAGGGACAACAAACTGCACCCCTGCTGTTTTTTCTCCCGCCGACTCTCGCCCACTGAAAGGAACTACGGCATTGGGGATCGAGAGCTACTAGCTGTAAAACTGGCATTAGAGGAGTGGCGACACTGGCTGGAGGGAACTGAGGCCCCGTTCCTGGTCTGGACGGACCACAAAAACCTGGAATATCTAAGAACGGCCAAAAGCCTCAATTCCCGACAAGCAAGGTGCTCCCTTTTTTTTTCTCGTTTCAATTTCTCCTTGTCCTACCGACCGGGCTCGAAGAACACTAAACCAGACGCTCTTTCCCATCAGTTCTCACCAGCCCAAGATCAAGCATCCGATGCCACCATTTTGCCTCCTCAATGCCTGGTAGGGGCAGCACTGCTAGACGTCGAGTCACGAGTCAGAACGGCACTCAACCAGGGACCCGGTCCCCCAGAGACACCAACAGGCAAACTCTTTGTCCCGGAGGCAGAACGACCTTGTGTCCTGGAATGGGGGCATGACTCAAGGCTGGCCTGTCACCCGGGGGCAGCACGCACTCTAGCTCTGGTCCAACAACGCTTCTGGTGGCCCACCATGAGAGATGACATCCGCCGCTTTGTGAGTGCCTGCGATGACTGCGCAAGGAATAAAGCCAGCAACAAGCCGCCTGCTGGACACCTTAGACCTCTTCCAACCCCGCACAGGCCCTGGTCCCACATAGCCCTTGATTTTGTCACCGGACTGCCCGAGTCCGAAGGCCACACCTGTGTTCTCACTATCGTGGACCGTTTTTCCAAGGCAGCTCACTTTGTTCCCCTATCAAGCCTCCCTACAGCCAAAGGGACAGCGGAACTGCTAGTCACTCATGTTTTCCGGCTTCATGGGCTCCCGATAGACATTGTATCGGACCGTGGACCCCAATTTGCGGCACAATTTGCGCCATCCGGTGTATGACCTCCAAAGAGCCACGTTCTTGGAGCCGGATGCTCCCGTGGATCGAATATGCCCACAACTCCTTGCCCACGTCAGCTACCGGCCTCTCGCCTTTCCAGTGCTCTCTCGGTTACCAGCCTCCCCTGTTCCCCTCTGATGAGGCGGAGGTTTCGGTCCCGTCGGCTCAAGCCTTCATCCACAGATGCCGGAGAACTTGGCTAAACGCAAGATCAAAGATCCGCCGGACTGTCTCAACCTTCAAACAACAAGCCGACCGGCGACGTTCCCGAGCACCGCCCTATCGAGTGGGCCAAAGGGTCATGCTGTCCGCTCGTAATATCCCCCTCAAGACCATCTCTCGGAAATTGTCCCCCAGGTTTCTTGGCCCATTTACGATAATTAAAGTCATCAACCCCTGCACTGTCAGACTCCGTCTTCCCTCCACTATGCGCCGGATAAACCCCTCATTTCACGTCTCCCAGATCAAACCTCTGGTCTCCTGCCCACTAAGTCCACCCACCTGCCCAGCTCCTCCTCCCCAAGTCATCGATGGCGGTGAAGCATTCACCGTACGAAGACTGTTGAAGGCTCGACGACGAGGCAGGGGCCTCCAGTACCTAGTAGATTGGGAGGGCTATGGCCCAGAGGAAAGAAGCTGGATTCCGTCAAGATTCATTTTGGACCCATCCCTCATTGAGGATTTCCACCAGCAACATCCTAACACACCGGCCAGAACGCCAGGCGGCGTTCGTAGGAGGGGGGGTACTGTCACATGCCAGCCAGATCAACCCAGCACGTCCAAACCCTAAAACTCCACTCCAGGTTTTTCCTCCAGCAAGCTCACCTGCCGCTCGAGCACACCTGAACCTGATCATGCAATCATATCTAGGCTTTTTAAGCACGCTGAGAGGACCATTCAGTGCCGCAGTATCTTACTCGTGTGCCTCGTGTTTATTTTGTCAAGTAGTTCTCAGTTTACCCTAGCCTGTTATCGACCCTGCCTGTTTCTCGGACTTCTCTCTCGCCTACGCCCCTCCTGGTACTTCTGTCATTGTCGAATTGATCTTTGTGTATGACCTCGCATGCTTTCAGGATTCGGATTTGTACTCACGGTTTGGATTTGTTTGCTCTCGCTGCTGGATTATCGGATACCGACTTTAGCCTGGACAAAGACGATTCTTCCAGCCACCACTTCGCCTTCTTCGCCAGCCGGCTGTTCTCCACCGACGCGAGCATTTCCGCATTCGAGCGCTCCCGTGTTCGCGGAGGGAATATATTCGCGGTGCGCGCCGATCTTCGCCTTAAAACAAAGGAGAGGGACAACCGCGGTGCGCGCCGAAGAGAACAAGCTGCTGCATTCCTCCAACCTCTACGTGCTAAGCGGATTGACAAAGAGGAATCGCTCATAAAGATCCGAGAGGATTCCCGGCATTTGACTTCCGGGATTGTGGAGATTCCCTCGCGTCATAGCCCCGCCTCCGGTCGCGTCATTAAAGGCTTCCCCTCTCTCCCAGTCACTAAGCACACACAGCCACTGCTTCTCTCTCCTGCTCCTGCTGCATCTGCTTACACAAGTCTCAGTGTATGTAAAATAAAGGTTAAACATTATTTTCTGCCAGTTAATCACTGCTTGTCTGCTATTGGGTTCACTTCAGCTCAGCCATCTCTGAACCGCCCGTGACACACTCCCCATGTGCATCAGTGAGCCTTGGCCACCCATGACCCTGTTGCAGGTTCACCGGTTTCCTTCCTTGGATCACTTTTGGTATGTCCTGACCAATGCAGACTGGGGACATCCCAACCCACAAGACCTGCAGTTTTGGAGTTGCTCTGACCCATCACATCACCCATTACAAGCCTGGCCCTTGTTACAGGAGCTACAGTAAAAGTATTCTCATTATAATGACAGCTAGAAGTGGGCAGGATATATTAGGCAGCAAGTGGACCTTTTTTCTTGAAGGTCATGTGTTGGATGCTGAAATAATGGGTGAGCGTAAAGATTTGATTGAAGGTTAAAAGGCTAGACGACTGGGTCAGAGCAACAGCAAAACAGGTCAAAAAGAGGTCAGAGGAAGATAAACAGGTGAACCAGTGACAGGGTCTTGGGCAAAGTCCCCATGTGGCCCGTGTAGTCCGATCCAATAGAAGTGCCATAGTGTAGATCAGATTGATGAAAAGGTTAATGCTGGTAACAACAACAACCTTAAAGACAACCTTAAAAAAATAAAACAGAAAAAGTTTTTATATTAACAAAAAAGTCTTATTACTATACATCACTGAGCTGTAAATAAAGACCGCATGGGTGTTTGACTGGGATGGTATTAATGTACTGTTCATCTTTTCCCCATTATTATTGTCAACCACCAAATAAATAAGTAATGATGAACCGTAAAAGTAGTTTTTAAAAGTGAATTAATAACAATATGACAGATTGTAGAATATAACGGTATCTGCAACTGATTATTTTCGAATAAGACACTGTTACAGTAAATAACGTGTCACTGCACTCTCAGATAAAAGAAATACTACGGGATGCTTTAATAACTGAGTGCATTATACAGTATTTCTGTGCCAAGACATTACATCATACACTCACACACCTATTATAGAAGTGTAACTGCACATAGTGTACTGTACACTGTAGCTGATTAACCCTTTCATGCACAGTGTCTACATTCAGATAGTTGACTAAAGGCTGTTTAAGGACAATATACGATATAAATCAGTTCCAGATTGTCGAGATCTCTGTCATTTAACACAAATTAAATGTGTTAAACTAATTCCTGCGATGGATTGGCACCCTGTCCAGGGTGTACCCCGCCTAGTGCCCGAAGTCTCCTGGGATAGGCTCCAGGTCCCCCGCGACCCTGAATACAGGATTAAGCGGTATAGAAAATGAATGAATGAATGAATGAAACTAATTTCTCAATGCAGCATCAAACTCTACATTTGTGCCGGACTATCAAAGTGTTTACAAATCATTTTCAATCTGATAGCAGTGAGCTGTGGACATAATGTAAATAATGTAAATGTAAAGAATATTGCTTTTTTATTTTATTTATTTTATTTTTCTGATTTTGATTAACATTAAATATTTTAGACCTGGATGTTCTTTTTTTCTTTACTTTGAAAATACATGTTGATTATTTTGTCCAGCATGTTGAATCCTTTTTCGCTTCAAGGAAACATTTCAAATGGTATTTTTGTTTTAAGTCCAAGTTTATTAATAATGTGATGTAGAAAAATCTAAATTCCTAAATTACTATATTATTATTGTTACTATTATTATTATTATTATTATTAGCAGTGGCATCATCAACAACAACAACAATAATAATAATAATAATAATAATAATAGTAATAATAATAATAATAGTAAAAATAATAATAATAATAGTAAAAATAATAATAATAATAGTAATAATAATAATAATAACAATAATAATAATAATAGTAAAAATAATAATAATAATAATAATAATAGTAATAATAATAATAATAATATGTGATTAAACCTTTAAATTTTACCAGGGAAGATTTATCTGCTTACAAAACTAGATAAAAAAATTTTAAAAAGCAGAATTTGCTTAAATTTACTTGTTTTCTTTGTGTAATATCTAACAATTGAACTCATGTTTGAGGAAAAGTAATTTGTATAAAAACTGCTAAAACTTCGACTTAATCTTAGATATGTTATGAGGCTTTATTCTTAATTTTATCTTAACCTTCGCTTAACAATTAAATACTGTTCCGGTAAATCTTTTGTCTCATTTTGACATTCCAGAGCAGTAAAAACATCCAAAATTACATAGACTTTTATTACTTTTCCCAAATTCCGCAGGTTACATATACAGTAGAAAAGAAGTATTGAAATGTATTGTATCTTATTGTATTATATTGTACTGAAATGTGTCTTGTATTGTATTGCATTATATTGTGATTTATTTTATTGATTTTTATTAATGTATTTTATTGCATTTATTGCATACTGTATTGCACTGCATTGTATTATATTATTTCCCATGTAACTGGTACAAATGTCGGTACATTGACAGTTTTCCAGGTAACATTTCACCTGGATATATTCATAAGCATTTATATTCGCCAGATGAGGTAACACAAGGTAACTGGTGGCGTTGATGCAACAAGAAAAGTATCCTGTAGCCCAGCTCATCTGTGTGTTTATAGCGTTTGGACAACGGAGACGGAGTTCCACGGGGACGCTGACATCGTCTTGAGAACTGCTATGTTATCCCAGGCTGCCTGCTCTCTAAAACATCAATTAAATGTCAATCATCTATTTATTATCTATATAATGATATATAGAGAAATTTATGGAATTTTAGGAAAATTTTGGAAATTTGGGTCTGGAATATGAACAGGAGGTTCTAGGTTAGAGTTCAAAGAATACTTTATGTGTGGAAATGAGAGTTTTTCAGTAAACACCACAGACAGTTCTACTGTACGTCTCTTTTGTCTTTTGTCTCTCCTCTGCGTTATAGACACGAGTAAAGAGCAGCACTTACTGTTAGTCTAATGGCGGTCGCAATCGAATTTCCTTCATTAAATTGCTCTCTCACTACGCAGTTATTTCATCTCTCCGAACACCAACTGGCCTCTAGATTGTGAATAAATCTTGTGGTTTATACTATTATTTAAAGCGTTGCATTTTATTTATCGATGCACAACTTTCTATAAATGGAGCAATAAATAAAGCTGTTAGATTTAATTATTTAAACGTAACAGGAAAGAAAAAAAGGTGATTTGCTTTATTTTGCAGCCCTTTTATCATCTTTTAGAGTAAAAATAAATAGAATTTCCATCCAAGTGTTACTCAGTTCATGTACATTAAAGGGAAAATTATATTTTTTATTACAGATATATTGTGAATTAATTAAGATTAAAGTATCATTTTGCATTCACTTTTTCGTGTATACACATTTACTTTATTACATATTTATGTGCATGGTTTTAATATTTTATGCTTTATTATTCTGTATAGTATATTCTACAATATAATTACTACAAAAACTTTAGAGAATACAAACAGAAAACAGTAAGAAGATGAATTTTCTCTACTGGACAGAAATTTGTCTCAGGTTTGTCTCATTATGTTATTTCATAGAAAACATGCAAATATTTACCAAATAAAATACGTGATGACAAGAAGCTGCACAGATCTGTAAATGACCCCCAGTGTTCTGTTCTTCACTATCATAATCTTTGGGGTCTCATAGTCCCAGAAACCCAGGAAAAAGTCTTTAAAGAACTCCAGAAATCCCATCTTGGTTATGTTGGTTGTCGAATCCACCAGAGAAGGATCCTGAGGATAGAATGAGCTTCCTTATGATTAACGTTCTCTCTCTCTCTCTCTCTCTCTCTCTCAGCAGCTCTTTATCTAATTATGTGGTTTTCCAGCACACCAGTGTCGGTTATTAATGTGCTATTCAGGAAATAATTTAGACAAAATCAACATGGAAAAATAAAAGATCAATATCAGACATTGACTGTCAAACTGATAGAAAAGATGTGATGAGAGAATGAAAGCTTATTGAAACAAAATTGAAAAAAAAATTGACAAAGGAAGAAAGAACGGTAACATGAGTGCAGAAGAATTGAAAGGAAGTCAAAGAATGTTTAAAGGAAAAGAGAAAGAAAGGTTGAAAATGTTAGTAATAATAATATTACAAATGTTTAAAAGAATGGGGAAAATTTATGGAAGAAAGATAAAGAAAGGCAGAAAGATAGAAGGAGGATGTTAATAAGAGAAAAAAAAAGAAAGAAAGAAAGATAGAAAGCTAAAAACTGACCGAAAAAATAAAACTGTTAATAAGAAGGTAAAATCAATGGAAAGCAATATGAATGCTGACATGAAGTAAAAATGTTAGAGGAAAAATCCTAAGAGAAAAGACTGATAAAAAAGGAAAAAAGAAAGATAAAATGAAAGAAGGTTAACAAGAATGAGGAATAAATGAAGAAAAGTGTGCCATAATAAAAAAAGGGAGGAAGAAAGAAACAGAGAGTTAGATGGACTCAAAGGAGCTAAGGATTGCTAAGAAAAATTATTAATTATTTGTTCTGTCAATTTATTTCTTTATTTCTTTATTTTCTTATTTTTTCACCCTTATTAACATCCGTCTTCTATCTTTCTGCATTTCTTTTTCTTCATCTTCCATCATATCTCTCTCTCTCTCTCTCTCTCTCTCTTTTATTACATTTTAACTATTATTTCTACCACATATAATATAATAATAATAATAATAATAATATAATATTTTTTCTTTTATCATTCTTTGCCTTCCTTTCTATTTTTTTGCACTCATATTACCATTGTTTTTTCCTTTGTACATTTTGTTAGCATTATTTCAATCAATCAAGAAAGAAAGAAATAAAAAAAGATGACAGAAAAAGATAAATATGTTACTAAAAATAAACAAAAAAAAAAACAATCAAAGGCAATACAAAGAACGCTGACAAGAAAAAAAAAAAAGAAATTAAATAAAGAATGTTAAGAGAGTAAGGAAGAAAGAAAAGACTTATAAAAATGAGACACCTGAAATGAAATAGAAAGGAGACGAAATTAAAGATAGTTAACAAGAATGAAAAAAGAAAACTGAAGAAAAGTGTCCCATAAGAAAAAAAGGAGGGAAGAAGAATTATATAATTTATTAATGATTCTGTTATATTTTAGCTTTCTTTCTTTCATTGAATATTTTTTCACTCTTATTTTTCTTTATTCTATCATTTCTTTCATTCTTTTCAACATTAACATTATTATTCCTACAACTTTCAATCATTCTTTATTTTTCAACATTCTTTGTCTTCCTTTCTTTTTTTATCCACTGGTTACTATTCATTCTTGCATATTCAGTCTTGTTAGCATTACTTTATGATTAAGAAAAAAGAAGCAAAAAAAAAAGAAAGAAAGAAGGAAATGAACCAAGTGAAATAAAACACCGTTTATGTTAAAACATTATGACTTCATTTGTTTTTATTTTGTTTGGGTTTTGTATTATTATTATTGTTGTTGTTGTTGTTGTTTTAATAAAGTACAAAATCGAAACACAACAAAATAGCATTAATTAGTTCAAAATCAGAAGAAAAAAGATCCTAACATAGTGTAAAGGCTCAGTAGAGTAAAACCATTTTAAATCCAGATCAAAGCATCAAACATTCCAAGAAATATGAAACAAGATGAAATAAAGCAATAACAGAAAGAATAATATAATTACTGTACAACAAACGATATATTGCAAACCACATGCATTTTGACTTTTCATTTCACTAAGAGCAGCTGAGAAATAATTTACGTCATTTCTAAATATAATAAACTTCTACTTTTATACATTTATTTATCGTGCTAATAAAATCATATTCTTTTGTATTTTTATTCAGGCGTTTCCGGGGTGACCCTGACTCTCACAGCGGGCCTTCCGTCGCAGAGTGTTGACGTCACTCGGCGCACGTGTGCACGGAGCCCTGTTGCCTGCCTGCGCGTGCCTGTCGGTGTTCGGTTTTAGCGGATTTCGTTAATAAATAGAGCAGTGAGAGGTTTCTCACCGGTGTGTAACAGGGTGTGTGTGTGAGAGAGAGAGAGAGAGAGAGAGAGAGAAAGAGACAGTGTGTGTGATTCTCCGCGATGGGAGGTTTACAGAAGAAGAAGGTGAGTAGAGCACGCGCGCTGGTGTAGTGTGTGTGTTTCTGGTGTAGTGTGTGTGTTTCTGGTGTAGTGTGTGTTTCTGGTGTAGTGTGTGTGTTTCTGGTGTAGTGTGTGTGTGTGTGTTTCTGGTGTAGTGTGTGTGTGTGTTTCTGGTGTAGTGTGTGTGTGTGTTTCTGGTGTAGTGTGTGTGTGTGTTTCTGGTGTAGTGTGTGTGTGTGTTTCTGGTGTAGTGTGTGTGTGTTTCTGGTGTAGTGTGTGTGTGTGTTTCTGGTGTAGTGTGTGTGTGTGTTTCTGGTGTAGTGTGTGTGTGTGTTTCTGGTGTAGTGTGTGTGTGTGTTTCTGGTGTAGTGTGTGTGTGTGTTTCTGGTGTAGTGTGTGTGTGTGTTTCTGGTGTAGTGTGTGTGTGTGTTTCTGGTGTAGTGTGTGTGTGTTTCTGGTGTAGTGTGTGTGTGTTTCTGGTGTAGTGTGTGTGTGTTTCTGGTGTAGTGTGTGTGTGTTTCTGGTGTAGTGTGTGTGTGTTTCTGGTGTAGTGTGTGTGTGTTTCTGGTGTAACATACATATTGCCTGCATGTCATATTAATACTAGTAAAACAGAAAATAATCAAACCTTCAGGAACTGTGGAAATAAATCTGTTAATATAGTTAAAATAATAAAGTTAAATCTGAGAAATCATTTGGAGAGGAAAAGAAAAGCATGTTAGCATCCTCTAACTTACAGGTTATAATGTAGAGTTTAATGTGGAAATGTGATTCAAGCAGTTTTCTTATTGATTATTAATTTGACATCATAATGTCAGATTGCCAATACAGTACTAAAGCTGGGGGCCAAAAGTTTTGAGAATGGCACATCTTTTTTTTATTTTTTTATAAAGATTCAAAGTCTGCTGCTTTTAATATTTTTAGATCTTTTTGTCAGATGTTACGATATTATACTTAAGTGTAATTACAAGCATTTCATAAGAGTCAGATGCTTTTATTGAATGACCGCCTGTTCTTGCATAGAGAATTTGTGTGTTTGTGTTCGTCCAATCGCATCATGAGGATTGACCACAAGCTCTCAATGGGAAGGTCTGGGGAGATTCCTGTCCATGGACCCAAATGTTGTTTCGATGTTTTGTTATTCGAGCCCCCCATATCAATTTTGCCTTATGGCAAGGAGTTCCATCATGCTGGAAAAGACGTAGATCATCACCAACCGGTTTTTCGATCTTTCATTATTCATGGCTGTGTTCTTAGTCAAAATTGTGAGTGAGCCCACTCCTTTGGCTGAGGAGCAACACCATACATGATTGGTCTATACTACTGCTATTATTCATAATAATAATACGATGGGTGTTTGACTTGTGAAGACATTTCTCATGAACGAATCTAAAGAACCTGCAGTAAAACATTTGAACGGTGCAAGCGTTTTCAACGGGTCTGTGAATGACCCGTCCTGGCTGAGGTGTCCACTGCGATCATGAACATCATGGACTTTCAGCGAGTAGAACGCCTGATTTTTGAAAATCGAGAAAACTTTCTACCTTGATGGTATTCGTGAACTAGTGAAACGCTGGGAAAAGTGCATTAATGTAGCAGGGGATTATATAGAGGAATAAAAAAGAAATAGAAAGAAGTCCCGGTTTTACTTGAACGCCGGTCATAGGATCAATGTTGCAACGACACACGAATCACATGACAATCATTTATACTAGAGATTTTTTTTCCCTTAAATTCATAAGTCAGGATTATGGAAACCCTTTTTTTTTTTTGTTGCATTTTACGATGTATGAAGAAGAAAAAATGCAAACGATCATTTTGTGATGTTACATTTTGTCTACATGAGACTTGTCCACTAGATGGAGAACAACGAGCCCTCGAATGAAGCTTAGTGACATGAATCTCGAATAAATGAAGCTTCATCTCACCATCACTTCATTGAACCACTGCTGGCCTGAACCTGACACCAAAACAAAAAATTAAACAGACTGGTTTTAGATTTCCTTGTAGTTCATTTGATGAAGTCTGTGTTTGATGTGTCTTTCTGTTTTTGTTTTTTTTTCCTCCGCAGTATGAGAGCGGCTCGGCCACCAACTACATCAGCAGGAACAAAGCGCGCAAGAAGCTCAGTCTGAGTCTGGCTGATTTCAGGTCAGTTGACATGTAGATCACGTTTCTGTAAAATAAACATTAGGTTACAAAGATATTGTAACTATATTGTGATAAGCTGGTCATTCAGTACATTCAGTGAATCTTTATGCTCTCTGACAAACTGCAGTGGTTTTTGAGTCCCAAATAAATAACATGGTATGAAAGTATAAAAAAGTAAGAACCGTATCATGTGGTGAGTGCGATGTGCCGACAGCAGCAGTACAATCATGGAGTGTGAAATGAAATGGAAATAATAATAATAATAATAATAATAATAATTTCCCTCTGGGATTAATAAAGTTTGTTGATTCTCCTTTCCCGTGCAGGCGATTGTGCATCCTGAAAGGAATTTATCCTCACGAACCCAAACACAAGAAGAAGGTGAACAAGGGCTCCACGGCTCAGAGGACCTTCTACCTGCTCAAAGACATCCGCTTCCTCCTGCACGAGCCCATCGTCGGCAAGTTCAGGGAGTACAAGGTAGACGAGACCGCCGCGGTCCTCCTTAATTAATTTCCAATTTTTTTTATTTTTTATTTAAGATTCCTCATCGTGCTCATCACTCCTCTTAGATTTTCGTGCGTAAGCTGCGGAAAGCGTACGGGAAAGCGGAGTGGGGCTCCGTCGAGAAGCTGAAGGACAACAAACCCGCGTACAAACTAGACCACGTCGTGAAAGAAAGGTGATCGCAGGGTGCAGTTCCGCTTCTCGGCACCAGAGGGAGCGTCAGGTCTCCCGCACCATCTGGATTCGTTTGATTTAATTCAAGCACGATGACGGCTGTCTTTTATTTTCAAATCTTCTGACAGGTATCCGACGTTCATCGACGCCCTGCGGGACGTGGACGACGCCCTGTCCATGTGCTTCCTGTTCTCGACGTTCGCTCGCACCGGGAAGTGTCACGTGCAGACGATCCAGCTGTGCCGCAGACTCAGTGTCGAGTGGATGAATTACATCATCGCCTCGCGGTCACTCAAAAAGGTGAACGATCACATGCGATGATGATGATGACCTTCAACTGTTTCAACCTCTACCCTTTTGCGCCAACCCTGCCCCCATTTACTGCATTCTGCACCTCCTGTCCTTTTACACCTCCCCTGCAACCGTTCTCTTTTTCTTTCTGCCCCTTTCCAGGTGTTTCTGTCCATCAAGGGCATTTATTACCAGGCAGAAGTGCTGGGGCAGATCATCACCTGGCTCGTCCCGTATCAGTTTGCTCATGACGTAAGTACAGAGGAGACTCGTCGGCGACAGGTTACGCACTGTGTGTGTCCTGTACGCCGCACCGCAAATTAAATCAGAAGAGTGTCTGTACCCCGTGTCTATTTAAATTGTCATTCGTCTTACTGTCTTGATTCTCGGTCAAACTTTGCACTGCAAAGAAACCAGCATGTTATTGACATTAGGTCCATCTGTGCTCACTCTCAGCCTTAAAATCAAACACGTTCTTAACCCATGGTTTAAAGTCAACATGAGCCGTGGCTGGGAGCGAGAGACCAGAGAGAACTAATGAGAGAGAGAGAGAGACTCTGCGACCATCATTTATGTTGGCAAACAGTGACATCCATGTTTTTCGCATTATTGATAAATCCAAAAACATGATCGATGTTCACATCATACCGGCTAAAGCACCAACATCAAGTAACTAATACTAATTGCTTTCAGAAATTTAACTAAGTGTTTTGTTTATTTATTTTTTGTTAATAATAAAAATATAACGCACTGAATTTAAATCATTTTGTTCGTGTTCACGTCCCTCACTGGATTAGACAGGCCACGCCCCCTTTCCCCTTTTACTACACTGAAAAAAGTAAACCTAGCTGTCGTTTGTTTAATGTGTTTTTCTCTCATTCCATTAGTTAAAAAAATATTAATTTGCTCTTTTAAACTAAGGTGTCTAATTTATGCTTATGGGTGAATCTTTTTTTTTTTTTACTTTAGTATAATGCTAAAATATTAGGTGTGACAGATTACTTCAATTTTTTTAAGTTATATTTTTTTCAGTGTAGGTGGGTTGACATGCATCGTGACCACGCCTCCTTTCCTCAAACAGACACCACACCTCTTTTTACTGATACTGATCCATAGGCCACACCTCCTTTTAATAGACCACGCCTCCGTTACTGCCAAGGGGCAGGTAGTCCCCAAATTACGAATTTCCACAGATACTGAACAGTTCCATCATGGAAGTATCTTGTGTGTATTGTACAAAAAACAGACACCCCAGTGCACCAAATACTAATATTTACAGTTATTTTTAGTGTGTAAATGAATGTATAAAATGTCCAAAGTCCGGTATATTGTATGTGTGTGGAGGTGCGGGAGAAATGACTTGGCCTCACTGGTTTCAATGAATCAGTCCGCCAACACGAAAACCGTCGTGGTGGTGAATAGTCCTAATTTCGGAAAAAAATCCTCAACAAAGCAGAGTTCACAGTCCAATACAGTGGAAAACAGCTCTGAGACAAAACAAAGAAAAGATGATGTTCAGGATTCTTACATTTCGCTGTGAGATTCATTTCCTTCGGTGCGGTTACAGTTTTTGGCCACATGATGGCAGTGTGGGGAAAGGGGACAGATTTAGTCAAGTGGGTTTGGTATGCTGCTTTATATTGTATATTCATGTTAAAGGTGTATAATGCTCACTTTGTCAGACTTAAGAACAAATCACACTTACGAACACGCTCCTGGATCGGAGCTCGTTTGTAATTCGGGGACTAAACCTGTATACTATGTATCTTAAACATACTGTAACTCCAGTTCCACCCAGTACACTTTACTGGTATTCAAGATGGTGCAGCTATATTAGGATTAATTGTTATTGAACTGTGTGTGTGTGTGTGTGTGTGTGTTCAGCATCCTACAGATGTGGATTACAGAGTCATGGCCACTTTCACAGAGTTCTACACCACACTGCTTGGCTTCGTCAACTTCCGCCTCTACCAAACCCTCAACCTTGCTTACCCACCGAAGGTAACGCACACATACACTGAATAAATACACACATATACATAACACACACACACAGTGCACACAGTATAATGCAGACGGATTACGAATTAAAGGACACAAACAGAACGAGTTCAGACTCTTCCGTTACTATTGTGCCATTGTGCTATTGTGTGTGCGCGTGTGATGTACACCCAGACAATGGTACAAGTGTGGATGCTTGACTCCTACAGTGAGCGCGTTTGATGTTTCTTGCTCTGAGGCGGCGGGATGGTGGATAGGGATATGGGGGAGAGGGGGGGCATTTATTTATTTTCCTGTCCTCGTTTGACTCCCTTTGAACTGAACCGTATTTACTGTTCTCTTTAAAGTTCTTCAGACTCGTTAATCGGCTTTAACTAATGATTAAACCGTCCTATCCTGGTGGGCGTGGTCTTCTGGAGTGACTCCGCCCCCACACACACGTACAGTACATGTACGTGGGGGTCACTGAACAGCTTAATGTTTGTAATGTTACACAAACTGTTTTGATCACGGTTTAAACGATTAAGTCGTAGAAATAAGTTTCCGTTTCACAAGGAAATGAAAAAGTATTTTGACACGTTTTCTTCATCGATTCGTGAATCAAAAGAATCGATTCTCGGGTTAGATCGGGTTTCCACTTAACGTCCTTGTTCAAATGATTCAAGTCGATTCGATTCAATAACGTATGTCATTACTAAGATATTGCATCATTTTTATTTTATTTTTTATTTATTAGGTCGATATCAGATCTGTGTGAGATATCGATGTATAAAGGAGAAGACGGAAGTAGAGGGATGTGAGTAGAGGGATCAGCCAAGGGATGTGGGCTCACAATTTTGATTAAGAACACAGCAATTAAATAAAGATTAATAAACAAAAACATCCTCCAACGAAACAAGAACATGATTAGCGACGAAGAATGCCATTTCCAGGATGATGAAGCTCCTTGCCAGATGATAACGTAAGTGTCTCATTAGGGAACGAAATATCGAACTTTCGGGTCCCTGACCAGAATCCTCGTGAGAACATGCGGTCAATCCAAAAGAGGCGGGTGGACAAAGAAAAGCCTACGAATTCCGACAAACTCGAAGCATTGATTATTAGTGATTAAGAATGGGTTGATTGACAGAATGGCAAGGCGAAATGGGACGGTCTTTAGCAATGTCGTTGCGAAGAAAAAATCCAAATGAATCCTTTTTACCTTGATTGTCGTTATACAAAATCTTTTTAATAAAGCGAGCGTCATTAAGACCTCACTGTGCAGGGCTGATTCAGGCTCTATAGCTCCCTCTGGCCAACCTGACCTGTGGAGTTCGCTCTCTTCAGCAGTGGTTTGTATACTTCAGTGAGCATTAAAGTGGTGTGGTCAGAGACTTCTCGGTGGGGTTGGGTAGCTTTGCATGAGAACGTGATGTTCGTGTAGAGTCTTGTTGGAAATGCCACCTGTTGTCAAACTTTGATGATAAGTTTGATTATTAGTTTGTTTTTACATTTGCTTGCTTAATGTTCCTGGTGACGAGAATGCAGTTCGCGCATCACCGCATATTCACCACCAAAATAATAATAATAATAAATTATAATGAATCTTACATAAAACCAGGCACATCATCTCTGCGATTCTGCTTGATGATGACCTGTTGCATCATGAGAATGGTTTGTGGATGGAGGGCCTAGGTCGAATGAAATTTACGGTAAATGATTGAACTGTTGCTCGGACATCTTTTCTTCATTTCCAGTAGAGTCGCCGTAGATTTATTTTTCAGGTTTGTTTCTTCTCCTGATGCCTGAATTATATATAATTATAATGAGATATCGAGAATCACCAGGGATGGGCTCTGACTTAGTGCTATGATTGACCGGTGTATCTCTCTGTAGCTTTAAATGTGTTATTGAATCCTGCATTATACTATAATATACTTACAAACGCTCGAGTCCCCAATTTACAAACACTCGAGTTACGAATTTCCATAGATACGGAACGGACCGGAAAATCGCACGTGTGTTGGACAAAAAATAGGCAATGCAATGCAACAAATACCAATATTTACAATTATGTACGATGTTTTCAGTGTGTAAGTTAATGCATGAAATGACCGGTATAGCACGATGATAGGAAAGGGTTGTCCTGATAATGAATAATCCTTCCTAATGTCGGAAAAAGTTCACAGTCCGAAAGCAGCTCTGAAAGAAAATGGCGTCCATTAACGTGCGCAGTAAAGCACCATGTAGGGTTGTCCTCCCCTGGACATCTTAACGCGCTGCCTTTAAACGAGGTCAGCTGACCCCGCTACTTCACCGGGATTCCCCTCATGATTTGAATGCGCAGAACAACGACGACAAAAATATATATAATTATTATGCTCTGCGTTGTATATTTGTGTCAAAGTTGTATAAGACTCACTTTGCCAGACTTGCGAACAAATTCGACTTACGAACATTCTTGTTCATAGTTCTGGGACTTTTTTCTGGGAATTCTAACTTGACGTTTTCAAATGCCTAGGGGCCGCAAATGAAAAAAATAAATTAAAAAACCTAGAAAAACAATGTAAAAACACACCATGTTCAAAGTGGACAATGCATTTTATTTATTTTAATTTTTTTTTATGCCAACCATTTTTAAATAATGCAGTTATTCTGAGGTAATTACAAATCATTTGGCTGTTGATGTATTTATTTTTTATTATTTTTATTTTCATTTGTTTAGTTTCTCTAATCTGTACCTATTATTCTTTCCTCTGTTTTAGCTTGATGGAAAAGGAGAGACCGATCTCAAAGCTGAACCCGAGGATGACTACGCCATGGACTCGGAGAGCTACCTGGAGGTTCTAAGATTTAATCTTTTTTTTTTTTTTTTTATATATATATATAATTTTTTTATTATAATTATCATCTTCACCTCACGTTCCACCACTACTCCCTCACTATCGGGATTTAAGCCATTTATCTCTAACCCGAGTCTCCGTCTGCTGCAGAAACTGTCAGCGCTGAGCGCCAGTCTGGCTCGCGTCGTCTCCACGGCTGAAGAAGAGGAAGCCGAGATCGACCATTTCCCTGCAGAAGGGGTGAGGGTCGATACACGACGGCGCTACTGTTAATGCTCAAACTGTTTAGCGTTGTGTGAATGTGAAAGTAGCACAAGTTTGTCGTTTTTCTCACCTGTAGCTGCAGGTGTTGCACCGGGGATCTGGTCACTCCGGTTACACAGTAGGATATTAACAAACAGCACGATCAGCGCAAGGGCCGGATCATCGTGTGTGTGTGTGTGTGAGGCAATGAGCTGAAGGTTTCTCCAGAATAAAAACACCAATAATATTGTATATATAAAAAAAAGATTTAATAAATAAAGAATATGGTAAAACTATATTTCATATTAATAAAAATTTCATTATTATAATAATTCAATTCAATTTTATTTATATAGCGCTTTTAACAATGGTCATTGTCTCAAAGCAGCTTCACAAAAATTAAAGAAATTTAACAACAACAAAAAATAATAATAATAAATAAATAAATAAATAAAATAATAATAGAAAATAAATAAATAAAAACAAATAATAATAATAATTATAGAAAAGAAAATAATTGGAAGTGTGGATGTGTGAGAAAAATGTGCAGATAATAATGAGACGAATGAATGAAATTTCTGTATAATAATAATAATTATAATTATTATATATAAAAATAATAATGGAATGTATGAGAAATCAGTTTTAAGAACAGTGCAGCTTATAAAGTTGAGTTGAGAGACGTTTTTGGTGTTATTGACGCCAATACCGTTTATATACATTTAGGAATTTTATTTATTTATATTTTAGATAATTTAGAGTTTATTTAAATGGTCGAGACATTAATTCAAGTTAAAATTAAATACATAAAAATATAATATAAAATAAAAGTAAAATGACAATAATAAGTGTTTAAGGAATCAGTTGCAAAAACATTACAGCTTTTACGTTTGTTGACATCTCAGTGTTCTAGACATCAATACTATTGTATAATAAAAGAAATTAAATAAAAGTCACTTGAGATTAAATTTTACAGCAGTTTGATTTACTCATCATGAAGTGGTTGTAAATAAATAAATATTTAAATACATTTCTATTAATTTTTTTGTATTTATTGAAGTTAATGGATTACGTAAGTTTAAAGCTAATTCATATTTAATAATAAAAAAAATTAAAAATAAGAAACTGTCAGTTGTAAGATTGTTTGAAAATGTGTTGCGCTCAAAGTTTCAGGAAAAAAAAATCTGTCAAGGTGAAACAAGTACTAAATAAAAACCGTTAAAATGGTTTGAGATGTTTAAGAAATAATCAAAATAAAAAATAAATATATACTTTTTAAAATTATTTTTAAAAGTAATTAATTGAATAATATAAAGGATCAGTTGTAAGAATGTTACATCTTAGTTTTTTTTCTTCTTTTTTTTTTTTTTATTAATGTTTATAAACACCAGTAACCAGTAATAAAACTGTTAAAAATAAAAGTTCCATTTAACTTTTTTTTTTTTTTTTTTTTAACAATACATTTTCAAAATATTGACTAAATAAACAAATAGAGAGAGAAACTATTCTGTACTATATTTGTGTTCTTTTTTCTTAAAGACATCAAATTCCCCTCATCTGTATCTTCTTACACTATTTTCCAACCAGTGTTTGATTCCATAAGGGGCGAAAAGGTGATTGTTGGAGCCGCGTCAGAATGTGACTAAAAGAAAGATAAACGAATCTTTCTTTCTTTTTTTTTCCTGTGTTCAGGAGGACATTGAGAAGATGGAGTCGAGGGTGAAGGCTCAGCAGGACGAGGACAAGCACAAGAAGCTGTTCGAGGGTCTCCGGGTCTTCCTCAACAGAGAAGTGCCGAGAGAGTCTCTGGCGTTCGTGTTGAGGTGAATGTTCAGTTTAATATGAATGTGCAGGAGATGGAGATAAAGGAATGAGAGGGTCATGTGACTGTGTGTGAGAGAGAGAGGTTTTAAGCAAATGCTTGCAAGTATGGAAATCTCTCTCCGCCCTCACATGCGCTCTCTCTCTCTCTCTCTCTCTCTCTCTCTCTCTCTCTCTCTCTCTCTCGCGCCCTGTTCTGACTTCTACAGGTGTTTTGGAGCACAGGTGTCCTGGGACAAATCTCTGTGTATCGGGAGCACGTATGACATCATAGACGAGACGATCACACACCACGTGGTGGACAGACCCAGCCTGGAGAAACAGTACATAAACAGGTGAGCTCTACACACACACACACACACTCACGAGTCAGCTCATGCAAATGTGTTATTTATTTATTTAAATACGCTTGAAACTCGTATTTTGGTCGCGACTCCAAATATGAATCAGTCGATCTAAACATTGTATTTCATTGTTTGTTCATTTGAAGTAACATGAGTTTGACATTTTAGATATAACATTTGGAGTTTTTCCATTAGCTATAAACTGTATAGTTTTCCATTAACATTTTTAGTTCTTCAATTACCCATCAGCTATAGCGTGCAGTTTCCCGACAGCCATATTTATTACAATCAAAAGTCCCAGTTTGACTCGAACGCCCCTTGTGTGTTTTTTTTTTTTTTTTTTTTTTTTCTTTCTTTTTTCACGTTTCATATCACAGTAAAAAAAAAAAAAACCCAACAACAATGCCGTTCTTTCAGCTCCTGCACTTTTTCCAGCCCCCTCTTTCTTTCTCCATCCACTTCCTGTGTGAGTCGAGCCGTCTGTTTTTGGATTCGTGTCACATGATCGTGATCAAGATGGTCACGGCGTGTTCTAGACCTTCCCGAGGATGTTCATGATTCTGGGACAACATGAGCAAAAAGTACATTTAAAGACGTGTAGAATTTGCACGTATAAAATCTTGTCCCTCTGGCCGAGTCGATGTTATAATCTGATATAATCTTTTTTATGTATCCATTCGTTTCATTTATTTTACTACCTTTTAAATCCCTTACGTTTATATATAACTGTCGTTTGAATGGTTAATATTTATCTGCCATGAAATAGTCTGTGAAGCTGATCTGGAAATAAACCGTAATACAAACAAACAAACAAACATTGAAATATAATTGAATGTCTAGTTCGCACCACATCCGTCAGACCGAAAAAAAAATCTTTTGTCTTTTTTTTTTTTTTTTTTTTTTTCCGTTCGTTTTTCTTTTTGATTCAGGGCCATTTATTCATTCCTTACTCAGCCTGATCACATGACTCTGCAGGTACTACATCCAGCCCCAGTGGGTCTACGACTGCGTGAACGCCAAGATGCTCCTTCCCGTGGAGAACTACTTCCTGGGAGTCTCGCTCCCTCCCCACTTGTCGCCCTTCGTCGAGGAGAAAGAGGGCGACTACGTTCCTCCAGAGAGGCAGAAACTCCTGGCGATCCAGAGAGGAGAGAAACCTGGTGAGCGATCGAGAATAGTTCTGAGAGGTTTGTTCTTGGGTTGGGTTCTCTAATGGAGCGGTTTTTACTGTCTGTTCAATTGCAGAGGAGGAGGAGGAAGAGGAGGAGGAGGAGGAGGATGATGATGAAGAGGAGGAGGAGGAGGAGGATGAAGAGGAGGAAGCTGAACAAGAGGCTAAACTGAAGGATATGGAACAGAAGAGAACACAGGGGAAGGTGAGGGCGAGATGTCGGGGGTTGATGGTATACGGATCAGGACGCTGTATGCAAATGAAGGAGAAACATGTAAACGTCCAGGAAAATAAAGCTTTGTTGTAATTAGGTCATGTTGTAATAATGCTAATAATTTTTCTTTTTGTCCTATTTAATAAAAATATGAATCGAGCCACAGTCTTTATCAGCCCAGTGTGCGGCGGAGTGGGATTCTAGTATCCGCCTTTAAAAACAACAAGCGCTGGAGTGACTGCGTGATTCGTCTCCAGGACGAAGTTCACCGGGTTAATCAGAGGGTTGTTTATAAACTTTATATCACACTCTTTCTTTACTCCATCCCAAACCTAAAAACTGAGCACTGAGCAATTTTCCACTGAGCCATGACTTGATGCCCAAAGGTGCAGACGTGAGGTGGATTTGCAGCTCGCTGTTGTACGTCCAGTCCTTAAACTTGCTCTCTGGTGACTCCGGAGACTCTAATCCACCACAGGTGGCCGGTTTTTGCGTCCACACCGTATTCATGTCGGGCCTTTCGGGTTAACCATTAGCTCCTTTTGCTGAAGGTTGGGTGTAAACGTGAATTAATTAGCTCAAGGCTCAGGTTAATGAGTACATTTAATGAATAATTGACATTTTTCTCAGTACTCGATTGCAATGCTCTTGCAAAATCTGAAAACCCTAGCATCCCAGGAACTCCGAGGTGACCGAAGGAAATCTTAGAGCGAGCGGATTGTAGGGCTACAAGTATTCCCATTAATAGTAGAGTATTGTTGGACTTTGATGCACTAAAGATTCTTGTGTACAAATGGATAGCAAGCTTTGGGAATAAACTGTGAGGATCGTCAGGATGTTTATTTTGGAAAGTACAGAAACTCCAAGCAAAAAGTAGTCGTTTATTAGGTCATGGTCGACCTAATGGTCACCTCATCAAATCTCCAGACACGTCCTTTTTTCTGACAGTTATTCCTTTAGTTCGCAAATCCAATAAAGAGTTGTCGGTGTGTGTGTGTGTGATAGTTTCCTCATTCTTCATGCTGTGCAAACAATCAGACGTGTTGGGCGTGGTGTCTGATTTCACTTTGTTGTTTTGCAGGCCTTATCGGCGAAGGTGACCCCTGGAAAGGTGACTCGGGACAACAGGCAGCGACTGGAGCAAGAGGAGAAGGCTGAGGAAAAGAGGCTCGCCATCATGATGATGAAGAAGAAGGACAAATACCTCTACGATAAGATCATGTTCGGGAAGAAGAGGAAAGTTCGCGAGGTAACGATCGTTACACGATTGATCGGCCATTAAGTTAACGCTTGGAGAAGTCCAGCAGGTCACACGTTAAGTAGTGACCTGCTTAGACTCACGACGCCCAGGTCCCATGATTCATTGCTATTCATTAACCCGATTCTCCTTGTCTTTCAGGCTAACAAGATGGCAGCCAAGAGAAAAGCTTTCGAAGAGGCCAGCAAATCGGAGAGGAAGAAGAAGTCGAAGAAAAATTAGATGAGGAAATGAGAATGGACGTTATTTTTTTTTTTATTAAAAAATAATTCTATTCACTTATTGGAACCGGAGTCATGGCTTATTGTATGCTTAAAAAAAAAAGACAATGTGATATGTAAGTTTTGTGATTTCTTTATGTTGAAATGAATCTCTTCATTCTTGTATTTTAAAAATCTCATTAATCGTATTGTATTAAAATCAATAAAATTAAAATCTCTTTAGTCTATGGTGTAAGCGCACTCTTTTTTTTTTTTTTTTTTTTTACTTTTTATTTTATTTTATTTTTTTCCCATAATTATGCAGTGATTTAAAATTTTTGCAATAGAATAACAGCATCTTTAATAGACAAATCTCTGACTATTAAACATTTTCATATCATGTAAAAATCACAAAATTGCCAAATCATATCCAACAGCAAGCAAGCAAGAAAATAATTTTCTTTATTCAGAAATTGGAAAGAAATAAAACTCTATACGAGTTTATCTGAGGTAATCTGGTGTTCAAATCTAAGGCCTGGGACAGAATGGAGAAATGTCCATGATTTCTGGGTATGGGGTCTAAAATCTTAAGATGTATCTGTTTTCTTCAGGACTTGGCCTAATCCAACAGTGTTTGACTGATGGTACTTATTTATTAACCTTGTCACCCAGCATAAGGATCTGTCCAAAGATCTTTTGTAAGTCGCGCTGGATAAGATTCCTGAATGTAAAATCCATCCATCCTTCCATCAGTTCCATCCTTGTCCTATGTAGGGTCACAGGGGGCCTGGAGTCTGTTCTTGGGTTTTCGGGACACATTGAAGGCCTGGGGTGCCAAACACACAGATAAACTATTGGGCAATTTGGAAATCTGTCAATCTACAGTCCATGTCTGAGGTGAAGGTGCCAATCACTGACACTGCCACCTTGGCTTGCAAACACTCTCTCTAAAATAAATCGGTAATAGAGGTATGCAGGAGAGTCTCCAAGAGAGTGCTTGGATGGAAATTTGTGTTTGTTTATTTACTCAAGTGATGGCTTTTGTATAGATGTGAAACTGGGAACAAAAAGTCACTGGTGCCCTCACTGGGAACTCCTTCATTATCATGACTTTTTACCTCAAATCGACCAGATTTATTCCTTACTCTTGGTTTCAGTCCTGACGATGAGAACGTGCTTCGTTGAAATGCATACTTTCGTCTCCGGAGTTTCACTCTTTGTTTGCAGCAAACGATAAGATACTTGCGTCGGTTTCAATTTTCTAAGTAAACTCCCTATTCCTCATTAGTCATGGATACATAGCCAGAACGAGCCAGTTTCATTAAATTATTCATCTGTGAGGCTGCTCCAGTGTCCGTTTCAGTCCTCAGTAAAGAAGGTGGTTCGGTATTGGTTGCCTGTTGATCAGGTTCATTTGCCGTATAGCTGCACGTTAAAACATATACGGTTACTTCTCATGAGCCGTCTGTTGCCTTAATTGTTTTTGTAATAACTTATTACAGTATGTATGTATATATATCTATATATATATATATCACGGCAAGCTCCCAAAGCTTGCACATCTTGAGCTGTGTGGCTGGTGGCGACGTTGTATTACGTCTATAGTGGGTGGTTATAACGTCACTGTTCACCTTTTGGCCTGCAATCGGAATGCTATGTCTTTCCAACTGTTTGGTATAATTCATTCATTTGATCTCTCTCGCATACAGATATAGAGCTTTCTCTTTAACACCAGTTTGCCCCTTCTGCATTCCTGCAATGCTCGCTCTCGCCCTGCCTGGCACTGTGATGGCCCTTTGTGTGTGTGTGTGTGAGTAGGGGGTTGCTTTGACAATGAGCTTAGTGTTTCAGTCCGGCCAATGGACATGGGGCTCAGCGTAACCTTTTGCATGTTTCTGAGTTATAGAGGTACAGATAGTGAATCTTAAAACCAGTGAGAAACAATGAGTTAATAAATGACCCTTTACCAGGAAAGATTTAGCTTAATTTATTAGTATTTTTATATTTTTGTGAGAATAACCTGACTGTTTTCATTTGACCTTTAGATGAACAATAGAGAGGGGAACATCTCAGTTTAAAAAAAAGAAAGCAAAACAGTGGACAGAAATGGGTCAGTGAAACTCCTACACAGACAAACAGATGCTCTTCTGTCACGGCGAGAGTAGCTGACTTCAGCAAGTTGCTTCGGTATGATGTTCTCCAATTCTCTAAATTATGAAACCTACAGTAGCAACACTGACTTCACAAAACTTTACTGTTTAAGGTTAACATGAGAAGTTCTGCCTGCATAAAGTTTCTGCCTTACAAAGAGACATCTACTGACGAGTGGTGTGCATCAAGGCTCTATGCTTGGCCCTCTACTTATTGTGCACTACTGCACTGGATCAGTTATCCAATCTTACAGATTATATAAACACTTGTATACTGATACTCAGCTCTGTATATCTGTCCCTATTGATGACATCTTTTACATCACGCTTGTGAGATTACCTTATTGGTATCTTCACCTGTATGAGGATTACCTTTTTTTTTTTTTTTCAAAGGCTGACTTGCTTCTCATTCTCGTGTCCTTAACTGAGCTGTCTCAGGACATCATCATGTAGGAAAACACTTTGGGCATTAATTTGTTATCCTTTCCCAGAATTACCTTTGAGTCTGATCATGCTTTTTAAATAGCTTGAGAGATGTTATGATACGTGTGATAAAACTCTAATTCTGTCTCTATAAAGCACTACTACTGCCAAGTGAGATGAATAACATTGATCTACAGTTATATACCAATACAATGGTGACAGGATCATGGGCAATTAAGGCTCTTTTATGGTTGTGGGGACCAAAGGCCAGCCGTCTGGTCTGATTCTACAGAAAAGACAATGTAGCACACATTGCTGCAAAACATCAATGCTGGACACAAAACAAGTCCAATCCATGGAGGCCCAACCATGAAACCAAAGGATCTTCTGCTAACTTTCCAGTGCCAGATATCACATCATACCCCTAGAGGTATTGTGGAGTCATGCCCTGGGGTGCCAGAGCTGCCCGGTGGCACAAAGGGAATCCGCACAATATTGAACTTAATGTTTTGGGTTTTAACATTATGGCTGATTGATGTAGATCAGAGCATCTAAGCGTGATCCTGACACCAAGTTGGAACCGCACAATGTTCTTCCAAGGTTCCTTTTCCACCAAGGCAGTTCTGAAGCTAGTTCGGAGCCGGTTCCCAATTTCACACCAGTTCTTTGTATTTTCGAATAGACAAAGCAGGAGCCCACAGACAGAAAAACTGGTTCCAGGGCAGCACCACCACTTTGCTGGGCTAAAACAAAGAACCACTTACATCAGGGGCTGGGGACGGGACTATCACTATCAACTAAAAGTTTTACCACCATCTTTTAAACATGGACTTGATATTCAATGGGCAGCTCAGATGCTTTCTAGTAATGATAAAGATAGGGGAACTGCTCGCAAAGGCATGTTGAAGTTCAACATTGTTCGCTAGAAATTAACAAAGCACCTGCTTCACTGTGGTGAAAAAAGTGTATTTGTATGCTGTAGCTTTACAATTGGAACTCAAACCTGTTCCAGCATTACAATGGCACCTGCACACAAAGCGAGCTCCATGGCATTTAACCTACGTAGAAGCACTCATAAAAATAACTGTTTATAACTGCTATAAATTATATAGTATCAGGAAGTAGCCAACATGCCGTGACATTAAACATAATCATAAATTGATCAAAAAAGTTTAATGTGCCTTTTTATATGCAGTCATGTTCAAAAGTTAGTACTTCCTTTTCTAATCCCACAGTATGTGTTTTTATTTTGCATATGCAACCTTAAACAGACAACAACTTGCAACTTTTTTCACCATGTCATTATTTATTTAACAAAAATTAAACCCACCAAAATTTGGGTAATACTAAGTACAACCATGGTTCGACAGCTTGTCGATACACCTTTACGGTACAGTAACTCGCAATCATGTCCTGTATGACGTTATCAGTCTCTAACATCATTGTGGATGGATTTTGGTCAATTCTTCTTCGCTTCAGTTTATTGAGGTCTTTGGGTATTTACTTATGCGCATTTTCTCTTATGGTCCAGCACTTGAATTGGGTTGAGTGTTTTTCCAAACATGTTAAGGCAAAACAACTGTAGGACATTGCTCCAGAAGTCTTGTGATTTGTTCAGATGCAGCTGGGCTTCCGTGTTCTTTTTAGACAGAAGTTCGTTTTCTCCTGGCAACATTTCCAAGCAAACTGTACTTGATCAGTCTTCTTCTAATTGTGCTGTCATGTATTTTGTCATTCAACATGCTCAATGAGGCTTGTATGGTTTGAGGTTTGTTTTTTTTGTATTCCTCTGAGCATTGCACGGCCTGACCTTGTGGTGAAGGTGCTTAAGATCAGCAGCTATTTTGAATGCTTTCCATATTTCCACTCATCGTGAAACGTTGAACTTCAAATAGTTTCGCAATGGTTTTATAAGCCTTTCCAGAATGATGTGCAACAATTGCTTCTCTAAGACCATTTCCTATGTCTTTCCATCTTAGCACTGTGTTAAACTCTCCTGCCAAAACTTCTGTTTTTATAAAGGGCTGATAATACCCTCTTAAATCCTATGGGATCCCATGTTGTTCTTTCTTTTTGACTTCATTTGGACACTTGGAAATAAAAGAGGGGTTACTAACGTCACAGAGGTATAACTAGAAGTAATATGCCACTATCCAGTCTTTGAAGAATCTTACTTCAACCTCGAGATACATCGATGTTAAAACACAGTTTCCTCTGCGTTTGCATCTTGGTTTCTCTTTATATCCAGGTGTCTACCTTCTCTACCCGTGAGACCGCCGTTTACCCCAAACCCATTTCCATGCAGTTACTCATGTTCCCTTTGTATTGTATTCGGAAAGTATCACTTGTAGCTTCCTCTAAGTCTTATGCGCTTTCTTGTGGTCGTTTTTGGTCAATTTGTTGTTTTGGAGGGTGTGTTCTTTCCTTTATTGTGTCAGCTTTCAGGTGGTTTGTAAGGTGCTTCATCTGCAAGAGTTTTTTTCTTTTTTTTTTAAATGTAATGTAAATAAGCGAAGAGGTACAATGAATGCTTTGTTCGTGGGTGTGCTTCGGCTTTCTCTCCTTCTCGGTGGATTTAACATGGCGGACAAGCATGTCTATCAGTTTTCAGCTCAGATTTGGACTCTCCATTCTGTTCTCAATGGTGCTCTGTGTGTTTACCGAATAGACACCAGGCCCTCCTCCCACTTTTCTCCTCTCTCTCTCTCTCTCTCTCTCTCTCTCTCTCTCTCTTTTCCTGTCCCGTGCTTGTTTGCCTATCCCCCCCCCCCCCCCCCCGCCTTTACACACATGCACACATACACAGTGCAATTCCCAGCAGTGCAGCAGTCTGACGCTTTAGGGACTAGTCAAGGAGCCGGGTCTTTTCAGCCGACTCAGCTGATGGAGTTCACGGGCAATGGAGATGAGCTGTGAGAGACAGAGAGAGAAAGACATTGTGTATGAGACAGCGTGAGAGTGAGGAGGCGTGGTTTAAAGGCAAGTCAGGTGTTCTGAGAGACAGGTCTATGGTGGAAGTATTACCTGACTGATTCCGCACAGTTATCCAGACAGGGAGCGTGTGCCCTCACCGCCAGGAGGTTTAAACGGAGGATCTGAGGATTCGCTCCCATGCTCGTGCTGCCAACCTTGTGCTTCTGCCGGTCCTGCTGGGATGAGCTGGTCCATTCTCTGAGGTACAGTATATCCACACGCACGAATGCAATTCCACTTCCTATTTATTTATTTATTTATTTATTTATTACACGCTCTTTGGTTTCCGTTGAAGCCGTGAGACGGGGATGTGAAAGGAATGAATGGTTTCTCCAAGGTTTCTACATATCTTAATATCTCGTTAATCCGAAACTTTTTCTACATCAATTATTCTCCGCATCATACAAGACGTTGACCTACCATCACTTCTTATATTCTTTAATCACTGCTCGTGTGTCTTTTTCTTTTTTTTTCTTAAAATTTTTTTTTAATTATTATATTTATTGCGATTTTGGGCGGCACGGTGGTGTAGTGGTTAGCACTGTCGCCTTGCACCTCCAGGGTCCGGGTTCGATTCCCGGCCAGGCTCGATTCCCGTCACCGTGTGCATGGAGTTTGGAGTTTGCATGTTCTATCGGTAGCATTAACAAGAGATTAAGATCGAAAACGAACAAAAAGAAATGGTGTATTAACACCGACACTGCGATTACAAGGTTTCACGTAGTTTCGCGATTATCAGAAATTTTTAACAGGTGATTGAAAAGAGGCCTCCAGGAAACTTCAAATCGATCTATATTTCCAGACATACTATATCTAAGCCTCTCTACATGAAGGGTGGAGGAAAGTTCAGACAACCAAATCTTGAATAGTGGCCTTGACTTATTCTTCCACATGCAAAGAATAGATTTTTTTGCGATCATCATACCATACTGTATAGGCACTCAAAAAGCATTGTTAAGAGAGATTGACCAGCCAAACAGAGCAGTTGCAGGGTCTAAGGGAGGTTCACAAGCTTCAACTTCAGAAAGAAATTGAAAAACTTCTGACCAGAATTCACCGATTTTAGAGCATGCCCAAAAAAGATGACCAAGCGAACCCTCAGCAGATTCACATTTATTGCAGAGAGAGGAAATAGTGGGATAGAAAGTGTGAAGTTTAACCCTAGAGTAGTGCAATTTATGTGACACCTTGTACTGAATAAGTTGGTGCCTAGCATTAATAGAGCAGGTGTATATCTTTTTAAGACACTTTCCCCAGTCGTCCTCAGAAAGATGAATATCCAGTTGTTTTTCAGATGATTAGTAGAGACGTCTAACTGACTCGTAAAAAAATCTACAAATTTTGTGACTAACTTTAGGTTATTGGGAGCGCAAGTAAGTAGTTTGTGTAATTCATTATCAGCTGGCAGAGTTTCAAAGTTCGGCAAAGTGGAACAAACATCATTTCTAATTTGTAGATATCTAAAGAAATGCGAAGCAGGAACGTCGAATTTCTCTTTTAGTTGAGAAAAAGTGAGGAAATTGTTGTCTATATATACATCTCTCAGAGTGAGTATTCCTTTTCTCGTGAACACCGGGTCTAATAATGAGGGTTTAAAGGCGATGTTTTTGTCAGTTTGAATGTCTTCCTAATCTGACGCCATAACCTGAGAGAGTTATTAATCATGAAGTGGGATCTAACTCCAACTGTAGATTTCTCTGGGGCAGCAAATAGCAACGAGGAGAGAGATGAGTTTAAAGCACCACTCCCAACCACAAGCCATGAAGGGAGATCAGCTATAAGACTATCGGGGCATGGGTCCTGCCAAAAAGTTAAGGCTCTACAATTGGCAGCCCAGTAGTAGTGTTGAAAGTTTGGCAAACCTAACCCCCCCCCCCAATGACCTAGGCTTACACACATGCAATGTAGATATTCTATGTGCTTTAAAGTCCCATATAAATGGCAGTACAATAGAATCCAAAGTTTTGAAGAACTTTTTGGGCAAATAAATTGGTAGATTCTGAAAAAGATACAGAAATCTGGGTAATATCACCATCTTAATGGCATTCAGCCGCCCCATCATTGATAGTGGCAGGGTCCTCCACTGTTTTATACTGGTTTTCAGATTTTCTAGCATAGGTAAAAAATTTTATTTGTATATATCCTTAGGGTTTCTAGATATATTAAGACCCAGATATTTCAAACTGTTTGTGGCTATTTTAAAAGGAAGACTACTCATAAAATTTGAGTCTATATTGTTAGTCACTGCCAGAAATTAACTTTGAAAGCAACTTGGTGGTTGTGGGGTTTGAACCTGGGATCTTCCGAACCGTAGTCCAATGCCTTAACGACTGAGCTACCCCTGGCAGAACGACCCTCGAGATCGTCCAATTTAGCACGCAGGGCCTTGTTAACGGCAAGTATTTCCTGACAGGAGGCCTCCAGGTCAGAAATACGGGCTTCATGCTCAGCTTTAGCACCCTCAAGGTCAGCAATACGCGAGGTGGTTTCAGAAAGTGTCGTTTGCAGCTGAGATAAAGTAGCTTCCAGCGAATTAAATTTGTCGTTCATACCATTGCTCATAGTTTGAATCGCCGATAGAATGACAGTTGAATCTGTGGCCGCGCGAGTATGGGCATCCACCTCACCTTCATTAGACGGCGGTTTCTCGGCCGGCTGTTTGCCTGAGGAAGTTGGTGAATCGTCTTTCTTGGGTTTAACCCTCTTCATTTCACTACTATATAGTGGCGAGCAAGCTTTCACGATGAAAATAAAATAAAAAACACAAATTTTTTCGAGGTTTTAAGGGAGCACTCTAAATTTACGTCCACACCATGTGGTGCTCTCTAGCGCCCCTCTCGTGTGTCTTTTTCTATCCTGTTTTCTTCTCTTGTAGAAACCGTTTCATTCCATTGATTGTCATCCCATTGATGTAGACTTAATCAACTCATGTTGTGAAAGTGGCCGAACCACCTGCACTTGTTCCCGAAGAATGGTTTTCTCTGGTTTGCTTTGCATAATGATTTGCCTCGAGAGATTACACATTTCTATCAGTTTCAGATGATTAGTAATGGCAATAGGGAGCAGACCGCATCACTGCTGTAGTTAATATGTCAACATTTTCTGCAATTAACCCTGAAAAACTGGTGCAGTATGTCCACGTTTAGCTTATTTATCTACAGATGAGCATAATTAATAAACGAGTTAAGTTTAACTCAGAGGTTTATGAGCATGAAGGTCATGACAGATTGAGTTAGGAATGATTTCTTTGGGCTGGTTGTTTCTTAGAGCAGAATGATTGTACAACGTATAAGCGAAGTTCAAGTCAAATCGGGAACTTGCGATGAACAGGCTGGACAATCCTGGTTGAGGGGGCTCTGAGCCAAATGCAATCGTTCCCGTGAACATTCAGTGAGTGGAACGTCTGATGTTTGGACCATTGCTACATGTTTGGACCATTAAAGGGGTTCCTGGGAGGCCAGTGTTTCAGACAGCAGGGAATTACAGGGGGAAATAAAGGGAGTTATTCCGCACGAGTCCCGTTTTGACTTGAACATCTCACGTACATTTTCAATAGTACAAAAAGTCCAAGAATTTAAAGCAGAAGGGTTCATTTATTTTGGAGTTTTTAATATCAATACAGGGTTCAAAAATTATACACACAATAAAAACTTCATGGCATGGTCCATGATAGGGTTGAGACCCCAAAAGCTTAAATTTAAATTTAGTCGAGTTTATCAATTCCACAACCAGTTGTTATGTGCTGTAATGTCGGAGGTCTCAATTTTGTCCAGATTTCAATCAATGTGCTGATTATTTGATGTTATGATAAAGAATTCTTTATTATTCTACTCCAGTAGCCCAAAGCATGATGCTACCACCACCACCATAGGCCTGGAGCCTATCCCAGGAGGCTTAGGGCACAAGGCAGGGTACATCCTGGACAGGGTGCCAATCCACTCATTCACACACTATGGGCAATTTTGGAAACGCTAATCAACCTAACCTACCTACATGTCTTTGGACTGTGAGAGGAAACCGGAGTATCCCGAGGAAACCCACCAAGCACGGGGAGAACATGCAAACTCCATGCACACAGAGACGGGAATCGAACCCGGACACTGGAGGTGCAAGGCGACAGTGCTCACCACTACACCACCGTGCCGCCTGTACTGTATACTGTAGTACTGTATGTAAAAGTTAATACTTAGGTACATTTTATATGGCGGCACAGTGGTTTTTTTAACACAGTCATGCAGATTAGGTTAACTGAGGTTCCCAAATTGCCCGTAGTGTGTGAATGTTGACTAGAGGTCCTACCACGGTCATTAAAAAATGGGAAAAAATACAAAGGTCGTCATTGTTTTCCAGTGGTCCCCATATGCATATACACTTTAGTACATTTTATATACTGTATACTCAGCAAAAAAAGAAACGTCCTCTGACTTTCAACTGTTTTTACTTTCAGTTAACTTAAAGCGTAAATATTTGTATGAACACTAAAAGAGTCAACACCATAAGACATAAACTAAAAATGTTCCACAATGTGTCCCTGAATGAAGGGAGGCTCAAAATCAGTCAGTACCAGTCAGTATCTGGTGGCCACCAGCTGCTTGAAGTACTGCAGTGCATCTCCTCCTCATGGACTGGACCAGATTTGTCAGTTCTTGCTGTGAGGTGGAGGGATTGTGTGTTCCTGGTGTGACTCGGGCAGTTGTTGTGGCCATCCTGTACCTGTCACGCAGGTGTGATATTCGGATGTACCCATCCTGTGCAGGTGTTGTTACACGTGGTCTTCCACTGCGAGGATGATCAGCTGTCCTTCCTGTCTCCCTGTAGCGCCGTCTTAGGCGTCTCACAGTGCGGACATGGCGATTTATTGCCCTATAGCCACATCAGCAGTCCTCATGTCCCCCTGCAGCATGCCTAATGCACGTTCACGCAGATGAGCAGCGACCCTGGACATCTTTCTTTGGGTGTTTTTTCACAGTCGGTAGACGAGTCTCTTTAGTGTCCTGTGTTTTTAGAACTGTGACCTTAAATGCCTACTTTCTGTAAGCTGTTAAGGTCTTAACAACCATTCCACAGGTGCATGTTAATTAATTGATTATGGTTAATTGAACATGCATGGAAAACATTGTTTAAACCCTTTACAATGAAGATCTGTAAAGTTATTTGGATTTTTACAACATTATCCCTGAAAAAGGGACGTTTCTTTTTTTGCTGAGTATATATACTAAAGTATATATATATATATGTGTGTGTATAATGTACCAAAATGGAAAGTATGTACACAGTTTGGTGTGTTGTATCCGTTGTATCACTTTGCCTGGATTTAAGTGATAATTAATTAATAATTATTTAATATGTAATTACAGTTCCTAATCAACCAAAATAACCAAATATGTACTTACCGATCACAGCTGTTTCCTTTCTTTCAAACAGAGTGCTGTAAATATTAATAAATATCTAGAAATATTTGAATCAAAGTAAAGTAATGATGTTATGTTTTTTTGTAAACAGTCTAACAATCGTTAATTTAGTTGATAAATTTAATTCAAATTTTGTCATTATTTTGAAAACATTCGTTAATGATGTAAAATGTACTAAATTTTCTTTTTATTGGCATGACCACATACCTGGCACACACACACTAGAAATGCATCTCAGTGTCGATTCTCTCACTTGTCTAATTTTCATTTGATTTGTATGAAATTTGTATCAGTTTAAATTCAACCACATCACCATTTGTTTGTTTCATTAAGGACAGGTTTCCATTTTAAAGCAACATTTGTGTTATAAAGGTTCATTTATTAGATTTTTTTACTTTGAATATAATATGACAATGCATAATGCAAACGGTAGACTATCTACAGTATCTATCTATCCATCCATCCATCCACCCACCCTGTGTAAAGTACGGGAAGTCGAACCCCCATCCCTGGAGGTATAAGCATTATGCAAGGATTTTGGGTGTAAAACATTCTGACTTTTTTATTGTTGAGTGTTGGAGTATAAGTTTTGGCACCTGACTTGTGAATGCTGCTCAGGTCTCCCTTTACCACTAACTTATTTTCTTTATGATGTGATAAAACAAACACATTACTGTAAATTTGCTCTGAATTCCCAAACAAGTCTCAAACTCATTGTCAGGTGACACACACGGCAAAAAATGACATCTTAGTAAGAAGTGGAAGAGTAAGATTACAGCAAACCAAATATATGATTTTTAACCTTATTTCTAGTCAAATTTTGCTACAATTGTAAGCAACGTTTTTCTGTTTTATTCACTCGTTTAAATAATTTATTACATGAAAGAACCAAAATTATCTGGCAATCGAACAAGATTTTTTATTTTCATTTATTTAATTTTTTTTTTTACAATTTGACTAGAAATAGGCTTATTGAACGAATGACATTTAGTTCGTTATGAACTTAATTTAAGAAAGTATAGATGGCTTTGGATATATTCAAGAATATCTTGTTCGCTGTTGCTCTTACTTTAGCTATTTAGCTTCATTTCTTCATTGCATCAATAATTAATCTGTTTTCTATAAGAAACAAGCACAAAGAGCAATACTCTGAGTTCAATCCAAGTAAATAAAGAAAACGTCTCAAGACCAGATTTGAGTCCTACAGCTGTAGACACACTTACAGGTACCTTCATTAAATACTGTACGAGGTGGTATCAAAAAGTTACGAGATTACTTTTGTAAATGGCCAACAGATGGCAGCACAAGGGAGGGATGACAAGGATTAACTCCAGGATTGAACCCTGTTAGAAGCTAAACTCCACCATTTTCCCTGGGACTTGGATTAAAATCTCAAATTTTGTCTGACCCACTTTGATCTTCCACTTTTCCCCTCGTCTTTCACGGCCGTTTGGCGTGTTCAGTGGCAGCCGCTTTGTTCTCGTAGCACACTTTAAGGCCCTGATGGATATTTGGTGAAGTGGGCAGCGGAGATCTGATTTCAGGCTGCGTAGGGGGTGAAACACAGTCAGGATCACTTTCTACCTGACTGCATTATTCATGGAGCAAGTAGGTGATACGTGAGTGCAGCGAGGCCGTCCTGAGTGTTTCTCAGAGCATCATGAAAAGGATTCTGCAGTTGCAGCGCTGCTTTGTGAGTAATAAAGCTTTTCTCAACTCACTTTTTGTGTCGAGATGACTGATATTGGGTTTGGACAGGTAGAAAGAGGAAGCTGTTCTCTTCGTCCCATTGTCTTTTTGGTGTGTCCTTTCACCTAATCCTTATCTGTTCTGTTCTGGTTTTCTATAAAAGCATGAACACTACACTGGCTTTTTTTTTTTAGGGTCCTGGGCTACGTTTTTGATTCCAATGTAAAAAAAAATAAACATCAGAAATTTGCTTCCTAATTTGTTTTGATAATGATTTCCAGTCGTACAGTGTGTTACAACCTGTGGAGTATGACGCACATCCAGCGCCAGGGTCCCGGGAGGATACAAATGAAATGAGCAGCAGAGTTATGTTCATTAATAATTGGACACAGAAGGGAAATGATGCGAGCGATGACGCCATAAAGGGTACAGAAGAAATCCAGCACGTACCAAACGGTCATGACGTTGTGTAATCAGTTTTGTCCCTTATTCACTTCCTTTAAACCAAAGGAAAAAACCAAGATGATTAGAGATGGCGAGCACTGTAAAAGTATTGACCCCCCCCCCATTTCTTTATATTAAATTGAATTAAGTGATGTACAAATGGGAAAGTGTTTGACTGCGACAGGGCTAAAAAGTGCCTAAAGATGCACTTTATAAATCGCATGTTTATGTAAAAACCCTCAGCAGCGACCTCATTTCCCCTCTCGTCTATTCCAAACGCTCAGCATTAAATTCAACACCATCAGTACAGTACATCAAAACTCTGAAACTCTGCTTCCTGTTTTTATATATATTAGGGCCGGGACTTTAACGCGTTAATTTAGATTAATTATTTACACAAAAATAACGCATTAAATTTTTTGAACGCATTTTAATCGCACTTATTTTTGCACCGCGGAACGTTTCTCACTGGATGAGTTTCGGAGGGCCGATTATACTGGAGCACCAACTAGCGTTCAGACAAAAACAAACCACAGTGAACATGGACAAAGAAGCTGATGAGACGGCTTTGGTTGGTCCTGTGGATGGGAAATTTTGTTATAAAAAAACGAGTGGATGGAAGCGTCAGGGTTTAATAGTCAGGGTTTCCAGTGTTCTGAATGTACTTGAAAGTATTGAGTTTTACTTAAAAAACAGTTTACAGAAGGTCTACCTACCTATAGGGTTCCTGAATTTCTGAAATGTAGGCTACTATATTTCTAAATATTCTATTGCTACACTTAATGGCTATATTGCACTGGTCTGTTCGACTTGTTTGAACAAAAATAAACAATATTTTGTTGCTTAAACTTATGTATTCAGTTATTATTCAATGGTGTACTAAAAATCCATATGAAAAAACTTACTTCTCACTGTTCTCAGGTCAAATATTTATATGCGATTAAAATGCGATTAATTTTGATTAATTAATTACAACGCGTCTAATTAATTAGATTTATTTTTTTTATCGAGTCCCAGCCCTAATATATATATATATATATATATATATATATATATATATATATATATATATATATATATATATGTGTGTGTATGTGTGTTTATCTGCATGAATAGATCTCCCATTGTCAAAAACAAGTCATGCATGGAGTGTAGCCCTTTGATAATTTGCATAAAATTCTAATCTAATCTCATCTTGGCTTTAGTTCCTCATCACCACCACTTTTGCTTCCCAAATACTAGAAAGCCGTTCTGAACCTTGGAAAAAAGGAATATGTTTCTACATAATGAGCATAAATTAAAAAGATTTGTTCATTTTATCTATCTATCTATCTACAGTATTTACAATCTCTCTCTCTCTCTCTCTCTCTCTCTATATATAATATATATATATATATGAATGAATATAAATGAATTTTATATGTTACATAAGTGTAACAAAAATGTACGAAATATCACGTAAATATCACATAAACGTCTCTAATTAACTGGCATGAACCTAATTTTAAATTATATTACACTATAAATCACAGAATCAGATGGGAATGATTCAGTACAGGGAATAAGATGAAATAGAGCAACTATGAAGGGCGACAAACTGGGACTTTTAATTAACATTATGAGTGTAAAAACTCTCGTTATTTCTCTATATAATCCCCGGCTACACACTGCTACACTTATCCCAGGGTTTCACTAGAGCTTGGGAGCGTTTTCTCAGTACACCGAAAGTCATGTGTAAAACGCTGGCCTCCCAGGAACTCCTTTAATAGTCCAAACATGTGTAGCGAGGTCAGGCCTGTACAGAGGATGTGATAATAACTCCCAGTTGAGGTCCTGTAATGTGCAAGTGGTGCTGGTGAATGATTGTGTGTACGGTTCCCACAGACAGATGCGTCTCTTCCACAATTTGGCGACGAGTGATCCTTTGATTTTCAAGAATCAGGCGGACAAATAGTCTTCTTTTAAAACATTTGCACAGTCAACTACAAAAACTTTTAGTATAACTTTATTTATAGTTTATTGTTTTCATATTGGATGACTCACAATCTTATTACCATAAGTTACGAGTATAATGAAATGTGATATTTGGTCAGGGTGAGGACAATAAAAGCATGATATCATATAAAAATGAAACCTTGTAAAGTTTTGAAGATGTGTTTGTCCTCTTTTGCAACAAGTAGAACGAATTTGAAGCACTCGGTGAACCGGAGGAGCTGCAAAGGACACACACTCACACACACGAGTTACAAAACCATAAATGCATGAAAAAGAACTTGCTTCTCACAAAAACTCTCACAGCACAGACATGGTGTGTCCTTTTGGTCTAATGCATGAACTTTTCGGATGGACACGGACTCGTCTTAGACTCAGGCTCATAAAGAATCAGGAAAAATCCTTAAAGTTAAATCCTTCACACAGTATGTAGTGTTGTGGATCAACCTGTTGTACATTTACATAAGGAAAGGGTAACGAAAATGAGGAATAAAACAAAATGGGGCAAATACAAAGGCCGTTCAAGTCAAACTGGGACTTTTGATCCTTTTGACTCATGATCGAACCTACTGTACTTCACGTCTGAAACCCGGCCTCCCAGGAACTCCTTTAATGGCTCGAACATGTAGGAATTTCTCTAAAAAAAAACACTTATTGGAGTTTCGCCTCACTTTCGCTGACACACTGAGAAATTCCTGAATGGTCCACACGAGGTTGTGTTATCCTGCGTTAACCGCGACAGGCAAAACAAACAAACAAAAAATCATCGGTGTCAGGTTTTCCAAAGTCAAAACTTGCAATCTGATAACTCTTTGATGAATAAGTGGAAAGAGTTAAGCGAGCGCAGCATTTCTCATACGGAGAGACGGCTCGTCTGGAGGTTTGGGAAAACCCGTCTAAAAACAACCGTGTATTTTTTAAAACCACGATTTTACGAACACATAAATATACAGTACTTTATGAGAACTTTTTTTAAAAGATAAGACAAGTCAGCTGAGGGAGGGCGTGTTATCGTGTCTGTCATAAAGACTATACTGCGAAGAAAATAACAAAAAAAACAAAAAACATGTTGGAGAGTCTGGAATTAATATAAAACTAAATACTCAAAGGCCAAATTGTCTCGGGGAAGCAAAAGGCTTGTTCAAGTCAAACCGGGACTTTTGATTGTACACTGTTATGAGAGTTGAAATTCCTTTTATTAGTGAGCACTACTATTCTTATCTCACAGGGACAAAAAGTCCCAAAGACTTAACAATGAGACCAACTTCAGCTGCGACATCATAGTTATGACATCATAGCTATGTCTATGATGCCACGGCAAGCACCACTTCAGGAAATGTACCTCTCTAGTTTCTCCCCTGTTACACTAATGCACTTATCCCAGTATTCACTAGTGCTTGGACACCATCAAGATAGAACGTTTTCTAAGTAGCCGCGATAGGACTGCCTGTCTGATTGACGTCTGAAACGCTAGCCTCCCAGGAACTCCTTGAATGCCGCAAACATGTAGAAATGTCTTGGATCGAGGTCCGGACTGTACGGTGGACGTGATAACTCCCAAATAAGTTCCCGTAATGTGCAAGTGGTGCTGATGAATAATTGTGTGTACAGTTCACACGGACATCCTGTATGTGTCTCATTCAAAACGTTTGCTCCGTTCACATGTTTTACTGCGGCTAAGCGTCTCTTTTCACACAAAGATCTTCGTAAATGTCGATCAGCTTTACACCTTGATTCACAGGAAGTCCCGGTTTGACTCGAACGATCCGGTATAACCAAGATAAGAAAATATACGTAACTTGTTAATGAAAATACAGTATTGTTTTTGGTTAGTATTGCTGCAGTTCTTATTCTTCAATGTGTTTAACATGTTCTGTATGTTACCGAAGCCTTTGCTTTTTATCTTTACATGCGAAACGCAAAAGCATTGGGTTTCCCCATATATCAAGTTACATGAACTACTTAACTCTTGCCGTTTTTTTTTCTTTCTTTTTCTGATGTGTCAGACTGAACGCTGTGTCCACTGTGTCCACTCTTTCCTTCGCAGGTATGATGGTTGGGAAGCAGTGGAGGTCGGTGTGTAAAGGTCTGGTTTTGGGCGCGCTCCTCACCAGCTGCATGATCCTGCTCTACTGCCTTTCAGCTCCCCAGGTGCAGTTCAGTCTGCCAGAGTAAGTCCGTCTCGTGTTATGTTATGTTATTTTAACTAATTGATTATGTTAAATTAGTCATTTGGAGGTGATTTGCATCCTGTATTTTGGATACCCTACTGTATATACCACCCTATATACAGAATATACAGTACGTCCAGAGTCCGGGTTCGATTTCCTCCTCGGGTTTGTTTGCAAATCTTTATACATGTTTATTTATTTGTTGAAGGCTGATTTTTTTTTTTTTTTTTACATTCTGAAATGAACTGCATTGTGAATCATTCCTATAAAATCAGCCTAGATATAGGAAATAAAGAAAAGTAGTATAATGTATATTATATATCATATTAGTAGTATCATCATAATATTATCATTTATATTAATATATAACATACAGCAATTTGTTTTTAGTTTTTTTCTGAAATGTGTAGAAATATTTTGGCTGACTCTGTATGTTGGTTATTTGTTTGTTTGTTTGTTTGTTTGTTTGTTTGTTTGTTGAAGGCTAATATTTTAACCTCTGAAATTAACTGCAATGTGCTTCATAACTGAATATCAAAAATGAATGTATAAGAATATACAGTATAAATAATATGATATTAGAATATAATATTATATACTGTATAATGTTGAGCAAAATCTGACTTTGATGTTCACTACATACAGTATGTGAATAGATTAAGCCTTAAGGAAAATCTTTCTAATCAGATGTCGGATTTTGGTTTTGCGAATGAAGCCTTTGCTTCGGGTTACAATTGTACTGTACAGTCGAACCCTGAAATGTTCCTAGAGCACCTGAGAATTGTGAAAAAATGCTAATTTTGGATGTGGTCATAAAACAAAAAATGATCGTTTAAACCCTAAAAATGCTCCCAAAACAATTTCATTTCATTTCAAACTCAAATTTTATTTTCATTACCCTTAAAAAACAACAGAACTACAGAATGTAAAGTTAAACCCGTATACTGTTGGACAGGACTGTCCCGCTGTGTCGCTGTAGGGTTCACCATCACAAGCCGTGTTTTCCTCTACGGTCGCTTTGTGTTCTTTCTACAGTACGAAAAAAAATTATACAGTATTATATTTTACATGGAAATTTAGCTGAATTAATTTACGTTAATATTAATGTTGCAAAATTAGTCAATTATATTGTTTTTAATAGTTTAGCCCGGAGGAAACCCACCAAGCACGGGGAGAATATGCAAACTCCATACACACAGAGGCGGGAATCGAACCCGGAGCCTGGAAGTGAAGGCGACAGTGCTAACCTGCTAACCACTAAACCACAGTGACGCCTAGTATGGAAATTCAGATGTACAAAATCAAATCCAAATCATGGTAGCACAAAAATTGTTGTTATTACTCTTTATATTTTTTGTTATCTTAGCAGATGAGGTTTATGCTACATTAATATAATTAGTTTTGTATTCATTTCAGTCATTTTAATAGCTCCTACTTTTTTCTTAGGATTTTTTTTAAGAATAAATTCGTTAGCATTTCATACTGTAGTTGCCATGTTCCGCTGAGACTTTTTCGGGTATTAAACCTGACTTGCCTTTGATGGGTTGCCACACCCCATACTACCCACCCAACGTTGTCAAGTTGTTTGTGAATCGGAGGGTCCGCCGTGGCGACCTCTCGATTGGAGCAGCTGAAAGAAAGTAATGAACCTGACTTGGGTTCATCTTTAAGGAAAATGATTTCATTCCGATGCTCAGACAGCATTTTGTTTCTCTTTAAAAATACCTCATTAAAAAAAGCCTCATTCACACCTGATGGAGCCAGACAACAGGCTAAACTAGAGAGAAGTTTAACTTCATGCAAATCGAAGTCAAAGCGTCGATCAACAAACGCTAAGAAAAAGGCACATGATTACATTTCATATGTAAAAAAGGTATGGAAATGACGTTACATTCAATTCTAATCCACTTAAACTCCCAGTTTTTGCGCCTGTACACATTCAGAAATAAGAGAACCATTCCTTCAACCAGTAGTACTCTAGGACTAACAAGATTTAATTCGGTCAACCATGATAAGGCGCACAATGTGGCGACCAGGTCATGTGTGAAAATGATTCCTTATGTCCTGGAATATGGCGCGTGCCATCAGGGGAGAAAAACTTCATACTGTAGATGTGATAAACAAATCTGGAGTCATCAGACCACATGACCTTTTTCCATTGCTTTAATGTCCGATCGTTATGCTTCCTTTTTTTCCATGCAACTGTACCAGGAGTTTAAGTGATCTCTATTCATGATTTATTCTCACCGCATTTCATTGACAAAGTTGACGGTTCAACATTATCCTTCCAAGTGTTATTGTGAAATGGTGTCTTTTTTGTCCACGCAGTGTATCTTTTACATGCACATTATACACCTACTATACATACACCGACGTTTATGTTTCCAGTACAATATATATATATATACAGTGGTGTGAAAAACTATTTGCCCCCTTCCTGATTTCTTATTCTTTTGCATGTTTGTGACACTTAAATGTTTCTGCTCATCAAAAACCGTTAACTATTAGTCAAAGATAACATAATTGAACACAAAATGCAGCTTTTAAATGAAGGTTTACATTATTAAGGGAGAAAAAAACCTCCAAATCTACATGGCCCTGTGTGAAAAAGTGATTGCCCCCCTTGTAAAAAAAATAACTTAACTGTGGTTTATCACACCTGAGTTCAATTTCTGTAGTCACCCCCAGGCCTGATTACTGCCACACCTGTTTCAATCAAGAAATCACTTAAATAGGAGCTACCTGACACAAAGAAGTAAACCAAAAGCACCTCAAAAGCTAGACATCATGCCAAGATCCAAAGAAATTCAGGAACAAATGAGAACAAAAGTAATTGAGATCTATCAGTCTGGTAAAGGTTATAAAGCCATTTCTAAAGCTTTGGGACTCCAGCGAACCACAGTGAGAGCCATTATCCACAAATGGCAAAAACATGGAACACTGGTGAACCTTCCCAGGAGTGGCCGGCCGACCAAAATTACCCCAAGAGCGCAGAGACAACTCATCCGAGAGGCCACAAAAGACCCCAGGACAACATCTAAAGAACTGCAGGCCTCACTTGCCTCAATTAAGGTCAGTGTTCACGACTCCACCATAAGAAAGAGACTGGGCAAAAACGGCCTGCATGGCAGATTTCCAAGGCGCAAACCACTTTTAAGCAAAAAGAACATTAAGGCTCGTCTCAATTTTGCTAAAAAATATCTCAATGATTGCCAAGACTTTTGGGAAAATACCTTGTGGACCGACAAGACAAAAGTTGAACTTTTTGGAAGGTGCGTGTCCCGTTACATCTGGCGTAAAAGTAACACAGCATTTCAGAAAAAGAACATCATACCAACAGTAAAATATGGTGGTGGTAGTGTGATGGTCTGGGGTTGTTTTGCTGCTTCAGGACCTGGAAGGCTTGCTGTGATAGATGGAACCATGAATTCTACTGTCTACCAAAAAATCCTGAAGGAGAATGTCCGGCCATCTGTTCGTCAACTCAAGCTGAAGCGATCTTGGCTGCTGCAGCAGGACAATGACCCAAAACACACCAGCAAATCCACCTGTGAATGGCTGAAGAAAAACAAAATGAAGACTTTGGAGTGGCCTAGTCAAAGTCCTGACCTGAATCCTATTGAGATGTTGTGGCATGACCTTAAAAAGGCGGTTCATGCTAGAAAACCCTCAAATAAAGCTGAATTACAACAATTCTGCAAAGATGAGTGGGCCAAAATTCCTCCAGAGCGCTGTAAAAGACTCGCTGCAAGTTATCGCAAACGCTTGATTGCAGTTATTGCTGCTAAGGGTGGCCCAACCAGTTATTAGGTTCAGGGGGCAATTACTTTTTCACACAGGGCCATGTAGGTTTGGATTTTTTTTCTCCCTAAATAATAAAACCCCTCATTTAAAAACTGCATTTTGTGTTTACTTGTGTTATCTTTGACTAATAGTTAAATGTGTTTGATGATCAGAAACATTTTGTGTGACAAACATGCAAAAGAATAAGAAATCAGGAGGGGGGCAAATAGTTTTTCACACCACTGTATATAAAAGCTATAAAGGTACCACCCCAGCAACAATGAAAGGTACCTTTATTTTGCGAGAGTGTAGGTTGTCGCGCTTTGTAAATAGCCATTCTCAAACTTTCCATTGATGCAAAGCTGGTATTATATGATGTTCCAAGTGTATCGTTACCACATTTAAATATTGCATTACTTCATCTACTACATCTTTGCATCAGTGATGTACTGTATTATATGATGATCCAAGTGTATCGTTGCCACATTCAAATGTTGCATTACATCACTTTCTTTTGGTTTCTGATTTTCCTACCACCATGAAAGTACAGTTTTGTACCCGTCTTGATAGGGGTGTACAGTCCCACCAGCGCAAAGCTAGCACACAACCTGTGCTAATCATGTGATGCGACCTCATTTTGAGAATGTTCCAAAAACTTTAAAGGATAAGATGCGAGTACGAACATTTCCTGGAGTAACTCTTGTTTCTTGTTTCCTTCCCAGAATTCCTGTGCCTTATTCATGTGCCCATGAAGCATCATCATCTGGCCATTCAACAGACGCTCCAAAAAGCGTCCATCAAGGCTCGGGACAGAAGCATCATTGTACACCAAAGGTGGACATCATGTTCATGAAAACCCACAAAACGGCAAGCAGCACCATCCTGAACATCCTGTTCCGCTTTGGCGAAAAGCATCGGTTGAAGTTCGCCTTCCCAAGCAGTCGCAACGACTTCTTCTATCCCTCGCCCTTCTACCGCTCGCAGGTGAAAGACTACGGGCCTGGGATGTGTTTCAACATCATGTGCAATCACATGCGCTTCAATGAAGCCGAAGTAGCAAAGGTGCTTCCAGCGGACACGACCTACATCACCATCCTGAGGGATCCAGCAGAGCTCTTTGAGTCCTCCTTCCATTACTTCAGCCGCTTAATACCAAGTACCTGGAAGATTTCCGGAGACAATAAGATGGAAGTGTTCCTCAATGACCCTGAGCTCTACTACGACCCAGAGGGGTTCAATGCTTTCTACCTCAAGAACTTGCTTTTCTTCGACTTTGGGCAGGATAATAATCTACCACTGGATGACCCGAGAGTGGAAGAAGGCATCCGTGCAATTTCGAAACGCTTCCACTTGGTCATGATGGTGGAGCACTTTGAGGAGTCGCTCATCCTGTTGAAGGACGTCCTCTGCTGGGACATGGACGACCTTCTGTTCTTCAAACTCAACGCTCGAAAAGGGTCCACCGTCTCCAAGCTGACCTCCGTGCTCAGAGCCAGGGCCTTGCAGTGGAACGCTATTGACTGGAAGCTCTACCAGCACTTTAACGCCACCTTCTGGAGGAAAGTGGAGGAGTACGGTCTAAAGCGCATGGCAGAAGACGTGGCAGAGCTGCGGCGCCGGAACGCAGAAATGGCCACCATCTGCATTGAAGGTGGTCACGCGGTGGACGCCGGGAGCATCCAAGAAACGTCCATGCAGCCGTGGCAACCCATAGGGGAGAAATCTATTATGGGATACAATCTGAAAAAGACTGTAGATAAAGAACATCAAAAACTGTGTCGAAAAATGTTGACGCCAGAGCTGCAGTACCTAACAGACTTAGGCGTCAATTTATGGATCACCAAACTGTGGGGTCACGTGAGGGACATCTTTGACTTTTAGAAATGAAGACTGTAAGAATATCAGGTCGTCCTCTGACCTCTATCTGTACTGTATGTGTGAATGTTCATCTCTGACCTCTGTGAAACAAACTGAAAGTGTGTTATGCGGGACGGAGAAGGGAATACCGATTTGAAAGTCATATAAGTTGGGAAAAACAGATGTAATGGTCTTGGGCCCGCAGATTTTAATGTTATTTTCATCGGTCAGCCTTTTTCCTTTTTTGTTTTTCATGGATGTCATGTTCACACAGTATATCGCATTTCTAATTGGTGCTTGTGTCAATCATGGAAAAAAACAAATCACTGTCTGCCTGTCTGGAGAGGTTACTCTTTGCATGCTGCCAATTGCCGTATCAGTAAAGTCCTCTCGGTACAAGTTGACTGAAGTATATAGAGGCACGGGGATACTATGTGTTCCTGTTTAACTTGTCTTATCAGCAAATACGACAAATCCTGCTGACCAAAGAGTGACACTGGTACATTGAGATGCGCTGTGTCTTTGTCCAGAAGGATTTGAATCAGCTGAAATGATGAAAAAAAAAAAGAACCGATATTAAATGTGGGATTTTATGAATAAAATAAAAACTAACATAAATATACATATAAATATTGGTTGGTGTACTTATTTCCTTCAGTGTCCTTATTAAAGTTTTCATTAAACAGCCAGCCTGTTTTTTGTGATCCTGTACGGCTGGACAGACAGACAGATTTCTAGACCGATGTACAGACATACAGATTTCTAGACCGATGTACAGACAGACAGATTTCTAGACCGATGTACAGACAGACAGACAGACAGATTTCTAGACCGATGTACAGACAGACAGACAGACAGACAGATTTCTAGACCGATGTACAAACAGACAGATTTCTAGACCGATCTACAGACAGACAGACAGACAGACAGATTTCTAGACCGATGTACAGACCGACAGACAGACAGACAGACAGACAGACAGATTTCTAGACCGATGTACAGACAGACAGACAGATTTATAGACCGATGTACAGACAGACAGACAGATTTCTAGACCGATGTACAGACAGACAGACAGACAGACAGATTTCTAGACCGATGTACAGACAGACAGACAGACAGACAGATTTCTAGACCGATGTACAGACAGACAGACAGACAGACAGATTTCTAGACCGATGTACAGACAGACAGATTTCTAGACCGATGTACAGACAGACAGATTTCTAGACCGATGTACAGACAGACAGACAGATTTCTAGACCGATGTACAGACAGACAGATTTCTAGACCGATGTACAGACAGACAGACAGACAGACAGATTTCTAGACCGATGTACAGACAGACAGATTTCTAGACCGATGTACAGACAGACAGACAGACAGACAGACAGATTTCTAGACCGATGTACAGAGAGACAGATTTCTAGACCGATGTACAGACAGAAAGACAGACAGACAGATTTCTAGACCGATGTACAGAGAGACAGACAGACAGACAGACAGACAGACAGATTTCTAGACCGATGTACAGACAGACAGACAGACAGATTTCTAGACCGATATACAGAGAAAAACCTTCTATTAGAAACAGAAGTCTACCATCACCCCAACACAAAATTGTATCGTGTTTCATGGAAACCTGAGGTTTACACGCCTCACCTAAACAAACAGTAGTACAGCCAATTATTTGCAAATGAAATCACTTGCAGCACATAAATATTCACCCCCTGTTGTGTTGAAGCGCCTATTAATCCTGGTGCCATGCTATGTCCATCGGAAGCCACGTGCTGTATTTACTTGAATAAAGTCGACCTGGGTGCAAGTAAAGTGTCACATGATCTCAGAATAAATACACCTGTTCCTGCAAGGCTACATAGTTTATTATCTGAATGAACAGCATTGTGAATACCAATGAGCTATCAAAAAAGCATAAATCAATTAATTATGGATAAAAAAATAAAAAAAAAGTAAAGGGACCAAAAGTCAGAGGACGGGAAAGGACGACATTAGTGAGAAAAGCAGAAGACAATACAGTGTAAAACTACACAATATGGGGCCTGGCTTACTCCTGAGAACCTTTATAACATTCTCAGGACGATATCCTGATGTTTCTAGGTGAGTAAAAAGAGTGGCCTTAAATGAAGATGTAATTAAATTAAAATAAAAGTATATACTCTAAATAAACCAGGAATACATCATTAAAAAATTACACTTGATCGGTTTGACAGTGCATTATTACTGTAACAAATTTTTCCATAATTAAGCTTTCCAGCTGAATGGATTCATAAGGATTGTGAGTCATGCAGGGATTTCAGAAACTGTATTTAATTGGTACACATTTTGTAATTAGGGATATTTTTTCCCATAGGTGACTCATTTTTATCCAAACATCAAGTGACGTACAGTATGAAGAAACCCTGATCTACTATTCTCTGTGTAAGGAGGTCGCCACAGCGGAGTATCCAGTCCGCACAACAACTTGGCACAGGCTTTACGCCGGATGCCCTTCCTGACGCAACCCTCCCATTTTATCCGGGCTTGGGACCGGCACTGCATCCAGTGGCTGGGGTTTGGACACTGGCTGGGAATCGAACCCGGGCCATCCGCATGGCAGGCGAAATATCTACCACTGATATAAATGTGTAATTGCACCACCTACTGGATGATCACACTTTTTAATTTAATTATTGTTATTTTTTATTATACATACACTCATATAGTCTAAATTCATTACAGTGAAATATTTTAATGCTTTTTCTCTTTTAATTTCAAAGATTAAAAGAGCCCAGCCCAGCCCTGATTGGCGGTACAGTGGCGTAGTGGTTAGCACTTTCGCCTTAACCCTCCAGGTTCGATCCCCACCTCAGGTCTATGTGCATGGTCTGCGTGTAAATGCTTGGTTGGTTTCCTCCCGCAGTCCAAAGACATTGGGTTAATTGGCGTTCCCAAATTGCCCGTAATGTGTGTGAATGACAGTTATGCATTAAGCTGGCAACCCAACTTCTTAAGTAAATGGCAGAAGAAACAATGGGTAGATCTCCAGGCTGGGGAATATGCGCCACCCGATGGTACATGGTTCATGGACAGACCAACATACCAGCAATGAATGTAACCAGTGTAATGGGAAAATCATATTTTAATGATGTATTAATTCTATTTGATCCTTGTAGTAAGTGTGTAACGTAGACGTTAGAAGTTTGAACTTGTTTGTCGAGGCTTAGAGACACAAGGCCGAGAGCAGAATAGAAACAACCTGATTGTAGTTGTCCCTGAATAAATGATAAGGTATGGACATCTGGTCTGGGGCAGATAAAGAGTCATGAGTTTGAATGTAGGAACTTCACGTACGGGGCGTCGATTATGTTAACAGAGATGTTTGTGTATAAAATAGGTCAGCTGGAGAAAGAGATCACCTTTTCTCTATGCTGCACCTTTTTGCTGTATGAGACTGGTCCTTCTGCAGAAGTTGAATTACTTGTCTTTATATTGTTTCCAGAATTTCCACCACACCAGTAATGCTGGGGCTTGAACCGTGGACCGTCCAACGCTTTAACCACTAAGCAACTTATTAATCGGCAACTTATTACCAAAAATCATAATGAACATCACAAACTACTAGAGCTGATCAAACACATTTGGAATCAAACTAAGAACAGAATGGTACAAGTAGAATGATCTGCACTGTAGAATTCAATCATTCTTCTTCTTCTTATTATTATATTATCATCATTATTCAGGGTTTTTTCCTAGTCAGGACTGATGTTAAGGTCACAATATACTCCGCATCATTTTCCAGTCCATTTCACGGTGGGAGAAAACTGGAGAACCTGGATGAAACCTACAGTTCACATATACAATGGGGGAAAACACACAACTCTGTACCCTGAGCTCATGGACCGAGGTTCCTGGAGATGTGGAGACTGATCCCACACACTAAAAATATAAATCCTGTTACATTTCTTAGTTAAATGTGTATCAGTGTGGAGTTAATCAAATTGTCATCTTTTATTAAACATAAATGACGGTTGTATTTAGACACAGAATCCTCAACCCAGGGTGGATGCTGGACCTAATTAAAGCTTGTTTTTTAAGACAAAAGTATTACGTAGTGTGACCTTATTCGTACTTGAATGTCTTCTAAAATAAAGAGCGTTTTAACAAACAAACTAATAAATAAAGCAAAACAAAGATGGAAAGCGGAACGAATAGCGATACGGCGCTGTTCCACCCGGACACATTTATCCGTCGAACTGTTAAATCCCGGAAGTACAGTGTGTTTGAGTTTGTTTTAGTTTAAGAAATTGTGGATTTTGTTTGTCGGATTTTGTGCGTATTTTACTCAAAAATGGGGAAACGACAGCACCAAAAAGATAAGATGTAAGTTCCGAGTGAGCATGTTGTTTTTCGAATTAATTTACGCGTTATTTCCGTGGAGAGCTAAATGCTAATAGGCTAACTGTGTGTTTAGATTTGGACTGAACAACAACAACTCAGTAATGCATAAAACTTTAGGTTGTAGAGTGAAAAAAAAAATATATATTTAATAATAATTTCTATAGTGAATCATTGTTTCAGGTTTTACTTTCACATTAGTATGTTAGTATGTACAGTCGGGGTCAAAATGTTTAATAAATATAGATTTTTATTAATATTTTCTAAAATGTTTGCTGCTTTAGTTTCTTTAAAAATATCATTTTTTTCTCTCTCAATATTCAAAGGTGCTTTATTGGCATGACAAAGATTTACATTAGTATTTCCAAAGCTTAGAGATAAGACACAAGAACATAACAGGAGTAGAGAGTAAGCAGCTATAATACTAATAATAATAATAATAAATAAATGCATATAAAACAAGAGTATAAACATTGAGTCAAAGATAAAGTGACTCATGAACATTATAAAAAATTAAGCATATAGTGTGCAGTATATACACACGTACATAATTATAATAATAATAATAACAGTGATCAGTGTGTATTTGTTTGTGTGTTCGTGCATTTGCGTCTGTGTGTGTGTGTGATTATGGTGTGGTGAGTCACTCGCTGCCCGTTATTTGCTGGCAGGTATGTGTGTATTGTGGTGCTAGTGTGCAGCTCTCCCTCTGCTCCTCCTGTGTCAGGGTTGGGGAGGCTGTTGAAGTCGGGGATGATTTTATTGTAATTGGTGAAGTCGTCTCTTTCCTGACACCAGAAAAGCTTATCGGAGCGCAGTGGACAGACCGAGCGACTCGCTTGTTCAACTGTGCAACTTTAAAACTTTACACTGTGGTATACAGATATAATATAACTACAAGCATTTCCTAAGTGTTTCTGGATACGTTACTGTTGGCATGACACAGGACTGATAGTAGTGCTCACCTTTAGACATTTCAATAAGAGTAGCAAGGAAGCCACTTCTCTCCAGGAAAAACATCAGGGACAGACTTTTATTCTGCAAAGGGTGCAGGAAACGGATTGCTGTGGAATCCTCTGAAGAATCCTCTGTCCGATTGGTTGGAGCATCCGTAAAATAAAATAAAAAAAAAAGCTTGTTTAGAGGAGAAAATGTGAGCTGAGCGCTGCCATCTATCAGTCCTGTGACATGGCGACAGTAAAGCAAAGACTTTTCATGTGTGGGGTTGCTTCTCAGCCAATGTTGTTGTCTCACACACAATTTTGCCAAAGACAATAAAGAATAGTTTAAAAAATAGTAAAAATCCTTTCTCTCAACCATCCAAGAATTCAAGTTTGGTAGAGAACAATGCATTGTCCTGCTGAAGTGATACGTAAATAGCTTAGGAAACAAAAACATGGACATTTTGGCTCCATGGCCAAGAAACTCCCCTGACCTTAATCCCATTGAGAACTTGTGGGCGATCCTCAACAGGCAAGTGGACTAACAAAAAATGTACAAATTCTGACAAACTCCAAGCATTGATTATGCAAGAACGGACTGCCATCAGTCAGGATGTGGCCCGGAAGTTGATTGACTGACATCGCGCCTGAGCGAATTACAGAGGTCTTAAAAAAGAAGAGTCAACACTGACAAAGATCTAAAATCACTGAAGCAGCAGATTTTGTGAAATTAATATTTGTCATTCTCAAAACTTTTTACGGCAGTAATTTGTGTAAAAGTAGGTTGTGAAGTTTGAAGAACTGTGTTTTAAAGAAACGTTTTTGTTTTTTCTCAGGTACATCACCTGTGCAGAGTACACACATTTTTATGGAGGCAAGAAGGCAGGTATGTACATAGATTTTTTTCATTCATTCATTTATTTATTTATAACCATAATAATTTTTTTCACAGATTATGGTTGCTTGAATCTGTGATCTTTGTGTTTTGTGTGTGTGTGTGTCCCAGAAATCCCTCAGGCCAATTTCAGGCGCTTGCCTTTTGACCATTGCAGGTGAGTCTAGTGTTGCATTATACAAAAATGGTGTTCAAAATTCACATTTATTTTTAATTGTATACATCAGTCTGATTCAGGGAGAAATACAGACCTTTAGGGAGAAAAATGGCAGATGATTTAATCCCGAATTTGACAAATGTACTTATTATTTAAAAACATTCACAGATACACTGCTTGGTGTAAAAATAAAAAAATTAAATGACATCATGGGGGAATAATGCATAAAAAATAACGAGTTTATCATATTTAACCATTTTATACTATACTATTATTAACCATTAATACTAATCATGCTGTGGCTTTATGTTCTCGTAGTTTGTCTCTTCAGCCGTTTGAGTATCCGATGTGCACCGAAGAAGGTGTGGTGTTCGATCTCATGTGAGTATATCAGATCCTTTAAAAAAAAATCTTTTTAAAACACTCTTACACTCTAGCACCTCATTAATTACTTATTAAAAAATTCCAACTTTAAAGTTGTCGAGCGCGTTATTTAGAGAGTGTACTGTTTTTACCGCCAGGTTTATATTATGCAGGCATCATCGTCACCTTTCCATCATGTCCAACTATTTTTAGTACTGAGTTTCTCAATTTTGATAATTTTTTGGATATTTTTAAGTGTTTCATCTTATATTTAACCTCCAAGAATCACAGCAAAAATTATTTGGATTATATGACAAATCTTCCTCTAACGAACTTTAAATGCATTAAAATAATAATAATAAAAAAAAATAATAATAATTTGATTTGATATTGTTACAATTCTAAACAAATCACGCAGGACGCTGTGCAGCCGGTCGATGTGCTTATATAGTTTAGAGTGCACCTCCTGCAGGATTATAGAGGAACTGCAATATTTTGCTATCTCAAAGGAAAATGAGAGGGGGCTCAAGAGAAATGAAGGGAGCACATTGCTATATATTCTGACCTTCACTTAGAAACTAAATCATGTGCTTTCTTTTTGCAGGAGTATAGTTCCCTGGATTAAGAAGTTCGGGACGAACCCAATCTCCGGAGAGGTACGTTCCCAAAAAGTGCATCGAGTTAAATTTAGAAGGTTAAATGATCCGAAATGAAGCTGTGGAACCAGGAGAGGGCGTCGAAGCTCCACCAGTCGAGCGGCTGGACAAACAGGAGAGGAAGCCGAGGTTATGTAACAGGAAGATGAGTAGCGTGTTTTTGAAGCGCAGTAGCTTCAGGTGTGCCAGCTGTTGCTCCGTGTGTACGGCTTCATTCCCGGCTCCCTGAATTATTAAAGATCTGGTTAACGTGGTCATCTCGCCACATCCTGTTTTTTTTTTTCCAGCTGTGGAGTCGCTCTGATTAGTCACAGCAACCTCTTTCCTTTCCTTTTATTCAGAACAGTAACGCGCATACATGTGCAGTGAAATAATGATATTATCATCCAATGAGATTTTATATACATTGGAAAAAAAAAGGGTAGGAATAGGGAGTATTTCTGAAATACCTGTAGGTAACAGTATATATTTCAGTGTATTATGATTCAGTTATTCTATATAACTTTTACATATACACAAACCGGCCACTTGATGAGGTCAAGACGATCTGCTGAAGTTCAAACCAAGCATCAAAATGGGGAAGAAAGGTGATTTACAGTAGGTCTGAGTGATTCCAAAACTTCTGGTTTACTGGGATTTTCACACACAGCCAGAAAAAAATGGTCTGGAAAAGAGAAAATATCCAGATATTCAGACTAAAAATGCCTCGTTGATGTCGGAGAACGGCCAGACTTGAACGAGCAGATAGAAAGGCAACAACAGTAACTCAAATAACTAATAACCGAGATATGCAGTTGTGTCTTTTGCTTCAGGTCGACCAAACCTTTCACCCTCCTGATTGGCAGTGGTGTTGTGACGTGTAAAGAGTAGCTACTTTTTTACGACCATAAAATTGATTGTTTTGCAATAATTCAACGTCCCGAAGTGGCCGCATGCTCTCGTATGACAGGAAGCTGACAACTTTTACAATTCTGAATAATGTCACGTCACCCTTTGAATGATTTCTAGCCGCGTTTAATGTCCAACAAGTTCGATCACTTGGATCACAGCTGCTGTTTAGGAAAATGGTCATCTCTTCATCAGTTTCTCTTCCTCTCTCTAATCTGACACCGGAGACGCCTTCTATAAACGTTAAATAAGCATCTTATCGAAAACTTCAGCCAAAACATGGTATTGGTGCTAAAAAGTCTCTGGACTGGGTGAAACCGTGAACTTTCAGATAGGATCATATAACACCATATGTCTTAGGCGTCTTATCTCCCGGTCTATGCTTCGTCTTTTTGTAAATATTTATATTTTTATCAGATAAAAAGAAACACTTGCTAAATACGGTTTCATGTCCTTTTATGTCCGGAACTTTTTTGAATTCAAATCTTTCAACGGTCTTAACTGTCATTCAGATGAAACTCTGGAAATTTAGATTTCACATGAATCTGAAAAAGTGTATTATTCTAACAATGCACAATAGTTTTTTTTTATATATAACATGAATTTGACATGGTTACGGACACTACAGATTTTTTTTTTATTTTTACGCCTTAACCCAAAAAAATAACTATTTAATTTTTTTGTATCAATACTAATAAAGAAATCATTTGCATTTTAAAATTATTTTTATTATTGTTTGAAATGAGAGAAAATGTCTGTTTTTGATGCACATCTGAAATCATCTCAGTTAGCAATTTGAAATTTTTAGGGAAGCAAAATTAGTAATTTCTGTGTTACATAAACTTCAGAAGTGGCTTCACTGACACACAAGTTTTCTGTATTATGTGTATAACATAAAAAACTAAAATTTAATCAGCACCAATACTGTGTTTTGGCTGCTTTTTAATTTTTTTTCCTTATTAGACTTGGGAGAGATGAAACACAACTCTCTCTCTGTGTGTGTGTGTGTGTGTGTGTGTGTGTGTGTGTGTGTGTGTGTGTGTGTGTGTGTGTGTGTGTGTAATGATCTTGTTGTACACAGAATATGTTTGGGTTCGCCACATGGTACACGTTTGTTTGTGTTGTCTGGATGTTGCTCCACATGTCTCGACATGCCTTTATCTAAATGAGTACGTGTTTAAGAGACTGAGCGAGCGAGTGTGTGTGTGTGTGTGTGTGTGTGCGCGCACACAGCTGGACTGTCCTGTTAGAAACATTCCTGATTGATTGTTCGAGTGCACGCGAGACAGATTTGAGGAAACCGTCTGGTCTGGTCTTGTGGACATGGACATGCCTGGACTTGACTAAAGCACACAGCGTGTTAGTTTCTGTAGCATGTGTGAGAAAACTGTGTGTACAGATTTGTGTGTATAGGAGTGTAAAAAAAAAAAAATCAGTTTTTCACCCTTGCATTCCTTTTTTTTTATTTATTATTATTTTTTGGGTTTTTCCCAAAATTTTCTCCCCAATTTAGTCGTAGCCAATTCCTCCTCGTCACTAGGGGGCTCCACATTAAGGCTACCACTACCACTCAGTCGGGAGGGTGAAGCCTATCCCGTGTTTCCTCCTTGTGACGTCACCCGACCGCATCTTTCCGAACTGCTTGCTCACGCACCATTAGGAGCGGAGTAACACACTCGGAGGAAAGCGCTATCCGCTCCTTCCGCATGCACGAGCTCACAGACGCCCCTGATTGGCTGTAGAGCCGTGATTAATGTGGGAGCGCAAGTACCTCTCATCCCTCCCCCCCTGAGAGAGCTCGGCCAATCAGCTCCCTCTATACCTCCGGCTGTGAGAGGAAAACAGCATCACCAGCGATCTCCCGATGAAAGGGCGAGCTGTTCTGTTTCTAACTTCACATTTTTTCCAGCAGTCCAACATCATTGTAGTGTAGAACGTTCCAGAATTCAGTTATTGCGGAGAGAGAATCCGGACATATTTCCGGAACATTTCACTAATATTAGGTGTAACATGATGGTTTACTTCCTTGTACACTACGTGTCTTTATTGTATTACGCCACCTGCTGGACCGAACAAGCTGGATACAGCGCCCCCTGGAGCAGGGAGGGTTAAAGGCCTTGCTCAAGAACTCAACAGTGGCAGGTTTGTGCTGAGGCTTGAACCCATGACCTTCTGGTCAGTAACCAAGAACCTTAACAAAATGAGTCACTGCTGGCAGATCTGATCTGGTTGCTGTGGTAACAACACTGGAGGTATTGGTACACTGTAGGAGTTCGACGTCAAACTTAGGCTTTCAACCTACAGTACCAGTCAAAAAGCCGATTCAGGCGGGTAGAGCATCTCTGGATCTGGTTCAAATCGGGTTTGGAAAAATCAGATTGTGGCTAAGACGTGCGTAAGAAGAATACGTTAAGAATACGTAAAAACAATCTGATTCTAAACTGAAGATATGGAAAAAATCAGATTCGGGTTGGCAGCCTGAACGAGGCCTTAATCCGACTGGAACGACTCTCCGCTCGACCCTCACTGCCGACCCGAGAGACTGATTTAAATAATGCAAAAACAAGCTTATCGACACATTTTCATGATTATATTCCAAGGTAAATTGACGTCATAGTGAGCTAAGGAGAGACAGTAAACCTTGGCACATGTCCAAAACCTTGGAAGCGTCGTGAAATTTGAGTCCGGGGAGAAAGTCATGCAACAAGTGACATACAAAACCTCTCAAGATTATTTTTGAGGCAATCAATAAGAGTTGGCTTTTTAGCGCAGTAATAAGAATCTCTCGAGTTGCAGCTCTGAGTCATGCACTTTAACAGGAAATGAAGTCACACTCTGTGTTTCTGTGGTGTATCTCACACATGGATCGTCTCAGATGCTCACGGCGGGATAATAAGATCTCATCCCCCATCTCCCAGCGTGCTCTTATTCCATTTTCCAAACATTCGTGAGTGACGTCAGAGGATCCAGTGACGAGTCTCTCGTGGTCAATGCGATATCGACTCGGACGAGAGCCTGTACAGCACGTGATTAGCTGGAAATCTATTAGAGGCAGAATGAAGATGGGACGCGACTCCATGGCCGCTTCGGTTTTTCATGTTACAGTGACGTTCTTCCAAAAAACAATAAATAAATAAGTATTCTAACCTTCTACGGAACATGATTGTACCACAGTGCTGTTAAATTCCTGGTTCTGAATCTGGTAGTGCGAAACGAATCTCAGAAGGTTATTTAAATACTGTGAATATAGTATGTTGTCATTTCTATAGCACAGAGGATGGATGCGGAGTCTCCAGTGTCTTTGCATCATGGTTTAAAAAAAAAAAGAAGTAATTTTTTGTTTTTTATCAAGATTGATGGAACTAAGGTTCATAGCTGCTGAAACGCAAGTGATGACGTACTGACTTGTTTCTTGGATTTTCTACCTTTTTAAAGGCATTTTTAGTCTCCAAACAAAACTCCTTGTTTTTTTTTGTTTTTTTTTCTACTTTTTTCTTCTTGTTGATGTTTACCAGCTGTTGTTTGCACCAGCTGTGTTGCCTAAGCACCACCTTCTTGCGTTTCCGTCTTGATCGCACTCATCTTCCTTTAAAAAATAAAATAAAAAATAATAAAATTTTCTACATTTTATGAAATACTTACTTACTCATAGTTTAACCAACCTTTCCAAAATTCAAATGACTTTTTTTATCTTCTTCGTCTTCAGAATCCAGTTAGTTGCATTATTATCCGGTATTTTAAAAAAGCCAAATGAATTTTCTTCCTATTGTGACATCATATAAGTGTCCACCTAGATCTGGTGCTCCCTTGTTGTTCATCTCTAAAGGGGTGTGGCTCAACAGTAGCTCATTTACGTAGCCTTTAATTGCAAATATAAGTGAGTACAATGTGATGTTCATTAATGGATAAAAACCCTGTAATACTGTAGTTGGTTAACTACAACTGTCGCGATGTAATCTCACTCTCTGTGCTACACCCCAACACCGCAGCGTCCTCGCAATCGTTTCGACTTAAATATCCGCTCTCACCGTGTCAAGCAGCAGCTGTAATAGGAGGAGATGCTAATGAACCGCTAACGCAGAAATCATTAAGTGTGCAAACGCACCTTTTTACTTTTCCAAACTCTGCCACGGTGGGATTCGTGAACCAGCGCCAATCTCGAGCTGCCAGACGTGCGGATGCGAGTATTCCGCATCCCTGATCCGGGTAATCCTTCAGGGCTCGCTATAGCAGTATTAAATCATTATCGTGATATACATCGCATTCATCATAATCAGCCAGAGGCCTCGAGGGGTGTGTGTGATGCAGCTGCTGGAGATGTTAAGGCTAAATACTGTATAAACACCTCCATCAGTTATAATTATCATGGCCGTATCCAATCCACAGGGTTATCATTAGAATAGTTTCAGAAATAGTTTTGCACTTTAAATATTGTATTGTATCATAATTTGCTCTTAAGTGCTTGCGGGGGGAAAAAACGGTGAATATTATTATTTCAGGAGCTGAGACTAACGACAGCGCTGATGACTGCACTCACTTTTTCATGCTGCGTGAGCACGAGGCCTAAAGTGATAAATCTGTTTACACACACGCACTCTTCCATCATTTCTGCTTCTCTCTTTCTCTTAGAAACTCGAGGCCAAGTCTCTCATCAAGCTTAACTTCGCCAAGAACAACGACGGTAGGTTTTATGTTCACGTGATACAGAGGAACACACAGTTTACAGCTGAACGATATTAACAATAACAAAAAAATCTAGTTTATGACCAACTGTCATATTAAGATTTAGATTTTCTTAGCATTTTACGAAATGGCATAATGCATTTAGTAGGTTTTTACTTATTTGATTGGACTTTAAAAAAAAATTAATAAATGAAAGAGGATAAAAGACTCAAGTTGCTATAGATATAGCAATTCGACAGAAAAAATAGTAGAGATGGGGGAGGCATCGATTCAGTAATGTATCGTGACTCTTTTGTGTGGCAATTCCACACAATATAAAAAAAAAATATTACTACACTGACTCCAGAAATATTATTTAAAAAAAATAATAATTTATTCGTTTGCAATCAAGTTGGAAAAAATATTGTATTCATTCATTAATTTTCTATACCGCTTAATCCTGTGTTCAGGGTCGCGGGGGACCTGGAGCCTATCCCAGGAGACTTCGGGCACTAGGCGGGGTACACCCTGGACAGGGTGCCAATCCATATATTGTTTTCAAAGTTTACTTATAATTGTAACAAAATCTGGGGCAAAAAAAAAAACAACAAGCGAATTGAGATGTATTATATTTGCAAAATCGCAATAAAAATCGGATCGTGATATCGTATCAGCTGGCCCTTGGTAATTCCCATACTTAGTAAATGGAAGTCAATGTTTTGGGATTTATTCCCAACTCTGAGTTCCTTCCTAATGTACCGGAAAACGCTGGCCTCCCAGGAACTCCTTTAATGGCCCAAACGTGTGGAAATGGCTTAGAGCGAGGTCTGGACGGGGGATGTATCAATAACGCCCAGTTATTGTTCCTGTAAGGCACAAGGGGTGTGATGGGAAATATGAGATCGTGCGTTGTCCTGTAAAAGGAATGCCTTTAATGATCAAAGCAGGCTGTTAAAGGAGCTCCTGGGAGACCAGCGTTTTAGACATGAAGCAGGCAATTTGATCATGGTTCCACCGTACTGAGAACACTTTCTACACTGATGGGATCGAAGCACCAGTGAAACTTCTACTATCATTTATGGATGTTTAAATAAAATAAATAAATAATAAATTAACATTTGATTATATTAAGAATGGGAAATCACTAGGAATCGGCCGGTTTGATTTATATTGCGACTAAATATTTTTATAGATTTCCAGTTTCGATATACATTATTATAATTTTTTTTTACAATTGTAAACAACCATCGCATATAATTTGTTCCTACCACACAGGACGCCGTGCTTCCTGCCAATGTGTGAATAGTGTATAGTAGTGATGGGTCGTTAATGAACGATTTGTTCTTTTTGAACGAATCTTTAATGTGACTCAGAAGAGCGAGTAGTCTTGGAGAGCGATTAGTTTATTTTCTAACGCTCATGTCCAAATCATCACAAACCCCTGTCGGTTATGTACAGGAAACAGAATTGAGTGATTCTTTCTCAATGACTCTTCTACTCTGAGTCGTTCATTCTGTCACGTGACTCCCAGTGATGGTATGCAGTGCAATAAATTATAAAGAATGAATGACTAGGACTAGAAGATATGAGAGGTGAGCTACTCATTCTGTTTATTATAATATGTCCTTAGTTGCACTGTAATATTTTCATTACTGGAACTATAGCCAAAAAATTTTAGACGTATTGGGGGTCTGTTTATTGAAAACGTAACATTTTATCTTATTTCTGGTCAATAGAATGAAATGAACTAAATGACTCAAAAAAAGAACCGAGTCACTAAAATGATTCAAACTTCCCATCACTAGTTGGAGTGTAACGCCTGAAGGATATACTATGTAGGAACGGCAATGTTTTACCAACTTGAATACAGAATGTATTTAAAAAAAAAAAAGTCAGTTTGGCAGTGGATGGGTTGCCACACACACAAAAAAAATTCAATATTGTAACTGAATCAATCTCTTGTTTACATAAACATGTACAATCATAATTAGAACATTTTAAAAGAATACATTAAAACATTAATTTCACTTCAGTGTTCGAATCATCCAGCTCTAATGCAGAGAGATTTAAATTTATTTTCTTTGGTCTCTTTAGGGAAGTACCACTGCCCCGTTCTGTACACCGTCTTCACGAACAACTCGTACATCGTAGCCAACAAAGTGACCGGCAACGTCTTTTCGTACGAGGTGCGTAAGCATGAGGACAAGCAAGTGAGGACATGTACAGCTACCTTACCTGATGTGTGTGTATGTGTGTAATTACTCCTGTGTGTCGTTTAGGCTGTAGAGCAGCTCAACATCAAGACAAAGAGTTACAAAGACCTGCTGACCGATGAGCCGTTTACTCGCCAGGACATCATCATATTGCAGGTGTGTGTTTGTATGTGTGTGTTTGTGTATATTGTGTATGTACAGCTGCACCATATACAGTAAGGACTATATTTAGTAAGGATTATTTTTAGAAAGTGTGTAGTTTAAGCATTGCATGCAGTAACAGTCAGAGCAGCTGATGCAGTGTAAAGAGCTGAGATTGGTGAATTCTGACCGTAATTGAGTGGCTGGGAGTTTCAGAGACAAGAGTGGTGCGAAACACTAAAAACATCCATTGAGCGATAGCTGTGCAGATGGACACAGTTTGGTATTGAGACAGGTTTAATGTTTTTTTATGAAAGTGAGCCAAATTAGTTCCTTTACAGTCGTGTTGAGCAGAAAAGCATCTCAGAATGCACAAAATATTAAATCCCTGTTGATGAGCTACATCATTTATACACATCATGTGGAATCTGAAACCACATAGGGATCTTTCAATCTTTAGCTGTCCAAGTAACAGCTGATTAGATCGTTTACGCAGTTTAATCGATGTTTTGTTTGTCGATTCAGCCAAAATACGATATTTGTGCTGATGTTAATTATTTTTATGTTTTACATATAATACAGAAAATGTGTTCGCCGAAGAAGCTACTTCTGAAGTTTATGCAACATGGAAAGTGAACAATCTTCCATCCCTAAAAATAAAAAATTGCTTACTTCAGCCGTTTTTGGTGAGATGATTTTGTGTCCCAAGTGTTATACTGTCTCGCTTCAAACAATGATCACTGAAAATGCAGTGTTGCTGCAAGAGTATTGCTGCTCACATTGGTGTACACTCCTGGAAGCTTCTGATCTGTAAAAATTGTTACTTAAATTAAAACATTCCGTGCGAAATTATGGATTTTTTTTTTTCCCAACAAAATGTGTCTGTACATTTATACACACCAAATTCATGTTGCAATATTTTAACAGTTTGGCAGTTTAGAATAGTATACATTTCAGGTTAATGTCTTTTCATGTGAAATCGAAATCTGAAATAACAATTAAGATCATTGAAAGATTTGATTATAAAAAGTACACCTGAATCAAATAATTCTCCTAAGATTATTTTGTCTAAAATGGTCTAAAAGTGATAAATAGTTTGGAAAATATACCACAGCTAATTTATTTTTTTTAACAGTATTGTATGTACAACGCATGTTTAACACCCTTGTATGTTCTTTTGTGTAACATAGTTGCTTGTCTTAAAAAATAAGTGAAGGGGGAGAAAAAAATGCACAACAGCTTTTGCAGGAAATACTATTGACTCGCATGTTTCTGTAAAGTACCTACAAAGTTCTCATTTTGATTGAGCATCTGTTCTTCTTCTTTTGAGTTCTTAGGCATTTGGGGCAATACCACCACCTACTGGTGGAGTACGGAGCAAAAGATTATCGCATTATTCGAGACTTAACATTTTAAAGAAATTACAAACTTAATTATAATTTGTCTTTTTCCTCACGTTTTCATTACAACACTTTTGTTTTAATTCTATGAAGTTGCTTTGCAACTAATAGCGCTATGTAACTAAAATTGAATTCAATTCAATTGTATAAACACTCAACAGCGGAAATTACACATCATTTGAATGTTTATTATGAAATACTTTTAGTAGCTTTTAATCTTTCTAACGCTGTAAGAAATGAAGCTGCATGAGACGAATCCGACAATAAACATTGTCTAAAAATTGAATCGGGTGGATTCAACAGCTCTAATGTCAGATTCCTGTTCCTATTTCTGCAAGATCTAGGTTGCGAGATCATCATCATCCGACACCCTCACCAACATCATGACCGCCAGCACAGTCATTTTTTTAAATTTAGGACAGAGTCATCAGGTCAACCTGGTGTTTGGAGAAGAAAAATAAAGAAGAACGGACGGAGGGTGTTTATAGAGTAGGGAGAAGTGGGGTTAAACGAGTTAGAGCTGATGATGGAGTGAAGGAGACGGGGTCATGTGAAGCTCAGGTTTGTCAGGGCCGAGTGCTGACACAGAGAGAGGGAATGCGGTTAGGAGTTTGGGGTTAAATGCGATGGATGTCGAGGTCAGTAAAAATGTCCGGGTGTTATTTCAGTATTGGAAAAAATGTTGGCTTTATTTTTGGGACTGGAAAATATTTTGCGGGTTTATTCTGGTGTTGGAAAAACTGTGTGTGTGTGTGTGTGTGTGTGTGTGTGTGTGTGTGTGTGTGTATAGATCAGTGGAATGATGCCAGCGAGTGCCCTGCTGGAGTCGCGTTTCACTCTTTGACCTGTTTGGCTCTGATACACTGATTGTTGGGTCACACATTGTGTGTGTGTGTGTGAGTGAGTGAGAGAAATGGCGTGAAGACAGGGGTTTGACTATTTGTGTACTTGGACAAATGCCCAAACTGTCCAGTCAGCCGTATCACATTCCCATCACACTCACGCCTGTAGCCAAAACTGATTCGTCCCACTGATACCCCTCACTGCCCTTGTGCTACTTTACTGTGTGTGTGTGTGTGTGTGTGTGTGTGTGCTTTTAAGCACGTCTGTGCTTGTATGCCTGCAAGTAAATATGCAAACGCACACACCGTACAGTTAATTAAAAAAAAAAAAAAAAGATCCTTAGACGTTCGTGTAAAGCCTTTACAGTTAGTCCCATTTCATAATTATTATACACTTTGGTTTTCTTTTCCTATAATAAGTTTGTATTTGTAACTTAATAAATGGCGCTGGAGAAGGGAGTGTGTAGACATGTCCCTGTTTTTAGGAAAGGTAGCCCAGGTGTTGTCTTCTGGTTAATTTTGAGAACTAAAATCAAACACAACACCTGTCAAAATGTCAAATTTAAAAGGATTTAAAAAACTGTGTTTTATGCCATTCTTTAGGATCCGACCAATTTGGATAAGTTCAACGTGTCAGATTTTTTCCATGTGAAAAACAACTTGAAAGTTTTGGATCCTGGTGAGTTAATATTATTTCATTGTTTTACTTTTTGTTGTAAATAATTGATAATGGTTACTAGAATTGTGTAATTTGTTTGTCAGCATTGTCTATTTATTGATTTATTCAGCTTTGAATAAACTTCTTCAGCTTTGCCAAGGTCCTATCTCCTGCTGAAAGTTCTCGTATAATGTCATCGTAGCGTTAGTATTTATGAAAATAAACTGACCTTTATTTATTTAAAGGTACAGAGATCTGGCATAAAGGTTTGTTTTATATTACTTTAAAGAAAGAACAAGTTTTGGTAACAATCATGTGACAAAGACGATGCTGCAAACATGTAGATCACGACACACGTTTTCGGTTTAAGACATTGTGGGGACCTGTGACTTAAACCCGTGTTTTGGAGCCCGTCCTACTTTCAGAGCTGCTATTAAAGAAAAATTACCGTCATCAATCAAAGACCAAGAACAATGTTGTGGTGTGCACAAACTTGCACTCACCCGCCACTTAATTAGGTACATCTTGATAGTATGTGCTTGTACCCACTTTTGCCTTCAAAACTGCCGTAATTCTTCCTGGCAAACATTCAACAAGGTGCTGGAAACATTTCTTAGTGATTTTTTTTGGTTCATATTGACACGACAGCATCACAAGTTTAAAATGACCTCAAACTCATTTCTTGGTTTTGTGACATGTCCTGGTGGTCATGATGGGATGGACACGGTCAGAACCCACGGTCAGGGGTTACTTTTTAAAGTAATTAATTACATTACATATAGAAATTACTGTCTTTAAAAAGTAATCAGTTACATTACAGCATTACTTTCTGATAAAAGTAACTAGTTCGAGTACTTTTCCATTGCAGAAAATAAAACTCCTTTGTGATTCTTCATACATGTTGTTTTAGTCAAGACCTTTATAATTATTCTACCATCACCAGCGAAGTTTGGTTCATAATCTGTTAACTACTAATACCTCTATCTCACCTACGCGGTTTTGCGCGGTGGCCGTAAGTGAGTTTTGGTACTGTGATTAGGTTTCCATCTTTCCGTCCGTCGGTCCTCACATAGTCAAACCGCATAGTTGAGATGGGTTATAACAGCAGGAATAACCGAAGGGGGCGGGTTATCTGGGGCGGGGCTTGTAGGACGACTTTCACACACACTAAGGGATTGGAAATAACTGCTTTCAGGCTCACGGATTACATAAATTGTCTGAATAACGGATTACATTTTAGAAAAAATAACTGAGTACTTAAATGGCGGACCGAACGCCTTGGATTACTCGTTACATCAAGAAAGTAATCCAAGTACTCTAACGCATTACTTTGTAACACGTTACACCCAACACTGTGATTTGAGTTACCGTTGTCTTTCCTTTAGCTCAAACCGGTCTGATCATTTTCCGACGTTTCGCATCAACAAGGCATCTTTGCCCAGAGAGCTGCCTCTCACACTCTTACTGACCATTTTCTGTAAACCCTAGAGATGATTGTGTGTGAAAATCCCAGTAGATCAGAAATTTCGGTTATAATCAGACACCAAGAACCATGTCACGTTCAAAGTCACTTAAATAAACTTTCATTCTGATTCTCAGTTTAAACTTCAGTTGTTCGTCTTGGCCATGTCTACATCCACTTAATGTTGTCTTGTTGTCTTTCTGTAAGGCACTAAGTTTTTTTTTTTTTTGTAAATTTATAGTGTTAATGTTTTGTCTCAGCTAGACAGCTAATTAGGTGTTAGTTAGCTAGTTAGTGTATGTTAATTTATTTTAACTTTATGCTGACTTTTTCAAGTCAAGTTTAGTACAAAGGGATAACAAAAAGCTGAATAGGTCTACCTAATCGAGAATTATTATTATTATTATTATTATTATTATTATTATTATAGAGCTGCATCAAATTTAGTTATGGATTAAATCAGTTGTGTCCTTCCTGTTTTAACTTGGCACTTTGATAAATGATGAATATTCTATAAATGTTGTGCTGTGCTTAACGTTTAATCACCTGGAATATCTGCAAATGTTTGTGTTCACGCTCAGTTCTTCTGTCTGTTTTTCCCCCCTCTAGACGAGGAGAAAGCAAAGCTGGACCCGGCGTATCACCTGAAAACCACAAACCTGGAGACGCGCGAGACCCTGGCCGAGCTCTATAAGGAGTACAAAGGTGATGAGCTGCTGGCTTCTACCATGAAGGAGCCCGAGGCTAAGAAAACCGACAAATTCAATGCGGTGAGTGCACTCAGCAGAAAAAGCCCCGAAGCAGCCGGTGACATTTTCTCAGGAAATCGATCTTTCATCTCTATTTGTTTGCCGATTGACTGAACTGAATTGACTGTAGGTTCGGACAGAAATGTTCGCAGGGCTTCACGGGAAGAGTGTGGATATTACGTTCTCACATTTTTACATATTTTGCGGTTTTGCCTAATAAATGAACACTCGCCAGTCTCAGTCACGCTAAAGTGTTGGTCACCTATTTCTTTCTTTCTCTTTCTTTGTTTTGGACAAAATTCTTGATTATGATTGGTCAGAATCGTATCATATTACCACATTCTTATATTATTCTTATTGTGTCATATTTATCATATTCTTATTGCTTAACAACTTTATGATAAACAATAAATATACAAAAAATGCAATTTATTTTCAAAATTAATTTTTTTTTCTTTCTTTCTTTAATTTTTTTTTTTATATATGTTCATATATGAGGTGATAATATTTTGTAAATACAGATGGTGCACTCTAAACTATTCACACATTGACAGGCAGCACAGCATCATGTGTGATAGGAGCGAATTATTAACTAAGTTTGTTTAGAATTGTAACAAAATCTAAAACAAAAGTTTACATCTGTAGAATCGGGATATTTGCAAAATAGCGATACTTACAGAAGAGTAAAAAATTCACTTGTACCGCTTCAGCGCTGTTATTTCAGCAGTGAAAATATGAACTAATCCCAGTAAAAATATTCCGTTTATTCCATTTCATAGCTTTAACATAGAGGTAGCTCTAACCTGATGTCATGCCATTCTTATTTATAAAAAATTGTTTTTTTTTTTTTTTTTAGCCCTGGCATTTTATTGTAATATTTTAGGGAAGTGAAACAGATTAATTAACGAGTACCTTATATTATTTTTTTTAAGCCTTTCAAGCGTTGAATTTTTCATGGCTGGGATGAAGTTCGGAAAAGACGTCACACAGAACAGCGGCGTTCCTGGTCAGGACTGTGGTAGTCCCTTTCTGACCCTTTCTCACTTTCTCTACTACCGGAGTGTGTGTTTGTGTTTGGCTTAAACTCCTACACACGTTCTGTTCTGTTAAGTGTGTGTAAGATTGCGCGTGCATTCTAAGGGTAAATCCTTCTCCTTCTTGGATGCCACCACCATCACACAGCAACTGGAGCAGAAGATACCACCTCGCCTAATTTGCAACAACAACACACACACACTACCAGCGAATGCAGAGATGGCAGCAGTGCGAGTGTGACACGTCAGTCACTGTGTCATGTCATATTCGAACTGACACGGTGGCGGGACACACACACACACACACACTGTATTTCAGGAGCAATGACGTGACCCGAACATGACTCATCGTGAGACGTACTGCGGAGTGTGTAACGTCCGTGCGCGTGTATATATGTGTGTGTGTGTAGATGCCGTACATCAGCCTCGGTCCTAGATTAGCTCCGGTTCTGGCACATCTGCCCACATTTCTTTCAGCTAGATTAACTCTACAAGCCCACCCCCTTTCACAGAGATGTTGATTTAATTTGGTCGGTTCGGATCGTTAACAATGAAGGAGTCGTTCAAGCTAAAAGAGGACTGGCCGTTTCACTGTTTGATTTTTATGATTTTTTTTTGCATTTTGCATTAATAATATCCGGAAAAGCAACAATTTTGTAGTTGAAGCCATTGTTTATGAAAAAGCTTGTCTTTTCAGGGAGCGACAATTAAAAGTTTATTTCAAAGGTCCCCTGTTTTGCGATTTCTGGAACAAGTTCGTACTCTGACATGTTTATTTATTAATTTTTTTTTTATTTCACTCCTCCTCCATTTTTCATTCAGTGTTTAGTTAAATGAGATACTCCTTACTCCCGCCCCCTCCAGTGAGGTGATCAGAGCTGAGCAACAGGCCAGGCGAGGGGATCTTCTTATATGAGGTCACAATGGGGAGGGATCTAATTGGCTCGTTTAAATCTCAGCCAATACGAAAATGGAAAAACAAAAATAATTTAAAATTTCACTTATTTATTTTTTAATATATAGCTTTTTTTGGTTTTGACATATTTGCTTTACACACACACACACACACACACACACACACTGGAGACCCATCTAAATGTCACATTTTAATCAGTCGCTTTTAATAAATTGAATTAATGAATGACATGATTTCTTCAAAGGGTCTCTCCTTCTCTTCCTTTTCGGAAACCACACCCATCTCATGAGTTGGCATTAAAAATAAATAAATAAATAAATGGGGGCGGGGCTATGAGAGGTGAGATTTGTCTGTAGGCATAAACGGTAAAAGTTAACGTGTAAGCAGTCAGCCAATCACGTAGCAGAGTTTCTGTGGTAAAAAAAAACTCTAGCTCTTCACTTAATGTCACATCAAACATTAGCAAGTTAGATGAATCCGATGCGCTCAGTGACTTGGTATAGTCGTAAGTGCTAGATGTAGCTTTTATGATGTAGAGTTTGCATTGTGTGGCGCGAAAAACAAAAAACACTTAACAAGCGAGGGTTCTACAGGCAGGAACACCTTGTTGATGAGAGAGGACGGAGGCGTGACGTGACTGCTTCACGACCGCGCTGAGCAGAAAAGCGTCTCGAGCTCCAGATTTAAGCCGTATGAGTCGCAGCAGAAGAGCACTTCCTGTCGGTTGAGAACGGGGACTACAGAGGGAGGAACATCGATCATTAAGAAACACCAACTGTTTTTGTGTTCGACGTTCAGAGAATCCCAAACTACATCTGTCCAGCTCCCTCTCTCTCTCTCTCTCTCTCTCTCTCTTTAAGAGGAGACATGAAAGATGTACTGAGCGTACCATGCGTATGGGACACTTGTCAAACTCTGTGTGTGTGTGTGTGTCACTTTGTTTTAGGCTCATTACTCGACTGGCCGAGTGTCTGCCTCCTTTACCTCCACTGCTATGACTCCAGCCACCACACATGAAGCAGGTACGATGCTCACACGCTAAATACGTCTTCCACATTTATCATTTTATATTTCTGAAAATTTTTTAACTCTTTCTTATTCAAATTTCTGAGGAAAACCAACCTGAACAAAAAATATTACGCACTTTTTACCGTGAAGTGCGCGGTAAGAGATCGCGTTTATTAAGTAGATTTCAACCACACACTGATAAGTGCGTCTTTAAAAAATGTACAGCGCCATCTGTTGGATTTTGAGAAGAACTGATGATTTTATAAAGGTTGAATTATAATTTTTTATGATAACATAAGGGCGTTTTTGTATTAGAAATTCAAATTAGCATATCCCCTCCTCCCGTGGGCCGATTGCAATGAAACAAGGCCTATATGTTACCTCGAGCTCGGCCAAATACAGCTGTGAAAACCCCATTAAAATTCGTTGAGTAGTTTTTACGTGATGCGTGCACAAACAAACAGACACACAGACGAAATTTCCCAAAAACATCTTGATGTGTTTCTATTACTCGTCTTACGTCCGTATAGACATGCCAACTTTACAGTTTTATCTTATGTACAGTATATATAACATTAGTTTGACCTTTATTTGTCAACATTTCCATTATCACCACTAAATGATCTTTTTGAAGCTGAGAATCTCTAGTCAAGGAATCTGTGTGTGTGTGTGCGCGCGGGTTTTCTGCATCTACAGAATGATAATTTCCCATCTTTCTCTCTCTCGTGTGTGTGTGTGTGTGTGTGTGTGTGTGTGTGTGTGTGTGTGTGTGTGTGTGTGTGTGTGTGTGTGTGTGTGTGTGTGCGCGCGCGCACTTGTGCATTCAGACGCTATCACGGACGATGCAGTGCGCTACCAGTACGTGAAGAAAAAAGGCTACGTTCGCATCCACACCAACAAAGGAGACCTGAACCTGGAGCTGCACTGTGATAAGGTGCACACACACACACACACACACACACACACACACACACACACACACACACACACACACCTTGTCTTCATGTAAACAGGTAAAGGTGTGTAAAAGTCAGCAAGTTGTGTTGAGGCAGCATCTCTTCTTTAAATGCTGTCCCCCCCCCCCCCCCCCCCCCCCCCAACACACACGTCTGTCTGTCTGTCTGTCTGTCTTTGGTTGTGTCTCTACTACTGTTCATCCTTCTTACTTTCTCTCTCAGCACGTCTATCTCTTGTTGCCTCCCTCTAAATAGTTCTGTTTCTTCTGTTCTCTCTGTCTCACTGGTGTTTTCTGTCTTTTTTCAGTCTCTAGTTTCTCTCTCTCTCTCTCTCTCTGCCATTCTTTCATTGCCTATTCGTACTCCAGTCTCTCTCTCTCTCTCTGACATTCTCTCTCTCTCTCTCTCTCTCTCTCTCTGACATTCTCTCTCTCTCGCTCTCTCTCTCTCTCTTTCTTCATCACTTTCATTCTCAGTCCCTTTTTCATTTCCTTTTCTTGCTGTAACATTCTCTCTTTTCTTCCTGACTTTGCAGTTTCTTCTTTTTCTCTCTTTCTCTCTGATTTAATCTTCGCCTCTTTCTTTCTCACTGTCTCTCTTTCTGTTGCTTATCATCTCTCATTTTGTTGTGTTTGTCTCTGCATTTTGTATTTTTGTCCTTTTTCTCACTGTCACTCACTTTTTCTTTCTTTCTTTCCCGAGTCTGTCTCACAATCTGTCTTTTTCTCTCTCTGGGTCTCTTTCTGTTTCTTTCCCTGTCATTTCTGCAGCTCTTTATTCAAGTAATTTTGTCTTGGATTCTCTCTCTCTCGTTTCTGTCCTTACCTTTCATTATCTATCTATCTGTCTGTCTCTCTCTCTCTCTCTCTCTCTCTCTCAATCTGTCTTCTATTGTCATAGATTTTCTTTCATCTAATGCTCAAACTCTCTCTCTCTGTTATTGTGTCCAAGTCACACTCGGAGTGAACGAGGCCGATCAGACTCAGCGAGTCTGTCACACTAGAGGCAGATGTTATGAAGATAAAATAATTTGTCCTCTAATAACCCCCGTTCCACCCGTTTATCCCCATGGCAACGCCCTAAATTAGTTGCTTTCAGGACCACCATCATCGAGTGGTTACAATCGGGTTTGAAGATTAGCGTTGAAATTAAATAACCGATAAATAATGACTCTACGATCAGTGGTCGCGATCAGTGACCTCACCACGTCTCACGTTACGGCTAGAACGCGACCCCGTCGGGATGGTCACAAACGAGCAGCAGAGCATTTTGACGACGTAATATCATCGGGGTGTAATGTTGTCAAGTGTTTCTATGCTGCTGCGGTGGTGTGATTCGATAACCTGAGGTCATTTGCAATCGGTTTAAACCCTTGTCCACACACACACACACACACACACACACACACACACACACACACACACGCGCAATAGAATTTAATTATTTTTGTTCTCGTGTTTATACTCGAACAGGACTGTGTACAGTATAAACACTACAGGTACTTTGGTTTCGCTTTTGTATGACCGACCCGTGTGTGTTACCGATACTCGTACTGTTCACACGCAAGCGTGCCCATAAGTATTCGGACAGCACGGAAGTTTCTGTATCCTTCATTTGAAATGGATCAAAAATCATACTTGTACATATTTATGATTGTTAGTTTGTCCAATTACTTCTGAGCTTGTGAAAGTGAAGGGACTCGTCTCATTCCATGTGAAATCAACCTAAAGTTCCCTCTCGGATTCTGATGAAATCTTGCCAAAGCAAATCTTACGGCAAGTAACAGAAAACCCACAAATTTTTCATGAAAGTTTCCAGAAGTTTTTTAACCCGTTTTTTTTTTTGTTTGTTTTTTTTGTTGCATTTTTGAATTGCATCAGTGATTTTGTAAAAGTTTTCAAAGGGTAAATTTCCGAAACAAGTTACAAGCTTCTGAAAATATGCCGACACACCCTTTTTTAATTTTATTATTATAATTTATTTATTTTTTGGTAGGGTCATGAGTAAAATTTTGCTGTACTGTTGCTATTTGCGGAAAATACGGTACGTGCCAAAATATGCAGAACTGAAAGCAAACAACGAACAATATCAACCTTGTCGTCGTCTGTGAGTTTATTTTTTTTCCTGAAAGAAACTAACATTCACACTATTCGCGTGTTGATTTACAGCACCACGGGTTGCCTAATGTAAGATTCCGAAGTGTGTTTGTGTGCAGCGTCTCGTACACGCAGATTCTCAACCCGGATTCCCAGGACAAAGTTTTGTCTTTGTCTCCAGACTCCTGCAAAACGAGACGATTTTCTCCTGCAATAATGCAGGAACGGTTCTTATCGTTCCCCACGAGTTGGCGTCAGCAAATGTAGCATCAAATCTAAAAGACTTTTATGAGAGTTTGAGTCGATCACCTGAGCGGCCCTGGGTGATTTGGATCGGGAATGACCTGTTTACATTTTTTGTCACTTTTAGGCATCGTATTTTATTTAACAAAGAAAAAACACACACTTGTTGACATGGTGGTCGAAAGGATTAAAAAAAAAAAAGTTTTTGTAAGGAGTCTCCAGTAACAGCTAAAAATGACCTCACTGCAGATTTTCTGTCACGCTCTATATTTTATGTCAGTCTGTATATTTTGTCTTTAAAAGCTGCTGTAGAGTAAGTGTTAACCTTCAGTAAAAGGATTTAAAAGTCCAATGTGACATTCTTTAATTCATAAAGGATTTAAATAGTTGGCTTTTAGCTTTGATATAAGAGGAATAAAACACTTGTGGTGTTATCATCCACACTGATTCCTTTCTTGTACTTTTGTGTTTATTACTTGTATAATGCCTTGAGTTTTGCATTGTGTGCGAGAGAGAGAGAGAGAGAGAGAGAGAGAGAGAGAGAGGTTCATACTTTCATGAGAGCCGAGTTATCACACCTAAACACACAAGTGATCTTGTTTCCTTTTTCTGTCTCTCTGTCTGTCCTGCTTCCTGTCTTTGATTATGAAAACAAGCACCACCCTCGTGTGTGTGTGTGTGTGTGTGTTGCTGAGGTAAAGCTGCCTGGCAGGCATAGAGACAGTCCTCTGCAGTCTTGGCCGCAGTAACTAGGTGCTGTTTTCGCCTCTCTCCATTGGCTGCGTTCTCGTCAAATCAGGAGAAAGAAAATAAGCGATAAAGAATTAAGTGTCCATCCTGTCCCTTTCCTCCCTCCCTCCCTCCCTCATTTTGTCGCCTTTACTCCTCCCCCAGGTCCACCTCGACTCCCACTCCCCTGATCACTTGCCTTTTCTATTTGTGGCTCGGTGTTTATTTTTGACTCCTCTAACCTTTCTGTTTTTCTCACTGATTTGTAGTTAGATTTTATATTGAAGAGCGAGCGCCGGGCGTATATTCTTATTAAAGGAAGCGTAAGTTAATTGGATGTAATGCAGGTTTCTTTTTTTTATATATAAATACAACTGCTCGTCATTTTCAGTGTCAGTTTATCACGATCGATCCCCCAAGAAGAAGAAAAAGATTAAAACTCTAAATAATTCCTAACGTTCTGTGACCTTGTTCAAGGCATGTAAACTTTTAATTGAGATTAAAATGTTAATTTTTTAAATTATATTTATGTTAACTGTTGATTTGAAACTAGTTAAGAAGTTATTTGCAAGTTGAAAAGATTAAAACCTTGATTAATTCCCAATTTTTTATTTTTTTTACCCTGCTCGAGGCGTGCAAGCTTTTAATTGAGATTTGCTCAAAAACTGACAGTTTTAAGGTGTTATTTTTATTAACTGTTGATTTAATAGATAGATCGTAAATGTTTTTTTTTTTTTTTTTTTTTTTTTTAATTCTTTTTTTAATTCCTATCAGATCTATAGACTTGTATTGACCTTTTATAGAGATCTTTGAGGGTTGTTTGTCTTTATCAAGGATCAAGCAGTTACATCATGGTGGTGCTGGGGTTCGAACCCCGTGACCTGCTGATGAGTAGTTCTAACATCTTAACCTCACCAAGCTACTACCGCCCGTTAGTGAAGACTTGTGTAAGTGTAGGTGTGACGTTCGACTGTCTTGTGACTCTTGTTTTCTAAATTCCACTGTTTTCAGCGCCTCACCGTCACAATCAGACCAAACAAGCGTCATCCCAAGTGCCATTATTGGAAATCCATGCGGCTGAAAGGGTTTTGTCTCATTTACTCTTCACAAGCTCCTCCCCTCCTTGGCGCTGAGCCAGCACCTGAGAAGCTTTTGAAGCCAGAATTCAACACCGTGATGTTGAAATTTATGAAAGGTCCCCATGTTTATTTAACAAGTCAACACAGGACTGAATTGTTCCCCAAAGTGTGTTAGTGTTGTGCTGTTAATTGGTCATTTTTCAGGCTGATAACTCTAAATGAACTTCTCGTCTGCAGCAGAGGTCTGCATCCTCCTGGGACGGCCTTCATGAGAGACAGTTTCATTATGGTGCTTGACGGATTTTGCAAATGCACTTGACGATACTGTTCTTGCAAGAACTATTACAGAAAGGCCGACCTCTGTGTCTTATAATAACAACTAACTGCCGTTTTTGTTGTTGTTACATAATTACCTAATTCTTCAAACTTAAAACTTGGGTTTTCGGATACGTCAAGTAGAAGAAAAGGTATCATTACTTTTAAAAAGGGTCAATTTTACCATTAGCAGAATATGGGAATAAATGTAAAAAGAATTGACTTTACAAAATAAGCATATTATTATTTGTTTGGTCATAGAAACAACCAAAACCAACCATAGAAACATGTGATTTGTGCCATTTCTTTGCCTTTGTGACCCAGTTTCTTATTTTAAATTTAGAAAATTATTTCTAATGATTTGTGTTATTAGAAATAACACTAATTATTAGGGGTTTGGGGAAGTTGGTTAAAATGAGCTAAAATTATTACAGTTCATTCATTATATTGCCTGTTTTGTGCTGAACAAAAATGTCACTCTACTGTACAATCCTGAACCCTATATACTGTGTTTATAAAAAACTAAAAAAAAAAAACAGCTAAACAAATAATGGCTAAAATACTCTTTACTTTTCTCAAATTGCTCTTAAAGCTAAAGAGTATTAGCTAACATTAGCTTTTACGAGCTATTTGAGAAAATAATGTTATAAGGAATTAAATTGCTCATGTTCAATTCATTCGTGAAACTGGTGAATGAAACTAAATTTCCTAGTTATGACGATTATTTGTATTTTTTTTTTTTAAGGTTTAAGGTCCTAAAATTTTAACAAAATCGAAAAACAAAGTTAACTATTGAATCTGAATATTTATAAAATTGTGATCCTGAAATTGAGAATTGCAATATTAAACAAATTGGCACCTGGGTATCATGATATCGTATCGGTTGGTGACTGGTGATTCCCATCCGTACTGGATACCCATCTGAATATCTAAAAAATAAATAAAAAGTATGTTTTCATAATTGGTCCTATTAAAGAAACTGTCTAAAAATCCGCCAAGCCAACAACCTGCTAATAATGTCACGCTAGTTTGATCGGCAATCGTTGTTTTCCCTGCTAACAATTTACTTTTCAGGAAAATCATGTTAAACAACTTGACCAATTTTATGGTTTTGGAGATCGCAAGTTTCATCTGTATCTGGTAGAAACCAAATTGTGAGGAATGGTGTTCTCTCTCTCTCTCTCTCTCTCTCTCTGTCTCTCTCTGTCTCTCTCTGTCCATCACAGCAACCCTGTGAGGTCATGTCTCACTGCCCTGTGTTTGAGCATAAGCATGGCTTCATTTGTCTCAGTGCAACAAGGTGTTCGGATCGACCCTCCTGGTCGGTTGCAGTTATTAGAGAATATAGGAGAAGAATCGAGTAAAGGTTAAACAGAAGGGGGAAAAAAACCAGTTGTACATTTTCCCTATTAAAGAGAAAAGGTTATGAGCTCTGTGTGGCAGTGGTATAAAAAGCCTGATCTGTTGGTAGGGTTTTAGGTACGACACTAAAGAAACAAACCTTTTCTCTATCGTTCATGCTTAAACTTTTTTAACATATCCATGTGCTGACTGGCGAAGAAAGACATGAGCAGATATTTTAGTTAAAACTGCTACTTTTAGTTGAAATTCAATACATACACTGCAAAAATAATGTTCAGGTTAATCACTTTTAAATGTTACAGGAATCGAGTTATTACATGTGTATTTATTTATTTGTGCTGGAAGTAGTACGTCGTATCAGATGCTGCATTCAGAAAATGAATTTCATACATTCCGAGTTTCACTCCTGGCTCCAAACCCCTCGTGACAACTTTCAAGATCCAGTTTCCGAGTGCCAAGTTACAGTTCAAGGCACTGAGGCCGAGTCAAGCCTCAGTTATCAAGTTATGAAAAAAACAAAAAAATCATATTCCAAACAATAGGCTTTTAAAAAATATAGTCTTTTGTTAAAGCTATGATGTTTCTTCGTTCAGGTTCCCAAAGCTGGCGAGAACTTTATAAAGCTGTGTAAGAAAGGCTACTACGATGGGACCATCTTTCACCGCTCCATTAGAAACTTCATGGTAAGAAATTGAGCAGGAAATTATAAACAAATATTAATGCTTTGTTTTACAGATCTTGAATATTTCAGTATTGAGAAAACACCAATGATGTGTACACAGGCAGAAAACGTGATCTTGGTGATAATAATTGTCTCCCTTGAGTGAAAAAGTGAATTTTCAGATAGAATCATATAACACAATTTTTCATAATACAGTACTTAATGCTTCTTATCTCCCGATCCATTTATCTTTTTTTGTAAATATACATATTTATATTTTTATCAGATAAAAAGAAACACACTTGCTAAATACAGTTTCATGTCCTTTTATGTCTGTAGTTTCCAGAACTGTTTTGAATTCAAATCTTTCAACTTAACTGTTAAGGTCTTAACTGTCATTCAGATGAAACTCAGCCAATTTAGATTTCACATGAAAAGACACAAACCTGTCAAAGTGTATTATTCTAAAATGCTCAATTGTTAAAATATTGCAACGTGAATTTGAAATGGTTACGGACACTACAGATTTTTTTTCTTGCTTCTTAAGCTTTTGCCAAAAACAGGAATACTTTAAATTAAACAGTAATTTTTACAAGTCATAAACTTTTAGTAGTTTTGGTACCAGTTTTAGTATCAATATTCATAAAGAAATATGAATAATTCACATTTTAAATTACGATTGTTTGAAGTGAGACAGTTATAACGCTGAAAAATAGCCATTTTAAGAGCACATATAAAATCATCTCTCCAAAACGACTGAAGTTTGCAACTTGAAATTTTTATGGAAGCAAGATTGGTCACTTCCGTGTTGCGTAAACTTCAGAAGTAACTTCTTTGGCACACGCATTTTCTGTATTATATGTTAAACATAAAAAAATTTAATTAAATCAGCACCAATACTGTGTTTTGTCCGACAGTAAGTGAGGGAGGTATGAAGAATGTAGAAGAGGGTTAAAACATCTTTTATACTCCAGAAAATATAAAATATTATGTTCTTGTCTCTGGTTAGATCTGAGACGGCTTAGCATGCAGTATTTACTGTAGTGTTATTTAGACCGATGCTAATAGATCATAATCTGTGATGTGTTCATTAGTGTTTTTGTTAATTATCTAAATGAGTGCATTTTGTTTGTCTAGATTCAAGGTGGAGATCCGACGGGGTTGGGAACAGGTAATGATGTTACTCTGCTCTTACACACTCATTCACACAACTCTTCAGGATGGAATGTAAAGAACGCAGTCCGTCATTACAGGCCTTGACATTTTTAGAGTGTAATTTAATGAGAAGACTTTTACTTTTGCTACATTTATTTTTAGTCATTTGTTATAAATTTTTAAAAAATCACCAGCGGCCTCCCAATACGATATCACCCAGGTGCCAGGTTCTGTCAGGAGTTTATAAATGATTTTTTTTTCTTTATATTTTGCTACAATTCTGAACAAGTGGGAAATTTTTTTTGCTCCTAATACCCAGGATGCCGTGCTGCCTGCCAACATGTGAATAGTTTAGAGCTTGACACCTACAGGGTTATAAAGAAACCTCAGAATTTTGGCAGTTCAAATGCAAACTTGTATAAATTGAAAATGGATTTGTAAAAAAAAAATCTATTCTGGAGTCAGTGTGGCAGTACAGTGCCATGTAAAGTATTTGGAAAACAAATTCTGGAGTCTGGAAGCCTCAGAAATTGCTTTGTAACCCCTTCCAGACTGAAACTTGTCAATTACTTTTATTCCTCATCTGTTTCCTTGGATTGTGGCATAATGTGAGCCCTTTTGGCGAGGTTCTGTTTAAGTGATTACTTGATCTGGTTTGGCAGTAATCAGGGTATGATTTTATTTATTTATCACAAAAAAAAATGTGGCTAATCACAGTTAATTCATGATTTAACAAAATTACTTTTTCATGTAGGGCCGGGTAGGTTTGGACAACTGTCTTCCCTTCATAAATGAAATCATCATAAAAGAAAATACATCTTGTATTTACCTGTATTATCTTTGTTAATATTAAAAATTTGTTTGATGATCCAAATAATTTAAGTGTGGAAAATATGAAAAACTTATAACCAGAAAAGGGGGCAAATACATTTCATGGCACTAAAGAGTGAATTCCCATACAAAAGAATTGCAATACATTGCTGAATAATTTTTTTTTTTAGTTTTTTCCTCCCATCTGTACTGAAAAAGAACCCAAAACCAAGCCAGAAGACAGACATGGAGGTTATTTTTTACTCGCTTCACCATCAGTACTACTACTAATAGTAGTAGTAATAATAATAATAATAATAAGTGGGCACTAATTCCTTTGTTGGCCAAGTTATTATTATTTTTTTTTTTTTTTTTTTATCACGGTTACAGACAGACCATTTTTCTCCAGTCTGTAGTGTACAGACTTATATGACTTGTGTAACTCCAAACCTGGTTTCTTCTGACAGGCAGGAGGTGAATGTTTAAGCAAGATATTGAATGACCCCAGGCTCTGATTTTGAACTTTACTGAAAATGCAATTTTTACTAAAGTAATTTTATTTATTTTAAAAAAGAGCATGCACACATCGGAGAATTTGAAATGCCGCAAGGGGTGCTGATATTTTCGGATATATTGTGTTTGTGTGTGTGTGTGTGTGTGTGTGTGTGTAAGTAAACTTGCAGAATGCGGCCATACAGTCTGTTTAAACTTAAAATATAATTTGTCGAAAGCGTTACTAGTCTGCTCCATAAGTATTGGCGCCCTTCCAGGTTGAGCTGAGCTTATCCTGCTGATCGTCCGACTTCGGAAACTATGTTTTTCGTTCAGTAGGAGAGAGAGAGGGCTTGATAATGGCTCAGGCCATTTTGCTCATGGATCAATTAAGAAGTGCATTATTGCTTGAGATTTTTTATTTATTTTTTACCAGGTGATGAAGTGGCTGCTGACTAAAACATTTAAGGATCGCGGAGGATTAAAAGCCTGTTTTAATTCTGCCATGTCCCCGAGTCAGAAAGGATTTTTAATTTTTTTTAAGGTGATGTCGTCGAGGGTGTTTAGCACCGCGCTAGAGGGTAATTGTAGCACAGTTTTACAGGAGGATGGGGAAAAAAATTCATCTTGTCCATGACAGTACGATAAAGGAGGGAGGTTACAATGCTTAAGCTTTAATCACAGACATGCTGCACAAGTGCAGGCGCAGAAAAACACGCGCTATATATAATCACCATCATTAAAAATGCAGCAGGTAGGAGGAAGAGAAATGAAACAGAGATGGAAGGGAAATGATAAATCTGATGTTTTTTGTTGTTTTTTTTTTTTTTGTTGTTGTTGTTGTTGTCTATCTGCGAGTAAGGTTCATGTGTATTCTCACACTTTTGTGAGCACATGCTGCTGTAAGTGCGAGTTTCACACGTTCGATAGAGCTGCAGCAGTTTCATTTCCATGATGCCGAATATAATACACCAGAATTATATATAAACATCACACTTAAAAAATATAAAGGGGTTTTAGAGCACGGCTCGCTTCAGATACTACGTTCATTTTATTGTGGCCAAAGTATGATGTATTTGTCTTGCTTGGTATGAGAAAGTAACACACGAGTGGCTGTAAGAAAAACACTCGCTAGTAAGACTCATCAGAAAAAGAAAGGCATAAAGACTAGACGTTGGAGCAATGGAAAAGGGTCATGTGGTCTGATGAGTTCAGATTGATCCTATTCCAGAGTGATGTCAGGGTAAGGAGGGAAGAGCATGAAGCGATCACACATAGTGTCAACTGTACAAGCCTCTGGAGGCAGCGTTATGATCTGGGGTTGCTTCAGTTGCTCAGGTCTCGCTTCAGCAACGTTATGTGGCAATGAGGTGAAGTTAGCGGATGACCTGAATGTACTGAATGACCAGTTCATCACATCTATGGAGTTTTTCTTCCATGAAGGAACAACCATACAGGAAGTGAATAAATCAAGTGGATTGGTATGCTTTACATTGTATATTCATGTCAAAGGTGTATAAATCTCACTTTATCCGACTTAAGAACAAATCCGACTTACAAACATGCTCCCGGAACAGAATTTGTTCGTAAGTTGGGGATCACCTGGATTTCAGCACTGAAACCGTGAAAGAGCATGGTCCTGGGAGCATGAGGAATCACTGTATAATTCGTTCAGTGGTTATGAGAACACGTTCGACTCGACGTTAATATGGATCGTTTTGTGGAACAAGCCTTAATCTTATACAAAAGTAATACAAACTTTCTGACTAATTATATTTCAAGGGTTTTTTTTTTTGTTTTGTTTCCTTTTTTTTTTTTTTTGACGGGTATTCAAGTCAAATTGGGACTTTTTTTTCCCATTATTTATTGGTATATTATATTATTATATATTATATATATACAGTGGTGTGAAAAACTATTTGCCCCCTTCCTGATTTCTTATTCTTTTGCATGATTGTCACACTTAAATGTTTCTGCTCATCAAAAACCGTTAACTATTAGTCAAAGGTAACATAATTGAACACAAAATACAGTTTTTAAATGAGGGGTTTTATTATTTAGGGAGAAAAAAAATCCAAACCTACATGGCCGTGTGTGAAAAAGTAATTGCCCCCTGAACCTAATAACTGGTTGGGCCACCCTTAGCAGCAATAACTGCAATCAAGCGTTTGCGATAACTTGCAACGAGTCTTTTGCAGCGCTCTGGAGGAATTTTGGCCCACTCATCTTTGCAGAATTGTTGTAATTCAGCTTTATTTGAGGGTTTTCTAGCATGAACCGCCTTTTTAAGGTCATGCCACAACATCTCAATAGGATTCAGGTCAGGACTTTGACTAGGCCACTCCAAAGTCTTCATTTTGTTTTTCTTCAGCCATTCAGAGGTGGATTTGCTGGTGTGTTTTGGGTCATTGTCCTGCTGCAGCACCCAAGATCGCTTCAGCTTGAGTTGACGAACAGATGGCCGGACATTCTCCTTCAGGATTTTTTGGTAGACAGTAGAATTCATGGTTCCATCTATCACAGCAAGCCTTCTAGGTCCTGAAGCAACAAAACAACCCCAGACCATCACACTACCACCACCATATTTTACTGTTGGTATGATGTTCTTTTTCTGAAATGCTGTGTTACTTTTACGCCAGATGTAACGGGACACGCACCTTCCAAAAAGTTCAACTTTTGTCTCGTTGGTCCACAAGGTACTTTCCCAAAAGTCTTGGCAATCATTGAGATGTTTTTCAGCAAAATTGAGACAAGCCTTAATGTTCTTTTTGCTTAAAAGTGGTTTGCGCCTTGGAAATCTGCCATGCAGGCCGTTTTTGCCCAGTCTCTTTCTTATGGTGGAGTTGTGAACACTGACCTTAATTGAGGCAAGTGAGGCCTGCAGTTCTGTAGATGTTGTCCTGGGGTCTTTTGTGGCCTCTCGGATGAGTTGTCTCTGCGCTCTTGGAGTAATTTTGGTCAGCCGGCCACTCCTGGGAAGGTTCACCACTGTTCCATGTTTTTGCCATTTGTGGATAATGGCTCTCACTGTGGTTCGCTGGAGTCCCAAAGCTTTAGAAATGGCTTTATAACCTTTACCAGACTGATAGATCTCAATTACTTTTGTTCTCAAATTTCTTTGGATCTTGGCATGATGTCTAGCTTTTGAGGTGCTTTTGGTCTACTTCTCTGTGTCAGGTAGCTCCTATTTAAGTGATTTCTTGATTGAAACAGGTGTGGCAGTAATCAGGCCTGGGGGTGACTACAGAAATTGAACTCAGGTGTGATAAACCACAGTTAAGTTATTTTTTAACAAGGGGGGCAATCACTTTTTCACACAGGGCCATGTAGATTTGGAGTTTTTTCTTCTCCCTTAATAACATAAACCTTCATTTAAAAACTGCATTTTGTGTTCAATTATGTTATCTTTGACTAATAGTTAACGGTTTTTGATGAGCAGAAACATTTAAGTGTGACAAACATGCAAAAGAATAAGAAATCAGGAAGGGGGCAAATAGTTTTTCACACCACTGTATATTATATTATATTTATACAATATATAATATTGATATAATCTCCTGCTACACTAATGAACTTATCCCAGTGTTGCTGAATGCATTCTGTTTATATTTTTGAATATCTGTGTTGTGTTGCATAAGAGTTGCCACGTAAGGTATTGTGCGCTTTAAATAGTTTCTGGGCGTGGTCTTAGTTTTGGCACGAAAATCCGGCGTGGCCAGTTCTAACATCTAAAGCGTGCCGGAGAGATAAAGATGGCAGATTAAATTATTTTCATAATTCCCACGTTGCTAGCTCACAACAAAGCCTGTGTAATTGTTTTTTTTCCCGACTCGTGTTTTGTTTTACCTCAGGCCACTAGACGTAACGCTACATTCCCTAATGATGACCGTGTTTTGAGGTGACATCATGTAATAAAAAGGCCATCAAAGATTGTGGATTAACATTTAACAATTAAACGCTCTTCGTGCTGCAGATTCACACAGACAAGCTGATATCAAGCAGTCGTTAAATGTGTAAGTATGAGCAAGTCCATGGCTACAGTATGTTTATCCTTCGATCCAAACTTCTGAAATCAACCTGAATTTTGTTATTGTATAATAACCTTGTTTTAGTTAACTGACATAGGTTGTACAAACTGAACTGCACATGTTGCTAGTGCGACTCTTCCTCTATTCAAAGCTATTACTCAACATAGTCTCCATTACTAGCCATGCATTTGCGCCATTGTTGAACCCAATTCTCGGATCCTCTTTTGAAAATCCCCTTTGTGCCCTATGGCCTGCCACCGCGCTACAGAATGTTTACAGAGATGACAAAAGCAATGTGCAACGATGGATGATGAAATTTAAAGAAGTCAAACCACAAGATGGAAGACCAACTGCGACAACAGCGATTTTCAACGAGGATACGAGAGAAGGGTTCAATGATGGCTTCCATCACAAACGAGTAGTTTTTGGTATTTTGGTACATACACTTGCTATCTAACCTAGAGATGTACGCGTTGTTTATGTGGCAGTTACTTTAAGGCGTCAGGTTGCCGGCTCAATGCCCGATTGTCACTCGCACTACAGGGCAATTTGGGAACGTTAATTAGCTTAACCTCCATGTCTTTGGACTGTGGAAGGAAACCGGAGTCCCCCAAATTCCCCAAAGTGTGTGAGTGATAGATTGGTACCCTGTCCAGGGTGTACCCCGCCTCCTGCCCCTAAGACTCCTGGAATATGCTCCAGACCCCTCCGCGACCCTCTATACAGGATAAAGAAGAATGAGAATATAACTATAAACAGCCCTTTTAATCTTTCGTCTTTGTGGTGGTCACAATAACTCAAAGGAGCTGCACGCCTCATTGTCATTAATCATTTTCCCATTACAGCACACACCCAGTTGGGGGTTGTTGTTTTTTTTTTTATGGGTGTTTCTGGCATAGGAAGTGGTGCTTGAGCAATAATTATTTAAGTTATTTGTCTCCGAATTGTGATTGTATGTGTGGATTGTGGAACTTGCATAAGATCCGAATCGTTGTGTGTCAGTCTCTTTTGTCTCTCGCTGGCGTGACCTCGGGGTTAGTGGTGCGGACAGACTGGTCAGTCAGCTCTGAAGTCATTGTATACAGCATGCACGCCTGCCTATAGAACCAGTTCCCTCTTCCCTCTCGAGTTTGTCTGTAAATAAGAGGAACTCGGAACAGATGTCAATGCAACAAAACACATTATCGCCCTCTCGCATGTCTGTGTTTATTCGGTTATGTAATCGACAGCGCGAGAGCTCGGCTGCAGCTTGTTATCTTGGCTTTGTTTGATTTGCGCTGACAGGGAATCTCATCCAGTTCCTAGAACATTTTTTTTTTTTTTTTTTTTTTTTTTTCCTCCTCCTCTTTTTTTTTTTTTAATCAACTCCACGGCATGGTGAGGGTAGGAAATGTCAACCAGGCCATAAATTATGCAGAAATATCACCGGGGTAATGTTTACGAGGGCACGCGGCGTTTGAAAAGGCAGACCAGTGTGAGCGGCGAGCAGGGCTCAGCGTGGCCCCGGCAGCTGCCCGAGAGCGCCAGTGAGAGCCTGATCTGAGATCAGCTTCTTCATTAGGATGTCATTGGATTTATTAAGCTGTGAGGCAGGGGGCGCTAATCAAAGGTCACAACGTGTTGGAGTTTACGTTACGATAAGTGTGTGGAAATCTTGGCTCGTTCAGGTTTAACAGCTAGGTTATGAGCATGGAGGCAAGATACACACACACACACACACACACACACACACACTCGTGTCTTGCTGAGAGCTGGTCTCCTGTCGAGCATTTGATTGGGCAGTATGACAAGTTAATTAATCCGCCTGCTTCGGGGGACTTCAAGATGAGTTTATTTCGGCGGAAAGCACTCTCATTGGGATGTTGTTGACGTCTTAAGATTCCAGTTTCTTAAGCAATCTTGACGCTGGAAGCAAAATCTGATTGGTGTATAAGTTCAATATTAAACTGCATCGAAAATGTGATTAATAATGTACAAACATTATAAAGCATAATGAGCTGTATTTGGCATATCTTATAAAAAATTTCATTTATTTGTAAAATAAGTGATATAAAAATGCTTTCAGGGAGCGTAAAGGTGAGTTAAACAATTACAAAGCCGACATGATGATGTTTTGCAGCGTGCATATGACTTACAGCACGGTTGAAGCGGGAAATCTTTCCGAATATTAATTCGTATGAATTTTTACAAAGTGTGTTAAAAATCCCCTCTCTGCTTTGAATAAAAAGTGTTTATCACGTTTGCTTAATCTGTTATTGTGTGCTCTGTGTTTCTTCTTCACATATTATAATGAGACCTAGTCACGTGACTGAAAAGTTTACATGCTTTTGAAGACTTCCTTTTTTGTTGTTGTTATTTTTAACACATTTACTTTGTGCCGATTTGTCACTGTGAAGTTGTAACATTTAACAATTTGCAAATCAAAATCTATTCGTAGATACGTTTCATGAAGCGCTTGTGAAGCGAGGTATAAACTCAGCTGTTGTAGAGCTGCAACTAACGACTATTTTGATAATCGATAAATTTACGGATTATTGAAATGATTAATCGGATCACAAATGTGAAAAATATGTATTGAAAAGAAAAACTCAAACCACGGAAGAGAAAAGTAGCAGCAATAAAATTTATACTATTAATTCAAACTTGAAGATGGCGGATCACAATTTATAGGAAAAGTTGAAATATTAAGAAAGCTGAGGTTAATTCTGTGGTGAAGGTCATGAGAAGTAAGTGGGGGGGAGGATACACACCTGAGGAGAATATGGCACACGCATGTATGTTACTTTGAGCTGAGAAAAGATCGAGCATAGCACGCATTAGAATTTCTCTTGAATTTAATTGAGGAGAACTGGAAATAAAAACCTGACACAAAGCAACACACAGTCGATAATTATCCACATTCTCTTAAGGTGCGAATTCTTTCCCACTTACCCGACTCTCGTCCTTCACTTGGCCACACCCCCGCCATCATGACAATGTCTTTCCCTCTGATTCTAGTGTGCGTTTTTGCTCGAGTTAAGAGTGAAATGTTCTCACACCTTGAAGAGATTTTTGCTCATGAAGGTGTTTGCCATCGCGCGATTACTCACTCCACTCCAGTAAACCTCACACCTACATGTCAGAGTGCTCACAGCTTGTGCGAAAAAACAAGCATGATGATGTCATCAACTAATCGACAAATACTTTGTTTTTTTTTTTCTTGAAAGTAATAGGACACACAAAATGGTAGGTTGTTTTGTTACAGCTAAACACTAAAAACATTAAAAGTTAAAAATATCTGAAAGTCTGGAGAATAAGGAAAATATGGAGAAATAGGGCTTTATCAAATAGTGTGTGTGTATATGTACACACCTTTGACACAAATGCACAATGTGAAGCATAAAAGATTTGGTGTTTTGGTTCCGCATTATACGGTCACGCCTTCAAATCGCGAGGGGAATCCCGGTGACTCATTTGGATCGTCTGACCTCATTTAAATGCAGCCCGGGAAGACGTTTGGGATCAAGTTATTTCCGCGATTTGTTCGTATGTTTTGTAAATCGGCGGTCCGTTCATGTCTGCGGAATTGTTCGCAAGTCGGGGACTTGCTGTCCTTTTTATCCGGTATTACTGTATATATTCAACATGTTGAAAGTAATACATAAATGTCGACCTGTTCCTTCCTAGTACGTTTATTGTCGCAACTTTCCTGTGGAAAATGTCCAGCTGCTCATTCAGACGTGAACCAGAGACGTCCAGATGCTGTCTGAAAGATAACATGTATACATTATAGATGTTAGTGAATTGAGATGACCTTAAAAATTGCTGGAGTACTTCTTTTAAAAATTCATATGAGAGAGGAGCTAATGTGAAACGCCTTTCATCATGGCAGCCGTCAGAGGAGCCGAACACGGCACTAATAGTGGGAACGACTTATCCTCATGCCCTTGTTTTTGTCTTTTGTCCCGACCGCCCACCCCGTGGTTATCATTTGCATTTCCAACCCTGACTTTTTTTACGATCTTCGTCACGTCTATCGAACTTAAGTGCACCCGTGATATTTTGTTATGGTAGATTAAACCCGTTTCTCACAGCTGTATCGTGTATTATAATTTTTATTGCTATGACAAAAAAAAAAAAAAAAAAAAAAAAAGAACACTTCTAATCGCATTTAACCCAATCGAATGTGGTGGTGTCTGTATTAAATGTCGTTTCTAGACCACTGCAGATGATAAATAAATGCCCCCCAAAGGGATTAGTCTATTGTTTTTCTTGTCTGACCTTCTTTTTCTTTCTTTCTTTCTTTCTTTCTTTCTTTCTTTCTTTCTGTGTGTGTGTCTTTGTTAAAGGTGGCGAGTCGTACTGGGGCAAGCCATTTAAGGACGAGTTCAAGCCCAATCTCTCTCACACCGGCCGTGGCGTCCTGAGCATGGCCAACTCCGGGCCCAACACTAACAAATCTCAGTTGTAAGTGTTTGAATTCTGATGTGTGTTTCATTTCGTTCAGGTTGTCAAAAGTCAATCTTGTGTTGTGTTGTTCTGTGGTAATTAACTTTTTTCCCTTTTCTTCTTTTTTTTTCCCCCTCCCCTCAGCTTTATAACGTTCCGCTCGTGCACATACCTGGACCGAAAACACACAGTATTTGGCAGGTGATTAAAAAACGATCTATCTTTTATTACTGTTTTCCCAGTGTTCGTGTGTGTTTTAAAACGATTGTGTGTATGTGTGTGTGCATTTGTATGTTTGTCCTGCCGCGTATGAGAGTGTGTGTGCTTTCAAAGGTGTCAGTAAAATGTCATGTTTGCTGTGTAAAGTGTATTCTAGTGAAAAGCATGTGAACTCTTTAGCCAGGACATTCCAGACACACACACACACACACACACACACTTGTACAAACGCCCCTTGACCCTCAAACAAGAAATCTTCCACACTAACACTAAAGATTTAAAAAAATGTATTTATCTTTTTAAATGATAAAAAGACCGATATCTTGATGTTTGGTCCTGGTGTTAGGGGCGGAGTTCCACCTCTGGATTTGGAGCAGTAGGTCTTATTTTCGAATGTGGCCTTCAAAGTCTTTTATATTACTTTATTATTTATGTGACACATTTTGGGGCACTTGTTAAAATGCTATACAGCTGAAGTCGAGTTGAGTCAAGGTGTGTGTCATGGATAATAAAGTTAATCAAGCCATCAGTGACGGTAGTGTTTATGACTGTAAAATATGAGAAACGTAAGATATGGAAACAATACTGTGACTTTCTGTGATGGATCAGCTTAACCTACGTTTGAGAAAAAATTCTTGTTCATAATATTTCCTCGATTCAGTTTGGTTTTATTCGCTGGTTCGCTTCTTGAAAGATCCGCATTCGTGAGTCGTGATGCCACGTTGACGATGGTGTTCGTTACATCCAAACCGATCAAAGTCAAGCTAAATATAATTACAGGTGTGTTTTAGATATGCAAAGTCTTGCCCAAGAAATATGCCAACATTTTTCTGAGGTAAATGTTGATATTCCAGTCCTGTCCGTCTTGTTTCTTTGTTTTTTTTTTTTAAAACAAAAGTTTAAAGGAGGAGTCAGCGATTCTGAGGAAGCACTTTTGCTTAGTTGAAGAAAAACAAAAACACCCATCCTTTTGTGCTTCTTCAGAAGTTCTGCCCCAAAACTCGCATTGGTGGCACTGGTGCAATGTGGCACTGAAATGTGGGCTAGACGAGCCACATTAATACACATAAAACGTCATGAACAAACGTGAACGCCTCCTGTTGCCAATTGGCTGGAATAATGTTACGCACTCTGCGCCACATTATTTCCCGTTTACCCAACCTGAATTTGAAAGTGTATTATATTTGAATCACTGACGACTCCTTTATCCATCCTAAAGATTGTATGTTTAAAAGTATTTCCAATACTGTGCAAAAGTCTTCGCCACCATGTTACGTATTACAGAATAATGTTTGCATGCAACACGTTTGTTTGACAGGCTATAAAGTGCCTAAAGATGCAATTAAAAAACTGGTTGTTTATGTAACAGCCTCAGCAGCGACCTCATTTCCCCTCTCGTCCGTTCAGCATTTAGCATCAGCAGTTTCTCACTGGTTTATACCTTAAGTTAATGCTTGAATGATTCATACTGTAGGTCACTGTGTGGCCTAATAAACAAAACAACGAAACAGAATTGCTCAGGTACTGGACTGAAAATGAGAGACAAAAATGTCCTTCAGGAAGCCTGGAGAACTATTTCTCAAGGCTACATATAAAAATAAAAAATACAACAGTCTCTAAGACACTTTGGACGCAGAATATGAAGAACGTTATTTTGTATGAAACCATTCACTATTTCCAACCGTACATTTAAAAATAATAAATAATTAAATAACATTACAGAAGAATATAAGGAAGCCACATAGAGTGCTATGAAAAAGTTTGATTTATTTTTTATTTTAAAACAAAGGTTTTGATTAAAATGATTATTTAATTTATTAAGGGCAAAAATAAAAAGCTGTCCAAAACTACCGGGCCCTATGTGAAAATGTTATTGCCCCTTGCTAATAATAATATATAATATTATTATATAATTGCTAATAATAATTGCTCCTTAATACTAGAATCTAGAAAAAAAATCTGTCTGACAATGTGAAACTTGCTAAAACATTTAAAAATAAATAAATGAAAAAAAAAATCATGTTTTGTTGACAGAATCTAAAAGAAATTATATTCAAATGAGAAAGTCTTTGACATATCAATCTGGAAATTGATATATTTTTTCACAGCGCTGTATTACATGATGGATCAGTTTTCAGATGGAAACAAAGAATAAAAACCTAATGTACGCTCCTGGGTTTTGCATAAAAATAGAAAGGAGCGAGTGTGACAAAGTTACCAGAAAAACTCTTGGCATAGTCTCCAGCAAGCTCAGTAAAACCTAACAACTGTTTTACTTATAAAACTGTACACATCTGCTTCTAACACTCCTGAATATTTTCAAGCAAGAAGTTTTCACACCAAATATTGACTGTTTATTTTATTATACTCTTTAGTGGTCTTTATCAAAGTTTCTTTTATGTAGGAATGTTTTCAAAAGCATCTTTACCAAGATGTTTGCACAGTACTAAAAGTAAAACAGCTGTTAGGTTTTACTGAGTGTGCTGGAGAATATGCCAGAGCCACTCTGTTATTTCTGTTATTCCTTTCTATTTTCATGCAACTCGCACGAGCCTACATTAGTTTTTTGCTCTGTTTCCATCTGAAAACTGGTCAAGTGGCACACAAATATTCATCTGTAATAAGATTTTTTAATTCATTTTGATGGTATGTTTGGAAATAGTGAATGATTCTATACATCATAATACAGACAATCGATATACAGGACAACAGTTGTACTAAAGCTTATACGGTGCCTTAGACTTTCACACTACTGTAGATGTAAATGATGGTTCGTAAAAGGAAATGGTTGTTTTTTTTTAGGATTCAGAAAGCTTGGGCTACAGCGTCATGCCGTGCCGTGGAAAATGTTGAGAACTGATAAGAAGCCAATAAGATGAAGGCTAAATGCATCACCAAGTCAACACTTTATATTTATTATAAAAAAAATTATATATATATATATATATATATATATATAAAGAAACTCTATTGGCAGTGATGCATGAACTAATCAAGGATCTGCAAAATTCTACCGTTTGGTCCAATGTTATGTCTGGTTTATTCGCTTTTGTTTGCGCTTCTTTTGATATTCCAAAGGTTAGCTTATAATCGATTGAAGACCAGATGCTGTTTTTTAATTCTCTATAGACAGTGTCGGATTTTAATTTTTTTGTTACTAACACTAACACCGTTTTTTCTGATCTTTCTGTCAGGGTGGTGGGTGGATTCGAGACCCTCACAGCGATGGAGAACGTAGAGAGCGATCCTAAAACGGATAAACCCAAGGTACTTGCACCAAACCTTTTTCTTTCCTTCATCACTCAAAAGTTCTCATCTGTACAAAGTTGCTTACGTGTCATTAATAAAAGCGAGGCAAGTCGTTTTTTTATACTTTAATGGACGCCGCGCAGCTGCTCTGAGCTCCCGCTGGTATTTCTTTAACGTCACCTCAATCCTCAGTCCTTCTTCTTTACATTTTGCTTTTTCTGACACTTTAAGAATCTGAGCTAGGAGAGCAAAAAAAAAAAATCTGCTTAATTTCTGATTTCCATTTTAGTCAGATGTAATTCCATGCACATGTTAATCAATAATATCAGATTTGTTTTATTATATGTATAAATGTGTTTTTTTTTTTTTTTTTTTTTGGTCATCTCAAGTTAAGTAGTACTAAGGCCTCTTTTCCACTGCATAGAACGGCACGACACGGTTCAGTTAAACTCACTTCGGTTCGGCGCAGTTTGTCTCGGTTTGCGCTTCCACTGCAGTTTAGTAACGCTTTAGCGTGGGCGGGATTACTCACGTGTCGTTTAGTCGCGGCGCCGCTACTGCCGTGACGTCATCGTAAACGCGCCCCAAACAAACACACAACTATTTTCTCCGGCTAATCAGTGACCAGCCGTGTTTACACGTCACGTTTTGGTAACGGTTCGGCGCGCTTGGAACCTCGGCCGAGGTGGTACTAAAAAAAGGACCAGGTACTATGTACTGTTCCCAGTGGAAAACCGTGTCGTGCCGTACTATGCAGTGGAAAAAGCGCCATAAGTTCCCACTCATGAAGAAGTGGCTCTTAACCCTGACCCTTGAGGACCACCTGCCATGCATGTTTTACTGTTTTCTCAGCTCCCTGCACACCTGATTTTAACTAATCAGCTAATTACCGGTCTGTTTTTTAATTGATGTGGTGTAATATAACAGGGACAACAGGAAAATACTTTCCCAGCAATGCTAGCAGTAGATTAGCAAAATTCCAATCGGAAAAAAACTAGCAGCAAACACAACAGCAACAACAATGGCAAACTTCAACATGCCTTTGCAAGCAGTTCTCCTGGCTTTGCGAGTCTGCATTGGGATCAATGTTCATTATTAGTGCATTTTGAGTGCATTTCCTTTATGTTTTGTTCTATCAGTAGATACGGTACACTACACATGACCAGAGGTGTCAAGTAACGAAGTACAAGTAACGAAGTACAAATACTTCGTTACCTTACTTAAGTAGAAATTTTGGGTATCTGTACTTTACTGGAGTAATTATTTTTCAGCTGACTTTTCACTTCTACTCCTTACATTTTAAAAATAGCCTCGTTACCACCCCCCCCCCTGCCCGTCGCATGATCAGAACGCGCACCTCCCCCCCCCCCCCTTTAGTTGTTCATGGTAGTCCCAGTTCTTTGTCCTAGCCGGCATGGAACCGGATTTTCTGTGCTTTTGCTCTCTGAAAACAGTGAACAATTTCAAAATGAGGCACCAGCACCGAACTATCTCCGTAACTTGGTGCCTTGGTGAAAAAAAGAAAAAAAAAAAAGGTGCTCCAGAACCAAGATGGAGAAGAACCACAGTGTTGCGGCACGCGCCCATCAACACATATACACGCTGTCGGCAACCAACCACTGAGGGAACACACTAACGTGCGTCTTCTGGAGCATGTGAAGCTACCAGTGGGGGAAATTTGGAGGAAAGCGCTATCCACCCCTTCTACTTGCATGGGTTCAGAGACGCTCGTGTTTGTCTAGCGTCGCTATAATTGATGCAGGAGTGCAAGCATGTCATGCTTTTCCAAACCCCTCACCACACACACACACCACACAGAGAATGTAAGATCGTTCTGTTCTCTTGTCTCTCAGCTATCAGTGTCTGGAGCATCACTTGGGAATCAACTCGTGATCACTGGATAAGAGGGGGAACGCTTTTTATTTATTTATTTTCTCTTTAGTCTTTTAGTACGTTGCACACGTTTTGAAAAACCATGCATAGTGTTAAGGAAATACTTTTAAATAACTCTTTTTTTTTTATTTATTTTTTTTTTTTTATTTATTTTTTTTTTAAACGTTTTATTGACAATGTGTCAAAATGACAGAAGGGGCTACAGTTTTGTACAGTTGTTTCTAACCCGGTTTACTAAGACGTTTTGTTTCTATTGGACACTAATAACAAGCAGACAGAGCAAATCCTCTTAAATTCCCAGATAATAATGTATGCGTGAGAGTGTGTGAGTATAAGAGACACTGTCTCTCTTTTTTTTTTTCTTTTTCTTTTGTTCTCCTTTACACATTACTCTCTTTCTCCTCTTCACAGACTGAGATTAAGCTGATAAACACTTCTGTGTTTGTGGATCCTTATGAGGAAGCAGATGCACAGGTTAGGTTTGTTTGTATGTGTATATTAACATCTGACTATTTGAGTGTGGACTGGCTTTCAGGGCTTATAATATATGATCTATCACTTTAGAGTGATTTTTTTTTGTTGTTGTTGTTTTTTTGGTGCGGGTGTGTGTTACTGCAAGACTTTGTGTTTGATTATGTACTAGGTTTCAGTGTTTGTAATATATGGTCTGTCACCTTAGACTGATGTGCGTATGTGTGTGTGTTACAGATTGCAGCTGAGCGGGAGAAGGAGGCTCAGAAGCAGGATGAAGAACGAGCCCAAACCTCAGCTTTGCTTAGCAAAGCTAAAGCTGAACAAGAACCCAAAACGTACCGAGCCGGAGTGGGCAAATATATCAATATGGCTTCCAGGTGAGTATACACACACACACACACACACGCGCGCGCACACTTTCACATGCGTACAGACAAACACGCACATGTGCACAAATTGGGATGCGGAGACAGAATAATAGAGATGGAGAGGGACACGGAGACTTCCATGGACGACGACATGGAGACGCGATCCACTAAGGTGGGAGCCCCTTACATACACACACACACAGAGAGACAGAAACGCAAACAAACAATTAGTCAAAAAAACTGACACAGATGAAGATCCTGACACAGCAAGATGGAGAGACACAGGAGGAGAAAGACACAGAGTTGCAGAGACACAGACAGGGAGAGGGAGACCAAAATGGAGATGTGAAATGGAAGCACAGAGCAAGATGGCCGTAGACACACACTGGGATGTAGAGGTATGAGTAGATACAGGTGGGGCGACGTAGACAGCCATCGACACCGTGGAAGACACGGACTCTGACAGAGACACAGACGGATAGAGACACATACACGCTGATGGAGACTCGGAGACTAGAAGGTGCACCAAAGTGCTGCACACGCGCGCGCACACACACTGCAGTAAATCTAAGAGCAGCTGAGTGAACAGGACACCCACACAATGTGTAACGTGATGAAAGACTCGGTGGGTGTGGTGAAGGGCTCGGAGCCAGAGGCTCTCTAGGTTTCACCCAGATCATGAGATTCAATCATGAGCCCTAAAAATACACCGGATTATTTTCACCACCACTTTTTATAGATTTGATTTGCAAGAAAGTTAAATATTCCAAAAGGAAACCTCGAGGCACTTTTACTTCGACCTACGTCTGAGAAATTAAGGATAGCTCCTGTTATTAAGTCGCGCTTCTTTGAATTGGACGAGGCGGATTCAATTATTTGTCACATGTGTCGCATGTTTTCGGATATCCCACTTACGAAAATGGCGTCAGAGGGCGTGGTCTGCCAGTATCCATCGCGTCTGGAGCAAAGAGGGTTCAGGGCCTTGTTCAAGGGTTCTAAAGTCACAACTTGGCAGCGTTGGTACTTGATCCCCTGACCTTCCTATCACAGCCTTAACCTGTTGAGTCACCACCGCCACTGCCGTGTTTTTGGTGGGTGCAGGTGGTTGTTTCAGGGTTCTAGTGTTGCTTTGAGGGGTTCAGGATATGATCGAATCTTTCTGTAGAAACAGTAGGACGTCAGTATAATTATCCTGCAGCACCCCACCGATTCCTGTCTCACTCTCCCTACAAACACACACAGTATATAGGAGCCAAATTTGTTGTGAAGTCATCACACTCGGACTGATCTTTTTTCTCTCTCGGTTTCATACGCACATAAGCAACCCCGCTGTGTGTGTCTTTCGTACATCTCACGAGTCACAGACCCGCAACACATACAATAAGCGCAACTCGGCCTTTTCTGTGCACACACAGTCCTCGTTCGTTACTCGTTCTGTTTTCTTGCGGTCTACTGTGAAAACGTGGCTGTTAACGTGCCTGTGCCTGCATGTGTTCAGTAAGCGCTCAGCGGCCGACGAGGACAGCAAACCATCCAGCAGCGAGACAGCAGCTAAGAAGCCTAAAGGCAGGATGGGTTTTGGAGACTTCAGCTCCTGGTAAAGCCGCTTCTCTCCCGAGGAAACATCACTGTGCTCTGTTCTGAACAAAATACATTTTAACATCATAACAATGCTACGGACTGCTTGAGCAAAACCTGCGATCTCTTAAAGAAAGTGATTTATGTCTGTTTTGACATATTATCTGGTCTGATGTACAATTTAGTTTATGGTTTTTTTTTTTTCTAGTTTGTAAAATACTTCCTACAATGACCTTTGTTCTCTGTTTCAGCAACATATTTCACAATATCCACTGGTATACTGTATTTTATGTAACAATAAATCAGCTTTTCCAAACCCTGCTGTAAGTCGCGTGTACTTTTTCAACCTTTGAGTTCTAGCAGTGTGAGTTGTTGCTACTTGCAGTTTGCCTGCCAAGACCTTCACCTTCATCATCCAGGATGAATAGCATGCATCATGTTGATTTATTATTATTATGAAGAAGACTTTTACAATTGGAAATCCCTCTATCTATGTGGGTAGGGTAGGTTGGGGGTGTGGGTACGTGGTTTTAATTGGCCTATAATAATAGTCCCAGTAATAATTCCCAGTGTTTGTACGGTGTTGAGGTGATGGCTCATTGTCACTGCAGTATTAAAATACTAATTCGTTTACATTTTTGGGAATCCCAATCAACTAATTTGATTCAGAGGTATTTGTGAGCAGGTGCAAACAAAATTAACTGCAGGAGAAGGCAACATTAGAACAAGTGTGACTGCGGAAATTGGCCAGTTGTTGGATAAACTAAAATCGACCAAGAGTGTTTGTGGTAGCATGGCAGATTAGCTAAGTGTGTCCGTAGGAGCAGGTAAGATTGGGATTGGTCTGGGGACTCTGTATAGGGGTAGGTGGGAATGGGAAAAGAGTGTCTCTCGAAGCAGGTGGGCTTGGACAAGAGTGTACTGTATGTAGTAGCAGGTGGAATTGGACAATAGTTTCTGCAAACGTATGTGGGATTGGACAAATGTATTTTTAGAAACAGATTGCATTTGGCCAAGAGTGTTAATATAACCAGGTGAAATTGTCCATAGGGGCACTTGGGATTGGTCAAATGTGTCCATAGGATCAGGTGGGCTTGGTCTCTGTAGGAACAAGTGTGTTTATTTAGAAGTGTCAAGTAGGTGGGATTGGACAAAAGTGTGTGAAGGAAGAGAAGCGAAGGGGAGCCAATGGGATTGGTCCAGAATCTTTGTACGCGCAAGTGGGGCTGGCCAAGAGTGTCCATAGGACCAGGTGTGATTGGTCAGATGTGTCCGTAGGGGGTAAATGTGATTGGTCAAGAGTGTCTGTAGGACCAAGTGGGATTGGTATTGTGTGTCTGTAGGTGCAGGTGGGCTTGGTCTGGAGTTTCTTTAGTAGCAATTGGGCTTGGTTTGGAGTTTCTGTAGGAGCAGGAGGGCTTGGTTTAGTGTCTGTAGGACTAGATGGACTTGGTCAAATGTGACAACAGAAACAGGTGGGACTGGTCTGAGGTATTTGAGGGAGATGATGGACTTGGTCAAGGGTGTCTGGTTCAGCAGGTTGGTTTGGTCAAAAGTGTCTAAAGGAAGAGGTGGGATTGGCCAAAAGTGTGGGTAGGATTGCTTTAAGAATGACTTGAAGGACAAGTGCGACTGGTTAAGGTTGTCTTTAGAAGCAGATGGGGTTCGTCTCGAGTCTTTGTCGGAGCAGGTGGGATTAGTCAAGAGTGTCTTTAGGAGCGGATAGGATTGATCTGGAGTCTTATTAGGAGCAGATGGGATTGATCTGGAGTCTTATTAGGAGCAGATGGGATTGATCTGGAGTCTTATTAGGAGCAGATGGGATTGATCTGGAGTCTTATTAGGAGCAGATGGGATTGGTCAAGTGTCTTAGGAGCAGGTGGGATTGGTTGAATCTTTGGGAGCAGATGGGATTGGTCTGAGTCATTGTAAGAGCAGATGGGATTGGTCAAGAGTATCTAAGGAGCAGATGGGATTGGTCAAGAGTATCTAAGGAGCAGATGGGATTGGTCAAGAGTATCTAAGGAGCAGATGGGATTGGTCAAGAGTATCTAAGGAGCAGATGGGATTGGTCAAGAGTATCTAAGGAGCAGATGGGATTGGTCAAGAGTATCTAAGGAGCAGATGGGGTTGGTCTGCAGTCTTTGTAGGAGCAGGAGGGATTGATCAAGTGTGTCTGGCATTAAAAAGTTGGATTTAAAATGTATAGAATTCAGTTGTCCATTGCTGAAATCTGTTGATGTACAATATGGCTGCTACTGGTGTGATGTGGATCACATCTGTGGGGATCCATGACTGAACGTTTTCAAATCTAACACAACTGATAATGGTAATCTGGATGTGTGGGTGAAGATGCACTTGTAGGCATCAGCTTTGTACAAATTGATCTTTGCCCTTCATCCTGTGGAAACTCTAACCATGATATCCAAGAGGACTAGAAATATCCTGGTGGCAAAGTTAATGTTTATAATTAATTAGGAAGAGCTTGGTTCATGAACTTTTCAGGCCATGAAGTAATGGTGAGGTGTAATTCTATACATGCTGTAACATGCACACGATACTGAACTGTACTAAAATATTCACGTTAATCAGAATAGTGAGTTGTCCATTTACAGCATTTTGCTTTTCAGTCATGTGGTCGATTAGTACCGATGTCCATAAAGGACACGGGCTGTTTCTAACTAAATGCATTTTGTCAAAGACGACAACCAGCAGGGGTTGTGTTCTGTACCGTTGTATCACACCAGTAAGTACTGTTTGCATTGTCATCAGTGCTGTCATCTGTAATTGTGTGTAGGTGTGAATTACATGAAACTAAGCGTTCAGATGACATAAAGCCTGAATGAACAACAGATCTGTCTGTTAAATGAAAGAAGAACAAAGCATTTGCCGGGTGTGGGTGTGTAAAAAGCACAGCTGGCCCGGAGATCAGCTGATTGTATCCACATTCACAGTTTGTCTGTTTTGCTGACAGCTCAGGCAACAAGGACCAGAACTACTGCTGACACAGAGGGATGCTTCCAGCTTGTCAAGAAGCCAAGATCTGATTCTGTGCGAGTGTGTGTGTGAGAGAGAGAGAGACCAAGAGATACTTGGACGGTATATATGGATATGTTTCAAAGCACTTTTGTTTAATTCACCCTGTGTGCAGGAGAGAGAAACTGAATGTATGTGCATTTAAATCAGAAAAAGATGAAATGTGTATGAGGAAGAGAGAGAGTCACATTGCCTTCTCAGTTTCAGAGCCCTTTTTAGAGCCTGAAACTGAGATGTAGAAAGCATACCTCCTTGTTCAAGCATGAAAGGCACATAGTCTACATCTGTCTTCGAGAACAAAGGATGTTTTCGGGGATGATGGGGGTGATTATACAGACTGTACCAGAACCAGACAAACTCTTTGTGATGTCACCCGTCGGTTTTCTGAAAAGAGTTTTAGAAGCTCAAATGTAGACGTCGCCATCTTGGCAGGAGCTGACTCCAGCTAAACCCCTGGATAATCCATAAATGGGCGGAACGAACAGGGCCTGACTTCATTTGGAGTGTGCCTACTGTACCTAACTCAGTTTCCATCCACAAGATAGCAAGAGTATTAGCTTCAGCTTAGCTAAAGTTACATAAAAAATTTATCCCCTGTGCAGTTATCATGAATGGGAAATCTATCTGTTGAGATCCAAACCCTTTTTTTGTACCATGCTGGAAACATGTTTACTTCTACTATAAAGTCTGGCATTTTACCATAAGGCTCTATGGGGATTGACTCATTTTTTGCACCCTAGTGGACATTCAAGGAACTGCATGTTTTGTCACTTACGTATTGGCTTCATTTTTAGAATCAGAGGTTGCTCCTTGATGGATGCACAACTTTATTGACTTCATATTACCAACATATTGTACAAATCCATGTCCCTACAGTAAGTTGTTACTGTAGCACAAAGTAAGTTGCTTACTGGTTAGCACAGTATCTGTTGTCTTGCACCTCAACAGTCCGGGTTCGATTCCCGCCTCGTGGTCTGCATGCATGGAGTTTGCATGTTCTCCTCCGTGTTTGGTGACTTTCCTCCGGGTACTCCGTTTTCCTCCCACGGTCCAAAGACATGCAGGTTAGGCTAATTGGAGTTGAGCTGGCAACCCGACCCCTTAAGTAACTGCTACAGAAACGACGGATATACCTCCATGGTGGGGAGTTTTTCTTTCTTATTACTTAAGTTATAAAAAGCAAACTTGTCCATTCAAACAAACGCTGCTTTTCATTTCTCATCTTTCATAATATGAAATTTATCCATCATTTATCATAGAGAAGCACAGATACATACATAATCACCTCCCCCTCATTTTCTGTTTCAAATGGATTTTATTATTTTTATTATTTTTTTGCTGTTCTGATCATTACTGTGCCGTCTTCCAGACTGGCCTGAATGATGACAGGCGTGTGGGCGGCGTGAGAGCCGTTTAGCCTCTCCCTGACCTGTTCTGTGCTGTAATGTGACAGTAGGAATAAAAAGCAACAGTTTTTGGGGTCTAGCAGAAGAGTAGTGCTCTTAATGGAGGAGTGAATGAGTTCGGGAGGGATTAGTCAGGTTTAGGGGGGCTGTTCGGGGGCCGCATACTTCCAAAAGTAATTTCCATAATTATTCTGCTAGACATATGACTCAGCTCTTCACGGTTGTCTCTTTCTGATTGAATGGTGGTCTGTCTCTCAACCTGCCAACACCACCACACCCGGTATGACAGCACGTTACGGAAGGTCTGTCTTTTAATGTTGGATAAATGCAAGACTCAAATCCTACAGCATCACCAGCCTCCATTGGCAAGTCGTTTTGGGTCTCTTTAACTTCTACAAACGGAAAACTGATGTTTTTTTACCGTTGAATTCCTGACTCTGAACAAGTTGAATAAATTTATAGAGTTGTGGTGCTGCTGTCCTTTTTATCTTTTCTATTGAAACCACTTCTACAGGGACTCATACGCAGACGTTGCACATAAACAGAATTTTGAAAAAGGTATGTTTTTTTTTTGACCAGTCAAGAAAAAGTTAGCAGTAGATCCTTGAAGTTCTGTAACTTGTGAGGTAAGGCATCCATGCATCAGACATATTTATTCAGACTGGGGAATTTGAAGGCCAAGTCAACAGCTTGACCTATTTGTCATGCTCCTCACACACTTGCAGTGTGATAGTGTAATATTTTCAGCGATCTACAGTAAGACAGTTACAGTAGCTCTTCTGTGAGATCAGACCACACAGGGTAGTCTTTGAGCCACACAGAGCTTTTGGTGCCCATGATCGTGCCCATGAAAGTTCATGAGTTGCCCTTCGTTGGACCACTTTTCTTAAGTACTTACCACTACATACCAGTATCGAGATGCTCAGACCCAGTTGCCTAGCTGTCAAAATGTTGCCCTTGTCAAAGTCAGTCACATCCTTATACTTTGTGCCCATTGTTACGGTTTCCAAAACAATGAATTTCAGAACTAACTGTCAGAATACAGTCATGTGTAAAAATTAATGCCTCCTTTTTGTTTGTGTGTAAAAATAAAAATGATCTGAATGTAGCAGGTCATAGTATTAGGCAAATACAACCTGAGATGAGCAACATGTACTTTAACTTTTTCACCGTGACATTATTTGTTTAACAGAAAATTAATAAAAAAAAAACATGCAGGTAATATAAACTACAGTGGAACCTTGGATTGCGAGTGTTCTGCAAGACGAGCAAAGATTTTTAATACATTTTGACTTGGAAACCGAACAAGTCTTGGTTTACAAGTACCGAGTATCATGTATCACGCATGCGCTTATTGTTTTGATGCCGAGCCTCATGTGATCACAACTGAGCCAACGTTTTTTTTTTTTTTCTCCCTTGAGCTGTGGAATTGTGGGTAATCGTCTCCCCTGCTGGGTCTTAGTGCTCGACTCTTACTGGTATAATCTGTGCAAGCATTTTCTCTCTCATCCTGTCCTTATGTGTGCGCACGTAATTTGACACCGTGCCGGTTCTCACACACACACTCTCTCTCTCTTGCCTTTAGTGTGTGTGTTTGTGAACCGGCGCGGTGTCAAATTACGTGCGCGCACATACAGCACCTGCGCGCATAAACGGAAACACTTATCTATCAAGATTTATTTTTATTTTTTTTTTTTAACGGTAAAGTGCAGGTTAATTTGTTTTATTTTTACTTTAGATTTTGTATTAATTAGTTAAATAAATTTTTTTGGGGGGGGGGCTGTGGAACGAATAATTTGAGTTTTCATTATTTCTTATAGGAAAATTACAATTGGTTTGAGTGTTTTGGAATATGAGTCCACTTCCGGAACGAATTATGCTCGTAATCCGAGGTTCCACTGTACTTCAGTAGCTATAAGTTCATGTGGCAAATGCTGTAATGGACAAATTTATGTAAAAATAATAATGTAAAAACTTACTCAGAGTGACTTAGATTTGGATCTCATTATACATCTGTGCAGTTGAGAGTTAAGGGCCCTGCTCAAGGGCCCAACAATGACAAGAGGGAGGTGGTGGGGTTTGAACTTGGGACCTTCCAATCAGTAGTCCAGTCGCTTCCTCACGATCCTTCCATGTTCAGACTTCTTCTAATTGTGCGGTCATGGACTTGAACACTCAACACTCTCAGGTCTGTCAGTCTGGGATGCAGCACTTATGTTTTTTTTTTTTTTTTTTTTCCTTTTGTTTTGTAATTTTTGGAACACTGAACGGTCTGACCTTGCGGTGAATGTTCTGGGACGTCAACTCCTGGGAAGGTTGGCAACTGTATTGAATGCTTTTCACTTTTGAATAATTTTTTCCACTATAAAATGGTGATCTCCAAATAGTTTGGAAATGTTTATTTTTTTAATATATTTTTTTAAAACCATTTCCAGATTTTCAGCAACAATTGCTTCTCTATAAGCGCATTGGACATCTCTTTCCCTCTTGGCATTGTGTTAATACACACCTGAATGCTCCAGATCATCAAACTGCCAAAACTTCTGCTTTTATATGATTTCATTAATCAAGGACTGATGATGAGCCGCACCTGGCTGCAACATACCCTCTTAAATCCTGTGGAACCTATACAGGGGTACTTAATATTGTCTGTGATTTTTGTCTTAATTTTTGTTAAATAAATAATTGCATGGTGAAAAAATCTTTGTTGTTTGTCTGAGAATTTATTTGCCTAATACCAAGACCTGCTATTACAATCAAATTATTTTTACACACACAAAAATAAATTTGTGATTATTTAAAAAAAAAAAAAAAAGGTTGAGTTGAGGGAACTGTTTACAGCTGATAAAACTGGAAGAAAGTGTTTTGTGAACGTTCTGCAACATTAAGCGTAATGATGATAAGCTAAAAAGTACAATTTGTCAGTCTTAAATGAATAAATATGTAATTGTTTTGATTCACAACACATCTTGTCTCTGATTAATTTCCTATAAAAGCATATTATTCCTTATGCATCAATCCCTATATCATAAAAAGACATTTTGTCCAATAACAAAAAGAAGGAAAGTGATAAAAGTAGAAGACTAGTTCAAACACAAGCCATGTGAGTTCATCCTGTACTTTGTTCTCCTTTCCATGGATGATGGAGAAGCTGCTGAAGCATCACTACATCACTGGGTTTGATGACTCGACTTTGAGTCAGAGAAAGGAACAGCTTGTGAACGTTCTTCATTCCTCCTCTCAGATGCCGTCATCCTTTGTTCTCAGCTGTGCGTTAAGCACTCGGGACGTCTCGTGTTCAAAGACACCACTCTGTTGGAAAACACATACTCTGCTTAGAAATGTGAAGGCTGCTGAGATAAATCTTCTCCCCTGAACACCACAGAGACAACCTCCAAGATCTGTAGCCGGCATCCTGTCTTCTAAGTATCGTCTTGTGTCGATATGACGACTTTCTAACGTAAATATATGACGATCATTTTAATTCAACATTTTAGTTCTCCAGGAACTGTGAGGCGCCATTTGAAGCTTTGAAGCTTATTTCTGTGGTTTCTACACTCATTTGCTAGGGTGTTGGTTTGAGGTTTTCATCTACAGTATGTAGAAGTTTACAAGTAATTATTATAATTTTTTTTATCCCTGCTCCATTCCATAAACACAAATTTTAGTTTTGGATTTTTTTTTTTACGCAGGTGGCGCGGTGGTGTAGTGGTTAGCACTGTTGCCTTGCACCTCCAGGGTCTGGGTTCGATTTCCGACCAGGTTTGATCACCATTTCTGTGTGCATGGAGTTTGCATGTTCTCCCTGTGCTTGGTGGGTTTCCTCCGGGTTCTCTGGTTTCCTCCCACAGTCCAAAGACATGCAGGTTAGGCTAATTGGCGTTCCCAAATTGCCTGTTCAGTGTAAAGAAGATAAAAAGAGAGATTATTATTTATTTTATTTATTTTTTCCCCCAGGGGCATTCAAGTCAAACCGGGACTTGTGTTTAAAATTTCTTTTGAAAGAAGTGATTGAATACATGAAATGATTGACATTTACAGAAGACTTCAGTTACAGTATGGTGATGAGACTCTACCACAGTAAAACATTTGAATGGTGCAAACATTTTAAAGAAGGCCGTACGGCCGCGAACGGATTCGGACATAGAGCCCACTGCAGTCGCTCCCACGAACATCAAACACCTGATCCTTAAAAATCGACAGATAAATTGTCAGCTTGCGGAAGAGACACATCTGTCCGTGGGAACTGAACACACAATCATTCATGGACTCCACTTGCGGGTTACAGGAACTAGGCTGGGAGTTATTGCCACGTCCCACAACAGTCCTGACCTCGCCATTTCCACATTAAAGGAGTTCCTGGGAGGCCAGGGGTACAATTTACGATCATGGCTCCAGTGTGCTGAGAGAACTTTCTACCTTGATGGAAATCCAAGCTCTAGCGTAACGCTGGGATGAGTGCATTAGTGTGGCGGGGGATTTTATATTTATTTATATATATATATATATATATATATATATATATACAGTGGTGTGAAAAACTATTTGCCCCCTTCCTGATTTCTTATTCTTTTGCATGTTTGTCACACTTAAATGTTTCTGCTCATTAAAAATCGTTAACTATTAGTCAAAGATAACATAATTGAACACAAAATGCAGTTTTTAAATGAAGGTTTACGTTATTAAGGGAGAAAAAAAACTCCAAATCTACATGGCCCTGTGTGAAAAAGTGATTGCCCCCCTTGTTAAAAAATAACTTAACTGTGGTTTATCACACCTGAGTTCAATTTCTGTAGTCACCCCCAGGCCTGATTACTGCCACACCTGTTTCAATCAAGAAATCACTTAAATAGGAGCTACCTGACACAGAGAAGTAGACCAAAAGCACCTCAAAAGCTAGACATCATGCCAAGATCCAAAGAAATTCAGGAACAAATGAGAACAAAAGTAATTGAGATCTATCAGTCTGGTAAAGGTTATAAAGCCATTTCTAAAGCTTTGGGACTCCAGCGAACCACAGTGAGAGCCATTATCCACAAATGGCAAAAACATGGAACAGTGGTGAACCTTCCCAGGAGTGGCCGGCCGACCAAAATTACCCTAAGAGCGCAGAGACAACTCATCCGAGAGGCCACAAAAGACCCCAGGACAACATCTAAAGAACTGTAGGCCTCACTTGCCTCAATTAAGGTCAGTGTTCACGACTCCACCATGAGAAAGAGACTGGGCAAAAACGGCCTGCATGGCAGATTTCCAAGGCGCAAACCACTTTTAAGCAAAAAGAACATTAAGGCTCGTCTCAATTTTGCTAAAAAGCATCTCAATGATTGCCAAGACTTTTGGGAAAATACCTTGTGGACCGACGAGACAAAAGTTAAACTTTTTGGAAGGTGTGTGTCCCGTTACATCTGGCATAAAAGTAACACAGCATTTCAGAAAAAGAACATCATACCAACAGTAAAATATGGTGGTGGTAGTGTGATGGTCTGGGGTTGTTTTGCTGCTTCAGGACCTGGAAGGCTTGCTGTGATGGATGGAACCATGAATTCTACTGTCTACCAAAAAATCCTGAAGGAGAATGTCCGGCCATCTGTTCGTCAACTCAAGCTGAAGCGATCTTGGGTGCTGCAGCAGGACAATGACCCAAAACACACCAGCAAATCCACCTCTGAATGGCTGAAGAAAAACAAAATGAAGACTTTGGAGTGGCCTAGTCAAAGTCCTGACCTGAATCCTATTGAGATGTTGTGGCATGACCTTAAAAAGGCGGTTCATGCTAGAAAACCCTCAAATAAAGCTGAATTACAACAATTCTGCAAAGATGAGTGGGCCAAAATTCCTCCAGAGCGCTGTAAAAGACTCGTTGCAAGTTATCGCAAACGCTTGATTGCAGTTATTGCTGCTAAGGGTGGCCCAACCAGTTATTAGGTTCAGGGGGCAATTACTTTTTCACACGGGGACATGTAGGTTTGGATTTTTTTTCTCCCTAAATAATAAAACCCCTCATTTAAAAACTGCATTTTGTGTTTACTTGTGTTATCTTTGACTAATAGTTAAATGTGTTTGATGATCAGAAACATTTTGTGTGACAAACATGCAAAAGAATAAGAAATCAGGAGGGGGGCAAATAGTTTTTCACACCACTGTATATGCATATACACACAGTGGAACCTTGGATTACGAGCATAATTTGTTCCAAATGTGACTCGTATTCCAAAACACTAGTAAACCAAATTTTCCCAGAAGAAATAATGGAATTTCAAATTATTTGTTCCACAACCCCAAAAAATAAATACATAAAAATAATTAACACAAAATATAAAGTAAAAATAAAACAAATTAACCTTAAAAAAAAGTAAAAAATACATCCAGACAGATAAGTGTTTCCATTTATGCGCACAGGCGCTGTGTGTGTGTTTTTCTCTCCCTAGCGCTGCGGAGTGTGTGTGTTGTGCGTGCGTGTGTGCGTGCGCGTAATTTGACACCATGCCCGTTGTTTGTGAGTGAAGCACCTCCTCTCACACACACAAACACACATTAAAGGTGAGAGAGAGAGTGTGTGTGAACCGGCGTGCATGCGTGATACATGATACTCCGTGCTCATAAACCAAAACAATGCTTGTTTTCCAAGTAAAAATTTATTTAAAATCTTTGCTCGTGTTGCGGAACACTCGCAAACCGTGTAACTTATAATCCGAGGTTTTACTATATATCGAGAGAGAGAGAGTTTTTACTCTTATTACTACTGTATGTTCTGTTATTCTGTACAATCAAAAGTCCCGGTTTGATTGGACGCCCTTTGTACATTCAAAAATACCAAATGAAATGTTTGTAGTTTATAACAAGTTCTCAGTTACGTTACCATGTGGATCATCCCCATGGCTTCTGACTCTTAGAAAGCGCCAACTCTAAAGAATTATTGAAAATAAACGATTAACATCTTATAGGAAACGTCACCTTATCTACAATTCCAGAACAGCTTTTTTTATGTAATAGGAAAATCAATCAACCCTGTCCGACCAATCAGAATTCAGTAAAGCTCTTCTTTGTTGATACGATACACACACACACACACACCAATATGAGAACTCAGGATATGGGGATGGTCTGACCACATGGTCCCGGGTATCCACTGGGTCTCCCAGATGGAGTTCATCTGTATACAGAATAAGGGAGGATGAGGCACATTTTTCACACACACATACACTCACACTCACAAGGAGGAAGGGAAGGGGATTGCGAGTCAGCCAACTGACATGTTTTCATTATTGGTAAAACAGAGTTCAGGCTGTAGACAGAGTGTCTGTTTGTCTGTTTGTGTGTGGGTGTGTGAGAGTGTGTATGAGAGAGAGAGAGAGAGAGAGAGAGAGCGTATGGCACACACATGCTGAGCTTGAAATAAACACCAGGCTAAATTTAGTACTAGCTCTGACCCGAGGCTGTAACTCGTAATAGGGCTGTAATGCTGCAGTAAGTCATTCATCATACTGTGCTATGATGATGTGTGTGTGTGTGTGTATATATATATATATATATATATATATTACACACACACACAGTCAGCCAAAAAAAATATACACACTTAAGGAAAAGAAAAAGTTTATATTAATATAGTTTATATTTATATAGTAATATCAAACTTAATATTTAACTACTACATTTATGTCTATACGTTCTGTATGTTAATATGATAATAATATGATGACACTGTGATGAGAACTCAGTTGTGTGAAAACCACTTGTTAGTGAGACTCATCATGAAAGAAGGCTTAAATGTGCATAAATCATAAAGATTGGACTTTGGGGCAACGGTCTGATGAGTTGACCCTATTCCAAATTGATGGGCGTGTCCGGGTAAGGAGAAAACACATGAAGCGACTTAATGTGGCAATAAAATACGATCAGCTTATGACCTGAATGTACTGAATGACCAGATTAGCACATCTATGGAGATCACATTTCAATTCCAATAAAAACACAATTAGGCCCAAATTTCAAGATGGAAAATTTGACCAGGAAGCTACAGTATAACTCTGGAATGGTGTCATACAGAGGTGTTGGTAAAACGTTACCAGCTACTTACAGACTCACATTTAGCTTTGATTGTGGTGCGCAATGTGGAATCCAATCCTGGAATATATTCCTGTACCAGTGATAAAAAAAAAACCTCCATAGATCATAGATGAGATGACCTGGTCATTCAGTACGTTCAGGTCGTCAGCTGACTTCATTTTATTGCCGCATGATGTCGCTGAGTCTAGACCTGAGTAACTGATCAACCCCAGATCATAATAACACTGTCTCCAGAGGGTTGTACAGTGGATGCTTGTACATGATGGGGGCATCGTTCCACGCGCTTCTTTTCTTACCCTGACACGCCCATCACTTTGGAATAGGCTCAATCCGAACTCATCAGACCACATGACCTTTTTTCATCGGTACAAAGTCTTTCTTTTCTGATGAGTCTCACTAAGAACAGCTGTTTAGTCCCAGTCCCAGTTCTCATCCCATTGTGTGTGGAAATGGTCTTACTTTCACTTATAAACATAGCGCTGGTTTTTACTGTTGATTTATTACCATGCAGCTTCATCATCATCATCATCATCATCATCTCCATCCTCTCATGTTTTTGATAATGTGTTGAAGGAGCAGACATCAAACAAACACATCTGGGCTGATTGCCTGCATCTGTGAATATATATATATATATATATTTTTTTTTTTTTTATTTTTTTTATTTTTTTTATTTTTTTTTTTTTTTATTTATTTAACCGCTTTCATTAATCGTGGATTCATTTACGATGTACCATGACTCAAAGTCAGACCACGACTGTTCATCATTATCTATGTACCACATGTTCACCAGGATGTTTAGTGTGTTATTTACTCTTCTAGTCCCTCTTCCTCTTGCCCACTTGGAGGCTGCTGAGTCCATGATGGGGGTTCACTGTGTGTGTATGTGTGTGTATGTGTGTGTTAGGGTTCTCACGCAGCAATCTGGCTCATAGACGTTCTCTTGCACACTACTGAGCCTGACAGTCCACCCTGAGAATGGAGAGTATGTGTGCTTTAAAAATGCATTGGGTAGAATTTTGGCTTTTGTGAATTACAGTGGTGTGAAAAACTATTTGCCCCCCTCCTGATTTCTTATTCTTTTGCATGTTTGTCACACAAAATGTTTCTGATCATCAAACACATTTAACTATTAGTCAAAGATAACACAAGTAAACACAAAATGCAGTTTTTAAATGAGGGGTTTTATTATTTAGGGAGAAAAAAAATCCAAACCTACATGGCCCTGTGTGAAAAAGTAATTGCCCCCTGAACCTAAAAACTGGTTGGGCCACCCTTAGCAGCAATAACTGCAATCAAGCGTTTGCGATAACTTGCAATGAGTCTTTTACAGCGCTCTGGAGGAATTTTGGCCCACTCATCTTTGCAGAATTGTTGTAATTCAGCTTTATTTGAGGGTTTTCTAGCATGAACCGCCTTTTTAAGGTCATGCCACAACATCTCAATAGGATTCAGGTCAGGACTTTGACTAGGCCACTCCAAAGTCTTCATTTTGTTTTTCTTCAGCCATTCAGAGGTGGATTTGCTAGTGTGTTTTGGGTCATTGTCCTGCTGCAGCACCCAAGATCGCTTCAGCTTGAGTTGACGAACAGATGGCCGGACATTCTCCTTCAGGATTTTTTGGTAGACAGTAGAATTCATGGTTCCATCTATCACAGCAAGCCTTCCAGGTCCTGAAGCAGCAAAACAACCCCAGACCATCACACTACCACCACCATATTTTACTGTTGGTATGATGTTCTTTTTCTGAAATGCTGTGTTACTTTTACGCCAGATGTAACGGGACACGCACCTTCCAAAAAGTTAAACTTTTGTCTCGTCGATCCACAAGGTATTTTCCCAAAAGTCTTGGCAATCATTGAGATGTTTTTTAGCAAAATTGAGACGAGGCTTAATGTTCTTTTTGCTTAAAAGTGGTTTGCGCCTTGGAAATCTGCCATGCAGGCCGTTTTTGCCCAGTCTCTTTCTTATGGTGGAGTCGTGAACACTGACCTTAATTGAGGCAAGTGAGGCCTGCAGTTCTTTAGATGTTGTCCTGGGGTCTTTTGTGGCCTCTCGGATGAGTTGTCTCTGCGCTCTTGGGGTAATTTTGGTCGGCCGGCCACTCCTGGGAAGGTTCACCACTGTTCCATGTTTTTGCCATTTGTGGATAATGGCTCTCACTGTGGTTCGCTGGAGTCCCAAAGCTTTAGAAATGGCTTTATAACCTTTACCAGACTGATAGATCTCAATTACTTTTGTTCTCATTTGTTCCTGAATTTCTTTGGATCTTGGCATGATGTCTAGCTTTTGAGGTGCTTTTGGTCTACTTCTCTGTGTCAGGTAGCTCCTATTTAAGTGATTTCTTGATTGAAACAGGTGTGGCAGTAATCAGGCCTGGGGGTGACTACAGAAATTGAACTCAGGTGTGATAAACCACAGTTAAGTTATTTTTTAACAAGGGGGGCAATCACTTTTTCACACAGGGCCATGTAGATTTGGAGTTTTTTTTCTCCCTTAATAACGTAAACCTTCATTTAAAAACTGCATTTTGTGTTCAATTATGTTATCTTTGACTAATAGTTAACGGTGTTTGATGAGCAGAAACATTTAAGTGTGACAAACATGCAAAAGAATAAGAAATCAGGAAGGGGGCAAATTGTTTTTCACACCACTGTACACGAGTTGTTGTTGGTCTTTCGGCTGCTCCCGTCGAGGGGGTCGCCACAGCGGACCATCCGATCTGCACAACAACTCACCACAGTTTTTACATCACATACCCTTCCTGACCCAACCCTCCCATTTTATCGGGCACCGTATCTGGTGGATTGGGGTTTGGGCATTTGGGTGGGAATCAAACCCGGGCCTCAATCGAGTTGCGTGGCTAGTGATAACTTTCTTTTCGTTTTTGTGAAGCTGCTTTGAGACAATCACTCTTGTTAAAAGCGCCATATAAATAAAATTGAATTGAATTGAACTATAAGTGAGGGTCAGGGGTAAGTTTAGTGCTTAAGGCACTGGACTACAGTTCAGAAGGTCCAAGGTTCAAACCCCATACACACCAAATTTGCCAGTGTTGGGCCCTTGAGCAAGGCCCTTAACCCTTAACTGCTCAGGGCCCGGTTTCTCGATAACGCACACTATTCGCGCGCTAAGAAGACTAAGATATATCTTACGTTAAGTGATAACTTTTCTAAGTGTATTTCTCGAACTGTCTCTTAGGAGTCTTCTTAAGTCGCTGCCTCTTACGTCCGACGTTACGCGGCGCTGTCTACAGTGAAGGTCCTGAATTAGCGGACATCGGTGGCTCTGGAATCGATTTTTCACTCCTTTTTCATGACAGTGTTAAGAAAGACGGCGCTTTCTATGCAAATTAAACATTGCACTAAATTCTTTTAATAGCGTTAATTTCAACATGGGTTAACTTAACAATAACATGCCATAATAGACAAATATATACATTAAATCACCAAACTGTCGCTAATATTTTCATGTAACCTGTGGCGGTGAAACGAACCGGGTTTACAATCATAGCTGATGGACAAACAGCTGATAACACTCTTCACCAGCTTCAGAAACAATGTGAAACATGTCAGTTGTTGGGGTTGTATAGCGCACTTATGGAATGAATACGATGAGATGACAGAGTGGAGGTTTAATACCCCTATCTCACCTACGCGGTTTCGCGCAGGGGCCGTAAGTGCGGTTCATTATGATTCAGCACGAGTTTTGGTGTCATGGTTACGTTAACATTTTACCATGCAGAAAAAAATTAATCATGTTTAACATGCTGAAGCTCGCGGACCTTGTAGATCTTTGCGGACCGTCGGGCAGCCACTCGAGGCGGATCACGGTGCCTAATACCCCTCTCTCACCTGTGTGGTGCCTAATACCCCTCTCTCACCTGTGTGGTGTCTAATACCCCTCTCTCACCTGTGTGGTGTCTAATACCCCTCTCTCACCTGTGTGGTGCCTAATACCCCTCTCTCACCTGTGTGGCCGGACTCATCTCCATGAGCTGCCGCGATTGCCCACGACGTTCCTTTAACGTTCCGCGAAGTTCTGCAAGGTCTGCAAGCTTCCGCGAGGACCAGCAAAAAATTAAACTTTGAATTTTTCACGCGGAAAGATGAAAACGTAATCACAGAGCAAAACCCGTTGTGAATCATGATCAAGCCTACGGCCACAGCGCGAGCCCGCGCAGGTGAGATAGGGGTATAACACACCGCATCTCACAGCGAGTCAAACCGCATAGGTGAATACTGTAGGGGTATTAAACATTACAATCACAGAAACATGAATGGATGTGGGGTTTGAAACTCCCAAGGTTATTTTCTCATTTAACTAAATCAAATTTCATTAAAAATAAAACGTGTCAAAAGAAAAGCCCATAAAGTTATGGATAATGGCTAATGATCAATGAAACATATTTTAAACAGAAAGCAGCGAGCAGCTGGACATCGGGACGGGGAGTGTACAGTAAGTACGACGCGTTGGTCTGGCACGCGCAGGTCTGAGCAGCTCAAGAAGCTCCATAATCTGTTGCCTTGGAAGGCAAAACTTTTTTTTTTTTTTTTTTTAATAACGACCACGGGGAAAATATGAAAAGGGCTGAAGTTTTGTCTAAAGGAAAAAATGTACATGACCCACACGGCTCCACGGACCGCGCCGTCTTCAGTTTAACACAACACCGCGCTGTATCACTGCCTAATTGTTCGCCACCTGTTTAATATTAATAGTGATTGGCAATTTTAATGCATTAGTCACATTATGAAATAGGCTAATTAAAATGACTTTTGAACTGAACGCAAACCTGTGCAGGTGATGCAACTTTCTAGTGCACTATATGCATGAGCATTTCTATGAATACAGGAAGTAAAAAGATAACGAATAGAAGAAAAATTTTAAAAACAAAGCTAAAAGTCACCTCTATTAGTTCTGATATGAAATAAAATAACATTCTTAAACAGGTCTACAGTATATTCCATCATTAATACGACTTTGATAACGTGCCATAATGTGCTTCCATACACCGCTGATTTATAAAGACTGCTGCTCAGTGGCGGCGACTAGCGTCTTGAGCTGAAACTACGCTAAGTATGAGTTAAGGTTGGTCCAGACCATCCTTACGAACGTGTGACTTAGCTAAGAGATACTTAGCGTAAGAACGTTAAGAGAGAGGTTAAGGTACAACTTAAGAACTACTTAGCGATAAGAAGCTTTCGAGAAACCCAGATGTATAATGAGATAAAAATGAAGTCGCTTTAGATAAGGGCGTCGGCCAAATGCTATAAATGTACGTAACAAGCCTCTCACATGTTTCGGTGCCGGATACGGCGCCCGTCATACCTGATGCATTTGTTTCATCATTCTGACAACAGCACTATGTATCTTAAATTAATATTTATTATTCAGATTTAATATACGTCATGCTGTTTTTTGTAATTAGGAAAGTAAAAATCCCACTGCATTGTGTTTTTTCTGTGTATAGGACCATAAATATCTTGTCTTAAATATCTTAAATTGATCTTATCTCAGTCTTGCTAACTAGGCTAAGCAAATCACATGCAGTTGGCCCGTTCTGACAAAGTTAACACTAAAGACCCAAAAATCCTGAAATGTGTTACTGAGTATCTTGTGATGTTCCTACAGTAGGTTCCACTATGTCCACAATTCTGAGCAGTACAACTGTGGGTGGGTGGGGTGAAAGGCGTGTCTTTGGGGCGTGTCTATAATATGACTGAAAGAAGGAGTTTAGTTCAGACCTGTGTTTTTTTTTTTTTTTTTTCTTCAGGTGCTGGATAAATTCTTATACTGTTTTTACATCAGTGGATCCTTCTGAGTCGACTCTCAGGCAGGGTGTCGCTTTACCTGACATCCGGGAATATTTAAACAATATCACAGGAGAGGGAGTGCTGTTGTGTTGAATATCAGCACGGCTGTGATGTTGGCAAAATTACTCATCCATGTCTTTATGGACCTTGCTTTGTGCACTGGTGCGCAGTCATGTTGGAACTGACGTGGGGTTGTTTTTCAGGAGCTGGACTCGGCCCCTTACTTCTAATGAAAGGAACTCTTAATGCCTCAGCACCAATACCAAGACATTTTGTACGATTTCATGCTCCCAAATTCGTGGGAACAGTTTGGGGGACGGCCCCTTACTGTTCCAACATGACTGCGCATGGTCCATAGACGTGAATGAGCGAGTCTGGTGTGGAAGAACTTGACTGGCCTGCACAGAGTCCTGACCTCAACCCGATAGAACACCTTTGGGATGAATTAGAGCAGATGAATGTTACTCAAGTTACATTCAAGCGAATACATTTGGCAATATGTATTATGGCATTAGCTCCTAGTTAATTAAACGGTTCGTAGGCGATTCGGAACGACTTAGAAGCAGTTATTAAGGAGATACGGTGTTGTTAAGGGGAAAGAACGTTATCAGATGTGTTATTTTCTTGTTGAAAGTGCCTCATGATGGGTTTTGGCAGGCAGATGCTCTCTCCTCAAAATTGATCTACTTTCACGCATGCTGTAGCTGATAGTTAGTGATTAACGGTTATTAGTTGAAGTGATATAGATGCTTAGTGATACATATAATTAAACATTCAAGTGGTGTTCAATAATAACACAAACGAGCAGTGAATTTTGTAGTATGTTTTAAGCAGTGGCAGTGTTCACTGAATAATAATGAACCGTTTACCTGTATTGCATCTATGACTTACCAAAACTTAGATTAGGTTACAGATTGATTCCAGTTTGAGGTTCAACAGACATCTGATTAAAAAATTGAAAGAGAGATTTCCTGTAAGCCTGTTTTGTTTTCATAACGCATCTTGAAAAAATTTAGGACTATGGAAGGTTTAGTACAGACTGTTCCTTTATAGGCTGCTTTAATAAGGTGCTGTATTTATGTGTGTGTGTGTGTGTCAAAGAAATGGAGAGAGGAGGGAGATGGAGAGAACAATATGTGATAACCAGCTGGAGTGTTTTATAAATCTGAGTGATTTAGCAAATGACCTCATCTCTCTGCTCTCCGATTGGACGAGGCCTCTGCCTCTCAAGATTGTGCTTAAAGACAGGAAGAACCACACACCACACACACATAGGCAGGTAGTGGTAGGGGTGTGTGTGTGAGAGTGTGTTGGAGAGTGGACGAGCCAGAGCGGACGTCAGCACTGTCACCGTGGTAACGCTCGATGTTGAGAGCTGCTCGGTTAGAGGCGCGTGGGATGCTGTGCAGCTGTGACATCATCCAGGAAAACAGCTTCCTGTCCAGCTCAACACACACACACACACATTCAGAGAGACCATGTAGTTATTTCCCTCCACAGTATCATTATGAAGGACAGGATAGGAAACAGCTAAGAGTTATGGAGGAACATCTTTACCATCTCTGATGAACGTTTAAGACATCACCTCGTTAGTGGATTACAAACCTAGTAATTATACACGGTGGGCTTTTCAGAAATGATGTGTTTGTGCTTGTGTGTGTGAGAAGGAGGTTAAGAATATTCATTGAACACGTTTGTCGGATGTCACAGATTTCTGTAAATAAAACTTTCTCTATTGTTCGCAGTGAAGAGACGTTTTATTGGCTTTAGTACAGTACAGTACAGTATGTATATTTCACCTGACAACCTGTTAAAGGATGAACATGTATTTTATTCATTGAATAAAACAGAAATTTACCAACCATTAGTCACTTTTGACTGAATAAATAGATTAAATCAATTTATAGCCAGATTTAACATTTGCTTCTGTTATCGTTTATGCACTTATGCAGCTATAACCAGTTGCTCCCTCACCAGCCTCTATTTCTTTTACGTCTTCATTCACAAAATCCAGCTTGTCATTTTATCAGGAAAGCACAAGGCCTATGTTGAAAAAAACTAAAACCAAGTTTTCAACTATACTCTACCTCTGAACAGTTAATCAAATCCGGGACTTCTGCTTTGTAGACACAAAACTTACCACTGAGCCATCAATGCTACAGAGACTCCCTAAATATCATATATAGTACTGCCTGGCTAAAAAGTCCAATTATTGTCTTCCATCAAGCAATGATAACCTTACAATGGGGCTAAGAATGGTCTGATGCATTATTAATAAAAATTATTATTAAAAAAAAAACAGGAGGGATAGAGCAGAACATCAAAAGAAACATGACATGAAAAATCAGAGATCACTTAAACGCTTGGTGAAGTTGCATCATAAAAAAAGAAAAAAATGGACAGTAGAAATGTTTAATACGTAGACACATTTGCACACACACTGCTTATAGAAAACTTCCAATCCGATTTTGTGCACTTTGACATGACCTTGGTTAAATTATAATTTCAGAAAGAATAACATACGATATTAAAATTTGTCTTGCAGCATTTCAGAATCGATAAATTAGCAGATATAAAGTATAATATTAATACATTTCAAACACTGTTAGTTCCAAAGCGCATTAATAAAAAAAAAGAAAAATTTGATAAATTTGAATGGGAAAAAAAACTAATCATAGACAGCACTAGTAGTCACTTCATACACGAATAATATGGAGAGCACGAATTCCCAAGTTAGAGTGATTGGCCATAACGTTAACATTAAACAGGTGAATTGAATATCACTGATGGACACTTAATTACAGTTAAGTATTCATGTACAAATAATTAATACAAAATATTTTTAAAAAGAAAGAAATAAAAGAAATTAACCTGCAGTTTACCTTTGAAAAGAACGTGGCTGATCTTCAACGAGAGAAGAAGGAGGTGGAGGAGGGGGGCTACTGTGTAGGACGATTTTCACACACACACAAACATACACACACACACACTAACGAATTAGCAGTAACGGAATCACTGCTCTCTGACAGAGAGTCTCTGTTGGCAAACTGGAACTTTTAATAAGGAACCTCTTGACACTTGATGTTTCCTCCTTTTGAGTATTTGGAAAAATTTAAATACACTGAAAATGTGACATTGCGTTGTTGTTAAACAGATTCTTTTTTCTTCACGAGGGCCGTTGTTGCAGTACAGTTACTAACGGACAGTCACTACACTTGGACACAAAACAAAATACAAATAAAATGTTTTACATGTGCGCACACACACATAGTCACAATGCTATAGTAAACAGTACATGCACACACAGATGTTAACTATACGAGTGAGGCACACACTGAGACCGAGCATGAGAGGCGATTACCCACAATTCCACAGCGCGAGAAAGAGAAAAACCATTGGCTCAGTTGTGATCACATGACACTCGGCAGACAAAGATCATATATCAAGACCTCGCTCGTTCATCAAGTTAAAATTTATTTTTAAATTTTGCTCATCTTGCAAAACACTCACAGACCAAGTTACTCGCAATCCAAGGTTTCACTGTATCAGTAACCTGGTTACAGGACCATGGGTGCCCTAGGCTCAACCATCATAGTGGGACCAAATAACAATAGTCAAAATGATAGAAAGGCCCCACTCTGCAACCCACAGGTCCCCAAAGGTTCTACTGCCAACATCCACAGCTGCCCTGGTGACACAACGGGAACCCAAACCTAGGTGGTTTTAATATTAAATGTTTTAACCGGAGTTTATGGAAATTATAGAAGATTCATTTCTAATGTTTAAGCCTCTGGAGACAGTGTTATGATCTGAGGTTGCTTCAGATGCTCAGATCTAGATTCAGCAACGTTATGTGGCAATAAAAATTAAGTCAGCTGACGACCTGAATGTACTGAATGACCAGATTATCACATCTACGGAGTTTTTCTTCTTTGATGTAACAGGTATATTCCAGCCCTCGAATTGTGAAAGAGTGGTTTTGGGAACATGAGGAATCATTTTCAAACATGAAAATCTTTGGAACCTGTTTAGTTCAGGATCTCGGGCCAACAGTTAATGCAACTCTGTACAGAAATTGTTGTATTGGCGAATACGTACCTAAATTCAGTCCAATTAAATATTTGAGTGTGCGCCCTTTGCTTTTGGACAGGAAGCCCATTGCGGGGACACAAATTGTCAAAACAAGCTCTTTGTCCAAAAGAAGTAAAAAAAGAAAAATGAGTGTCATCTCAAATTTGTTATTTTTGAGACAGAAATGAATTGTGTGTGTGTGTGTGTGTGTGTGTGTGTGTGTGTGTGTGTGTGTGTGTGTGTGTGTGTGCACATGCGCGTATGACTCAGTTATAGGTTAGTTGCAGCAATGTTATCAGCAGACTTGAATAGCTCCAGAGCTAAAGGCTAATGGAACTGGCAGACGCACTGCAGGGAGACGAGGACACACACACACACACACACACACACATGCGTGCCGCAGATACACACTTTCCTCATTTCCATTCCCTGCTCACTCACATGGCTCTAGCCCTCTTCAGATTTAATAGAAAATGCACGGCGATGTTTAAGTGCGGAAACAGTAAGAGGTGAAAACTGTAATTATTGCAATTAGAAGGATGCATCCATGATTTAAAAAAAAAATAAAATTCAATTAAGCTTTTTTCCTGCCTCTTTACCGGATAAGCTCAGTTTAATAACATTAAATACAGCTATCATTCTCAGTAACAAAACATCAACTTGCATAAATAATGTTCAATGTGCAGCTCATTGTTAGGAAGTGATTTTCTAGACGTCACCACGCAGATCAGACCTGAGCAGTTTCTTTATTTTACATTTTTTTGGCTCATTACACAAAACTGGCTGGACAGATTTTTATGCAACTTTTCCAGTATTTAGATCTCTGCCTGAAGTTTAACCTGCACCATAAGTGAAATCAAAATGTAGAGTAACAGCGATGCTATAAGCAGTTATGTGTCAGATTTAATAACTTACTTTAAATTAAGCGACTAATGCGCTACTGTCTCAATGCAAACAAACACCTGCACGTGTAGATATGGATTAGAAAAGCTAAACTGAATATTCTTACTGGGATTAGTTCATATTTAATAAATAATGAACTATAATGAAACGATGTATTTGTTAATGATTTTGTTGTTGTTAGAAATGCCCCATGATTGTGTAGAGACGTGCACATGGGCTTCAGTCACTTCATGTTCAGATGCTCTACATTTCCTCTAGATGAGAGACAGAGAAAAAGAGAAAGAGTCAGAGTGTGTGTGTGTGTGCGTCTGTCTCATGCCGTTAATGTTCTGTATGTATGTATGTGTGTGTGTGTGTGTGAGAGATTTTTTCCCTTCCTTTCAGTGTGTCATGTTGCTTTTAACTCTCAGCTGAGACGAAACTGGGCCACAGTATCACAGACTCGGTAAATGTAGACACGTCACTGGGAGACGCTCTGAGATTCAGTCCTGAACGTCTCGTTTAATCCACATGTCTTGGGTATATATCTGTTAACTCGTTTCAACTCGTTTCAGTACAAATAGATAACGCTGTAATATCCATGCAGGAAAAGTTCACACCACTACACTTGTCTCATAAATGGGGAATTTAAATGTTTGTTTTTTTTTAAATAAAAACAACAAGGCGATGTGATGGGATGCAACCGGACATCACTTCACATTTGATCTTTTTCTAATAGGAAATGTTATTATTCTGCTACATTCTGATCAGAATAAACAAACAAAGTTATCATTTAGCTTAAACTCGCTTAAAGGTTCCATTATTTTCCTATTTGTTTAACAAGTTAACACAGATCTCAGAGCAACCACAAAGTCTCCATTAGCAATGTCAATAACATTGCTGGGAAAGTAGAAGCGAACATGGACGTATATAGTGTATATAGTGATGAAATGACGGGAAAAACAAGTCCAAGGCCAGACATGAACTAGCACCTGGTTCACTTTAGAGGAAAAAGGGCTTGTGTGTGTGTGTGTGTTAATTGCCTGAATAGAATGAAATACAATTCAGATAATGCATTCAGATAATGCATTTATATATATATCTCAGACTCCTACTCTGAACATGCCATTTCAGTGTCTATGTAAATGACCTACTGCTGTGCCACGCCCCTCCAGATCTTCTTATATGATGTCATATTAGGGGGGGGGGGAATCTTATTAGCTCGTTTAAGCCACAAAAAGAAAGACAAAAAACATGGATTTGTTTTCCTCATGCTTTTTGTGTATCACGTACATGAACACTGGAGACAATCGTCTGAAAGTCTAACAATGACTATTATTGTGAATAATGGAGCAGCTATAAACTATAAACTTCCCCCATCAGCCTCATTTTTCATGAGACAAAAATCCAGCTTGATATATTTAAACGTGAAAAACTCATCTGTTCTGAAACTTTTCCTGTTTGCCTTTGAAGTTCTGAAATACACATTTTCTCACCTTTTGCTTTGATCCCGTGAAGCTGCTTTGCGACAATGACATGTGTTAAAGGCGCTATACAAATAAAATTGAATTGAATTGAAAAGTCCTAAAACTTGAGACTCCTTCCAGAAATGTTCTCCTCACAGGAAAAAAAAAAAAATCATTACATCATTTTACAATTACTCTCCTTTTAAACTTTGCTTATGCGCTGAAGTAATTGTCACAAAGTCATTACATCATTCTGATACTCCGAGAGCGCTGACATGTTAGAAGACATAATATATAAGACATAATATACATATTCATCAACAGAACAGAGCTGGGATTTAACCTACTGTAGATGCGCTTATATTGATGGAAAGCAGCCGAATATAATATGTTATGAAATGTGTATATAATCTGCTCCCTGTGCAAAATCAGATCCGGTCCAGTTCCCGTTAGTCTGAAAGTCATGTTGTAAGATTTTTTAAAAAAATTTGTCTCGGTGGTGTAATTATCTCAGATTTTTCAATCTGTGTTCTCCTCTTCAATTACACACACACACACACACACACTCTCTCTTTTATTCGTGCGTACAGGGTATTAATTAAGATCTTAATCATGGAGACGTGGCTCCTGGCTCTCTAAAGACTTAACACACACACACACACACACACACAGAGAGAAAGAGTTATATAACAGTGACTGATGAGGGCTCTGGAGAGACTCAGAGATAAGTGGACAGAGAAAATAGCTTTTAAACTGAGGAAATAAACATAATTTCTCACAATAACCATGATGGCGGTGTGGTGGAGATGCCGGACACGCTAATGCACAAGAGGGCTAAGAGTCGAGATGCTGTGAAAAGCGTACTACACGCCACTTTATAATAGCATGCAAAACTGGTTTTGCATTTATATTTTTCGAAAAATGCTAAACACTTTGACTTGTCACGTGACAGCAGAGTAACACTGCAAAAAGGGACTTGAACTGATCTCCTGGAGTTTTAAACAAAATGATGGAGGGGGAATAAATAATCGTGGTTGTATTTCCTGCAGATGGTAGCGTTTTGATAGTAAGTGAAGGTCTGGTTGTTGGCCTGACTGGTTGGAGCTGACAGGAACGCTACAGTCGGTCAAATAATCACTCTTTACAACCGTGTTGAGCAGTAAAGCATCTCAGAACGCAGAACATGGCAAGCTGTATAAGGTACAGTACGAGAGCGCATCAGGTTACGGTCCTATCAGTCTCATACAGGCTCATCGAAAGTCGACTGTTGAAGATGGTGTACTGGTTAGCACTGTTGCCTTGCACCTTCAGGGTCTGGGGTCGATTCCCGGCCAGGATCGATTCCTCCTGCCCCTGTGTGCATGGAGTTTGCATGTTCTCCCCGTGCTTGGTGGGTTTCCTCCGGGTACTCCGGTTTCCTCCCACAGTCCAAAGATATGCAGGTTAGGCTAATTGGAATTCCCAAATTACCCGTAGTGTAAGAGTGTGTGTATGTGTGTGTGCCCTGTGATGGATTGGCATCATGTCCAGTATGTACCCTGCCTCGTGCCCTAAGCCCCCTGGGATAGGCTCCAGCCCCCCGCGACCCTGAATACAGGATAAAGCACTATAGATGATGAGTGAGTGAGTGTACATGGGGCGTTCAAGTCAAACCGAGACTTTTGATCTTTATTTCTCTATATAACCCCCTGCTACACTAATGCACTTCCCATCTCGGTAGAACATTTTCTCAGAGCCTTGAATGGTCTGCCTTGGTCTGAAACGCTGGCCTCCCAGGAACTCCTTTAATGTGAAAATAGTTTGGAGTGATATGTATGGGGGACTTAACGAAAACTTCCAGTTAAGTACCTGTAATAAGCAAGTGGTGTCACTGAATGATCATGTGTACGGATCCCACAGACTGATGCGTCTCCATCAATAAATCCGACGGTCCACTCACTGAATGGTCACGACATCGAGTGTCATTCACGGACGTACGGTCCTCTTTAAAATCATTCAAATGTTCTACTGCGCCTGAAGTCTTCAGTCTCGAACAAGAAATATCACTATAAGTGCCAGTTTGACTTGAACACTTGAAAAAAAAGCCTTATCATGTTTCCCTGGATGCAAGGCAGCGCTCCTGCCGGCCCTGGTCGTAAAATCGCCTTTACCTCATTTCCTCCTTCGACAGCCGAACACCGCCATATAAACAGATGTTAGCATTTAGAGGTAACGCGTTTATCCGGTCCTGCCCGTCTCATCGGGTGTGACGTCCAGTGACGCAGGACTCGTTAAGACCAGAGCTGTTGAATGTCTTCGAGTAATACCAGAAGCCTCTGTGGAAAATCCTCCAGCTGAGGACAGGCTCAGGGCCGAACAGAGCCTGTTTTTACTCTCAAACCTGGTTTTGATTTGTGCTTCCAAAAATAACCATGAGGACGACCTGGAATCAATGCTGCACTATTCACTAATGTGTGGAGGAGAAAAGATATGCACTGAGGTGTGTGTTCTCACTGTGTTCATGTGTGTGTGTGTGTGTGTGTGTGTGTGTGTGTGCGCAGTACTGATTGCATTACAGGGTTTTTTTTTCTCTCTTTCCGTCTGAATCAGCTTTCTTTATACTCACACACACACACACACACCTTGTTTTACCATGCTTGTGAGGACATTTTATTGCCTTTAATATTAATGCAGCAAAGATGTGACTAGATCTAAATCTGATTTTAATTTCACTTTAAACTGAACAGAAACTTTTTGGCTTTTTGGTTTAGTTCAGGAAATATGTTTTTCCTTATGGGGACCCATCAGATGGTTAAAAATATTATATTGTATTTTGCTGACATTGCCATCATTTTCAGGACATTTTGTCTCCACTAAAATTTTTAAACATGATATACGAAGAAAAGAAAAAAAAAAACACGGCTATTGACTTTGGTACTTCGTGTCCTCTTTGACTTTGTATTCCTTGGCTCTGTGTCCGACTAACAGTGCAGATGTTATTGTGTTATGTTTTGTGTTATACAATGCCACCATGGTGTGAACGTGTGTGAAATGCTGCTCCGATCTTAGTCGCAGCACTTCGAGTGGAAAAACTTTGAGAGATAGAGTGCCAAACGACTGAATGCAAACAATTATTTTAAGAAAACTACCTTAAAATAAAATGTACACAACAAACACATTAGCGCATATAATTTTGGACTGACACTATGAGGCCAATGGTGGTTAGCACTGTTGCCTTGCACCTCCAGGGACCGGGTTTGATTCCCCTCTTGGGGTCGCCTTGCATGGAGTTTGCATTTTCTCCCCATGCTTGGTGGGTTTCCTCCAGGTACTCCAGTTTCCTCCGACATGCAGATTAGGCTAATTGATGTCCCCAAATTGCCCGCACTGTGTGAATGTTTACCGGAGAAAATGGGAATAAATACAACAATAATCACCATTGACCTCCACGGTCCTATTTGGACTACAGAGGTTCCTAAATGGATGGATGGAATATTTATGTTATTGTGATCCATACATATTAACACTCTCAGCATTTAAGGCAAACAAATCTTAATGCACACCAATCAATGAAGTGTGCCCTTGTACACAAGTACTTGTCAAGAGCTACAATTATCCATATCATAAGGGTCACTAGTGTAAGTGTGTGTGTGTCCTCAATGTGACACAGGGTGCATCTGTTTCTGAATCAAATTCTACAATCGAAAGCCAAAGGCTTGTTTTGGTTTGAACATTTACGACTTTTGGTTTTAGTTTTTGTCCAATCAGGTTTGATGCAGAATAACAGAACACAGTTATGAGAGTAAAAACGATACACTAATGAATTTATGGACACCTTCAAGGTAGAAGGTTTTCTCAGTAAGTTCGGACTGCCTTCACGGCTGAAACGCTGTCCTCCCAGGAACTCCTTTAAAGGTCCAAATGTGTGGAAATGGCTTGGTGCAAGGTCAGAACTGTACGGGGGATATAGCAATAACTCCCAGCCAAGTTCCTGTAACGCGCAAGTGGTGTTGGTGAATGATTGTCTGTACAGTCCAACTAACAGTGCAAAAAAAACGTCACTTATGCAAGTTGGCGACAAGTTATCCGTTGATTTTTTGAAGGATCAGGCGTCTACTTGCAGAATGTTCACGGGAACGACTGCAGTGGGCTCCAAGCAGTTCAGCCAGGATCGCCATTCGATTCTTTAAAACGTTTGCACCATTCGAACATTTGATTACAGCTTTACAGTTTTACGCCTTCATTACCTATAAATGCCATCAGGTTCTGGTTTGACTTGAACGACCTTCATACTGTGTTTGCGTCAAATTCTTTGAGAATATAATGCCTCTTTTCCACTGCATAGAACGGCACGACACGGTTCAGTTCAACTCACTTCGGTTCGGCGCAGTTTGGCTCGGTTTGCGCTTCCACTGCAGTGTAGTAACGCTTTAGCGTGGGCGGGATTACTCACACGCGCGGCGCCGCTACTGCCCTGACATCATCGTAAACGTGCCACAAACAAACACACAGCAATGGAGCATATCGACGGCATGGTGTTCTTCATTCTCGACATGTGGATGTTTTTAACAGCGAGACGAAGGAGTTTGTTTCAAAAGAGGCCGACGGTTAATACAAAAAGGTGCGTGCGATCCTTCTCTGGCTGTTCTAAATATATCAGTTCTGGTGACGATATTCTCCGGGTAATCAGTGACCAGCCGTGTTTACACGTCACGTTTTGGTAACGGTTCGGTGCGCTTGGAACCTCGGCTGAGGTGGTACTAAAAAAAGGACCAGGTACTATGTACTGTTCCCAGTGAGTAGAACTGAACCGTGTCGTGTCGTATGCAGTGGAAAAGCGCCATAAGTATTCATTCATTTCTGGCCTCCCAGGAACTCCTTTACGGTATTTAGAATTACTTGCACATGTTAAGGTGGTAATATGTCATTTTTAGAGGTTCAACACAGTTTGATGCTTCTGTAAAAAACCTGAGGACTAGGTTTGTCTGGTCCTACGTAGCCATTAACCATGCCATTCGTACCAGCTATTGGTGCCATGAACCAGATTTCTAGCTTTCACTCCAGGGTCTGGATCTTCTCATCACGAAACATAAGCAAGAACCACTTAGGTTCACTGGAACACACTGTTTGACTGGCACTCAACCACCAGTCTTTTCCTGTAGCTTGTTTACATACTCGCGATGGAATGTCTTTCCTCACCATTAATTTATTTGGACTAACTTTCAAAGATGGGATGATGTCAACTTCTTCAGTCAAGTGATTATACAGTGGTCTGAAAAGCCAACGCTCAAAAGCTTTTTGCTTTCACGTTGGAAAAGGTACACGGCAGTCACGTTGCTGCTTTCAGATATTGAAACTTGTAGCATGCTAAGGTCTCAACGCCACTGAGAAACAAGAAAGAATGTAGCTCCATGCTAGCAAAATTAGAACCCAAAGCTAAGAAAACTAGCTATGCTAATCAAACACATTTGGAATTTGTATAACAATGGTTATCTTTATATAGTATGTTTTTGGCCACAGACGTGTATCGGTGCAGTAAGTGAGAAGTGAACACGTGGGAAAGAAATTCTGAGTCTATATTTAAAGGCAACACTTTGAAATTATAGGTCAGGAGACATTTCAGAGAGAGCGAGAGAGAGGGAACAGTGCAGTGCGTCAAGACAATAAACACTGTGATGCAGGTGAGTAATTGCAGGAAGTCTGACAGACTCTGTGTCATTAACACACACACACACACACACACACACACACACACACACAGAGCTGGAACCATATTTTCATCCATTCATGAGCCACGCAAACACTTTTCACTAATTATGGATAATTGTTTCACTAATCATAAGCTTCGGTAAAATGGATGAAATTATGCTCATTTTTCCCCTCTTCATTTTCATACTTTCTCTGATTTTCACTTGTAGTTTATGTTGTGTTTTGATTTTCATTTGTAATTTATGATGTGTTTTTATTTTCACTCGTAGTTTATGTTGTGTTTTGATTTTCACTTGTAGTTTATAACATTTTGATTTTCATTTGTAATTTATGTTGTGTTTTTATTTTCACTTGTAGTTTATTTTGATTTTCACTTGTAGTTTATAACATTTTGATTTTCATTTGTAATTTATGTTGTGTTTTGATTTTCACTTCTAGTTTATGTTGTGTTTTGATTTTCACTTGTAGTTTATGTTGTGTTTTTATTTTCACTTGTAGTTTGTTATTTTGATTTTCACTTGTAGTTTATGTTGTGTTTTGATTTTCACTTGTAATTTATGTTGTTTTGATTTTCACTTGTAGTTCATGTTTTGTTTTGATTTTCACTTGTAATTTATGTTGTTTTGATTTTCACTTGTAGTTCATGTTGAGTTTTGATTTTCACTTGTAATTTATGTTGTGTTTTGATTTTCACTTCTAGTTTATGTTGAGTTTTGATTTTCACTTGTAATTTATGTTGTGTTTTGATTTTCACTTCTAGTTTATGTTGTGTTTTGATTTTCACTTGTAGTTTATGTTGTGTTTTTATTTTCACTTGTAGTTTGTTATTTTGATTTTCACTTGTAGTTTATGTTGTGTTTTGATTTTCACTTGTAGTTCATGTTTTGTTTTGATTTTCACTTGTAATTTATGTTGTTTTGATTTTCACTTGTAGTTCATGTTGAGTTTTGATTTTCACTTGTAATTTATGTTGTGTTTTGATTTTCACTTCTAGTTTATGTTGAGTTTTGATTTTCACTTGTAATTTATGTTGTGTTTTTATTTTCACTTGTAGTTCATGTTGTGTTTTGATTTTCACTTGTAATTTATGTTGTGTTTTGATTTTCACTTCTAGTTTATGTTGTGTTTTGATTTTCACTTGTAGTTTATGTTGTGTTTTTATTTTCACTTGTAGTTTGTTATTTTGATTTTCACTTGTAGTTTATGTTGTGTTTTGATTTTCACTTGTAGTTCATGTTGTGTTTTGATTTTCACTTGTAATTTATGTTGTGTTTTTATTTTCACTTGTAGTTCATGTTGTGTTTTGATTTTCACTTGTAATTTATGTTGTGTTTTGATTTTCACTTGTAATTTATGTTGTGTTTTGATTTTCACTTCTAGTTTATGTTGTGTTTTGATTTTCATTTGTAATTCATGTTGTGTTTTGATTTTCACTTGTAGTTCATGTTTTTATTTTCATGTCATTAATGTTGAGTTTTTATTTTTCCTTGTAGTTTATGTTGTGTTTTTATTTTCTCTTCGTAGTTCATGTATATTTTTTTTCACATGTATGTCATGTTGCATTTTTATTTTCACATGTAGTCTGTAATGTTTTTATTTTCACTTGTAGTTTATGTTTATTTTTAAACAAAGTTCATGCTGTGTTTTTATTTTTGTAGTTCAGGTAGTCTTTTTTAATTTTCGTTTGTAGTTTTATTTTCCCTTGTAGTTCATGTTGTGTCGATCATTTTCGCTTGCAGCTCATGTAGTGTTTTTATTTTCGCTTGTATTTTTTTAGTTTTTAGTTTTTCTTATAGTTTGTTGTTTTTATTTTTACATGTACTTCATGTTTTTTTCTTTTGTCATGAACTTCATGTTGAATTTTTCACATGTACTATAGTCTGTACTGTTTTTATGTTCACTTGTACAGTAGTTTATATTGTGATTTATGCTTATTTTCATTTTATTTTCACATAATTTGTTTTTTTATTTTAACATTTAACCTGTGTTGTGTTGTTCAGTTGTAGTTTATGTATTTAGTTTGTTTCCATGTGTAATTTATTGTTATTTTTACACATAGCTATGTTGTTTCTATTTCACATGTAGTATATGTTTTTTCACAGCATTTTCTCTCATCGTTTTTTTTTTTTTTAAGCTTTACTTTTCCACATGTAGAAAATACACTGGGTGTATTTAAAAAAGTTCTTAATTCCTTTTTATGTGGGCTCACATATTGTTCACACTATTTTGTTTTATAGCATAATATGTTGAAGTGCAAAGTCACATGTTTTTCACATGATCACAGTGCAGCTGTCGAAATGAATAACAGTCCTTTCTGCAGGATGTTTTAATTAACACATTTGTGAAGCATAATTAAAGCACTAAATCTGAAGAAAAAAAATGCAAGGCGATAGTGCTAATCCCGGAGCCACATGTCTCTCGCGTCTATGTCTTTCTGCTGTTCTTGTTGTTATTAAAGCTGTTATTCTGTCATTTTATCCAGCGTAGTGGAGCAGTACAGTTAAACCAATAATTCCAACATGATTTATTTACGCATGTGTGGTCAGACCAACACAAGCGTACCTACGGTATTCTTCTCTCGGGAAAAGATGTCCATCAGGTACAAATCTATGGCTTAATTTTTAAGCGACTTTAACTCAAGTAATGAACAAACACACCAGAAAATGTTTTATATTAACTTTAATTGATCCCCCACAGCTGCCCATAGACTTCCCTTATGAGAGAGTTTTACTGTAAGTAAATAGTTTTTCTGTTCTTTTTCCAGTAACATGTTAAGCTGATATGTTTGTGATCATTTCTACACAATAGATGTTGCAAAGGAGGTATAAAGGACACAGGAATTCTCCTGTAATGGACAAAAATTTTGCTTCTTTCTTTGACAATATGAGCATCTCCCTGGAGCACGCTGGTGTTCTGGCGTCCCTTTTTTTTTTAGGGAACAATTTGGTTTTTCGGCGAGTCTCCATGGAAACACCATTACAGCCAGCATGACTAAGCATCAGCAAGACCCAAAAACCAGCGGTTGGTGATGGACCGACACAGACACAGCCACCAGAATGGATGCCCTCTGATCGTGATCGTGCAGCTGCATTGAACATCAGGAGTCTCTCTTTGTGTAAAAACAACAAAAAAAGATTTGTCTTCCCGAAAACCCCAATTATAAATCACTCAATGCTGAAAGTGGAAACAGGGAACTTCTGCGACACCGGAAAAACACACACCCTTCCTTTACATGTGTGTGTTTGAAGGCCCGGTCAGTCCATTAGGCTCAACATTTAAACGACTGCCGTGCCAGACGCCACCATTAGTACAGTTGCCATGAGACCATGGAATATTCTTGGAACAATGAGAGACAGAGAGGGAGAGATCAGGTGTGATCTGGTGGAGTGAGACGTCTTATCTTGCCATCATCTGAGCTCTGAGGTCATACGGTACCTAATGGAGACATTAGTGCAGCAGTGACCGAAACAAAAACATTAGTCCTATCGAACCCGAACACTCATACAGTCCTAACCCTATCAAACCCTAACTCTAGATTAGAACAGATCCTACTGGTACAAAAAGCTGCATCGTTGCATATAGTAAATGAGTTCTGCGTTATATTTGAGCTTCTACACAGTGAGTGAAGTAAAAATAAATCCGGTGTTGTGAAAGCACACCCTGAGAACTGATGATTTTTACACTAAGTCTTCCACGTGTTCTCACTCTGTGCCGTGCCACTTCTGCTTCTGCTACACAAGCACAAGGTAACTTATTGTAACCCCGAGAACCTGAAACAAAGCATCTGTTGTTTCTCTAACGCAGAAGGCGGGAGGTTTGTGTTTTAATAGGAGGAAAAGTTTCTACGTGTGGGTTTATGACACCAGCCATTTAAAGCCCTTTAAGAGGGTCAAAGTGCACAAATAGGCATGTGTTTGTGTGTGTGTGGGTGTGTGTGTGTTTGCATAAAGTTCAAACAGAACCTTGAAGGCCAAATGGTATGAATGGTGGTCCAGTTCCAGAGTTTTCTTTGTACATAAACCTGCGATGCCAAAATACACGTCTCACACCAGCTGCACACACACACACACACACACACACAAACACACACACACACACTGAGATGTAGAGTCTCCGTCACAGTCTCGAAGCAACACTGACTTCTTTTCAGTATTGTAGAGGGTTTGAGCTGGTCTGTAGTCATGGTAGTGTGTAAGAACTCTTCAGGTTCAACATCACTTAGAGTTTAAGTGGCAACGCTGAAGTTCCGCCGGAATCCTGTCGATTTCACTCTGAGTAACTTCCACGGTTTAATGAACATGAGCTCTCAACAACATCCAGTAATTCACATTCATTTAAATATATAAAAGAATTTTATTAAAAAAAAAAAAAAAGTTTCCCGATTTGTCCAATTCCTCCCCGTCACTAGGGGGCTCTCACATTAAAGCTACCACTACCACTCAGTCAGGAGGGGCGAAGATTATCACGTGATCCACGTGACGCTGGCCGACCGCATCTTTTCGAACTGCTCGCTCACGCACCGTTGGGGGCGGAGTAACACACTGTAGAGTCGGCCAATCAGCTCACTCTAGACCTCCGGCTGCAAGAGGTTACAGCATCACCCGGGAATCAAACTTGCGATCTCCGGATGATGATAGGGCGAGCGCTTAGAATTTAATTAAACTTTTACATACTTTTTACCGGAAGTTAAACCTGTGCCATGAATGAAATCTTGTTTAACATCCCATTTCAGACATAATTCCCCTTTCCTGTTATAATAAGCTCCACTCTTCCGGGAAGACTTTCCACTAGATTTTGGACTGCAGATGTGGGGATTTGTGATCATTCAGTGACACCGAGCATTAGTGAGATCAGAGCCGATGTTTGGGCCTCTTAGATCCAGTGAAGGAAATCGTAATGTGACTTTCTGCAAAGACATTTGTGTTAATTAAGGTCCATGAATGACAGTGACGAACCTCACACCGCTTCCTGTACGTGTTTTGTTCTGTGTATTTTCAGTGTGATCACGACACAGAGGTAGCATTCTTGACCCATTGACCCATGAGTCGATCGCATTAAACAGCCGGATATGCAGTGACGTCATCCGTTCAGCTCCTGTCTGGCTTCGAAGGTGAAGGAGGTCAGACTGTATTTAATCATGAGATGAGCTTCTTCCAGGAAGCCACTGAAGAAAAACATTGAGGTTTCAACATTTGGAAAGATTTTTTTCTTTCAAACCTAATCTTCTACATCTGTATTGTATGCATGATTAACATAGACAAGAATTTTCCAGTATTGAGAAAATAGTTAAAAAAAAAAATACAAAAAATATTCGCGTAATGAGTTGTGTGTGTGTGTGTGTGTGTGCGCCAGTACAAAAAAATTGCACTCCATGCATCACGCATAATCACGCATGCATTACAGAGATTAGTTTCAAAGCCACTGGAAAATTCCATGAATACTCAATTTCAAGTTTTTTTTCCTTTTAACCCATATTTACAAAAAAAAAGAAAGAAAAAATCCCTTTGTGGCTTTTAAACAATGTTTAATTCATGTTATACCAAACCCTGCTGAATTCATGCATCTGATTGGTCAGAAGGTGTTGATTAATTTTTTATAATTGGGTCACCAACTGTAATAAAGACTATAATTCAATAACATCTATATAGTATTAATATTGTCGTTCTAATAGATTATTGATTATTGATTATTGATAACAGATTCAAAATCATTATAATTTTACCAGGAGAAATATATAATCAGCTGCATGTGGCATAGAGGTTAGCACTGACCACCAGGGTCGAGGTTCGATTCCCGAAGTTCTCCCCGTGCTTGGTGGGTTTGGCTAACTGCTGTTCCAAAATTGCCCGTAGTGTTTGTGTGAAATGTGATGGATTGGCAACCTGTGCAGGGTAACTCGCCTCGTACCCAAAGACTCGGGGGATAGAGTGCAGACATTTAGGCATTTAGCAGACGCTCTTATCCAGAGCGACTTAAATTTTTATCTCATTATACATCTGAGCAGTTGAGGGTTAAGGGCCTTGCTCAAGGGCCCAACAGTGGCAACTTGGTGGTTGTGGGGTTTGAACCTGGGATCTTCCGAACCGTAGTCCAATGTCTTAACCACTGAGCTACACCTGGCAGACCCTGTGCAGGATAAGAAGATGAATGATGGAATAAAAGATAGAATCATTAATATGCTGATGTTTTATCTGAGATGATATTTACTTAACTGGTCTCTAGTGTCAGAGCTTTAAAACAGTCAGCAGGTTTTCTACTACAGGAAAGTCATCAGGACGGGTGAGTTTATGCTAATTAAGCAACATGACATCAGCCCTTTGGTCAGAGTTGGCAAACGCATTGTTAGATTTTTATGTTAGTTTTTTTTACTTAATTTGGTAGTTATTTAATAAATATGTACAATGATGTGTATTTGTTTGGTTTATTTCAGTTTATTTTAGAGCTAGAGCACTATTTCAGACTCTTGCACAGCTGTATGTAAAGAACTGTATATTTAAAAATGTGGTCTTATATACTCAGCAAAAAAAGAAACGTCCTCTGACTGCAGTGCATCTCCTCCTCATGGACTGGACCAGATTTGTCAGTTCTTGCTGTGAGATGGAGGGATTGTGTGTTCCTGGTGTGACTCGGGCAGTTGTTGTGTCCATCCTAGGATAACAACATCCTTGAAGAATTTCAGTCAGGTTTCAGGCCCCATCATAGCACAGAAACTGCACTAGTTAAGATTACAAATGACTTGTTTTTAGCTTCAGACCAAGGCTGCATCTCATTGCTAGTCCTGCTCGATCTTAGTGCTGCATTCGACACTATAGATCATAATATTCTCATAGATCGCTTACAAAATTATATAGGTATTCAGGGACAGGCACTAAAATGGTTTAGATCTTACCTGTCTGATCGCTACCATTTTGTAGATCTAAATGGAGAACCGTCTGGTATAATGCCAGTGAAATATGGGGTCCCACAAGGGTCAGTTTTAGGACCTCTGTTGTTCTCAATATACATGCTTCCCTTGGGTAACATCATTAGAAGACATGGGATTAGTTTCCATTGTTATGCTGATGATACCCAATTATATATCTCAACTAAACCAGACGAAATACCTAAGTTGTCTAGATTAACTGAGTGTGTCCAGGACATAAAAGATTGGATGACCAATAACTTTCTTTTATTAAATTCAGATAAGACAGAGATATTACTTATTGGCCCAAAAACCAGCACACAACAGCTTTCACAATTCAGCTTGCGCTTAGAAGGATGTACTGTTATTACCAGCTCAGCAGTAAAAGATCTGGGCGTAATATTAGACAGTAACTTGTCTTTTGAAAATCACATTTCAAATATCACAAAAACAGCCTTTTTCCATCTTCGAAATATTGCTAAACTTAGGAACATCTTATCCGTATCTGATGCAGAAAAACTAGTTCATGCATTCATGACCTCCAGACTGGACTATTGTAATGCATTACTAGGTGGTTGTCCTGCATCCTCAATAAACAAGCTTCAGTTAATCCAAAATGCAGCTGCCAGGGTTCTCACTAGATCCAGAAAATATGATCATATAACCCCAATATTATCATCCCTGCACTGGCTACCTGTTCAGTTTAGAATAAATTACAAAATAGTATTACTTACATACAAGGCCTTAAATGGTTTAGCTCCCACATACCTAACCAGTCTTCTGATACGCTACAATACACCACGCGCCTTAAGATCACAAAACTCCGGACTTCTGGTAGTTCCCAGAATTTCAAAATCTACAAAAGGGGGTAGGGCTTTTTCATATTTAGCTCCAAAGCTTTGGAATAGCCTTCCAGACAGTGTTCGGGGAGCAGACACGGTTTCTCAGTTCAAAAGTAGACTCAAGACGCATCTTTTTAATCTGGCATACACATAACTCATCCCAGTACTCATACTCCAGTACACCTATACCGAATGGCAACTACGCTAATTCTCCCCATCTGTTCTGTATTTCTCTACCCATCCCGAGGCATCGGGAGATTTTGCCAGCTTCAGTAGACAAAGGCCGACCCTGCGAGGTTCCTGAGGCATCCAGAGAAGGACCAGCTCCAGCTGGATTCAGCTTTATGATGGTTGGAGCTACACATGCTGCTCCTGTGCTTCCAGTGATCCAGACCTCATCTGCCCTCTGCACCTACCGACTCGTCCCTATGCTGAACTGGTCTTCATGACAAATTTAAATAATTTCTGTCATATTGAATTTTCACCTGCACAACACACAAGATGTTATATCATTTCTATCTGTTATCGCCCAAATGAGGATGGGTTCCCTGTTGAGTCTGGTTCCTCTCAAGGTTTCTTCCTAATGCCATCTCAGGGAGTTTTTCCTTGCCACCGTCGCCGTCACCCTTGGCTTGCTCATCAGAGAAATTTCATTCATTCGTCTCATTATTATTATCTGCACATTTTTCTCACACATCCACACTTCCAATTATTTTCTTTTCTAAAATTATTATTATTATTTGTTTTTATTTATTTATTTTCTATTATAATTTTATTTATTTATTATTTTATATATAATTATTCTATATATATATATATATTTTTTTTTAATTTCTTTAATTTTTGTGAAGCTGCTTTGAGACAATGACCATTGTTAAAAGCGCTATATAAATAAAATTGAATTGAATTGAATTGAATTGAATTGAATTGAATCCTGTACCTGTCACGCAGGTGTGATATTCGGATGTACCCATCCTGTGCAGGTGTTGTTACACGTGGTCTTCCCCTGCGAGGATGATCAGCTGTCCTTCCTGTCTCCCTGTAGCGCCGTCTTAGGCGTCTCACAGTGCGGACATGGCGATTTATTGCCCTATAGCCACATCAGCAGTCCTCATGCCTCCCTGCAGCATGCCTAATGCACGTTCACGCAGATGAGCAGCGACCCTGGACATCTTTCTTTGGGTGTTTTTCACAGTCGGTAGACGAGTCTCTTTAGTGTCCTGTGTTTTTAGAACTGTGACCTTAAATGCCTACTTTCTGTAAGCTGTTAAGGTCTTAACGACCATTCCACAGGTGCATGTTAATTAATTGATTATGGTTAATTGAACATGCATGGAAAACATTGTTTAAACCCTTTACAATGAAGATCTGTAGTCATTTGGATTTTTACATTATTGTTGAAATACACAGTTCTGAAAAAGGGGCGTTTCTTTTTTTGCTGAGTATATATATATATACACTACCGTTCAAAAATTTGGTGTCACTTTCTAACTCTTTCTAATTTCTTTCTACATTGTAAAGTTTTGCTGCAGGCGTCCAAAACTGCATGAATCTCCTTTGAACAGTTGATATTGAGATGTTTCTGCTACTTCTGCTCTGTAAAGAATCTCTCCGCCTCTAATCTGAGGTGCTGTTAATTGGTCATTTTTCAGGCTGATAACTCTAAATGAACTTCTCGTCTGCAGCAGAGGTAGGTTTTGGTCTCGTCCTCCTGGGACGGCCTTCATGAGAGACAGTTTCATTATGGTGCTTGACGGATTTTGCTAATGCACTTGACAATACTGGTGGCGCGGTGGTGTAGTGGTTAGCGCTGTCGCCTTGCACCTCCAGGGTCTGGGTTCGATTCCCCGGCCAGGCTCGATTCCCGTGGGTTGATTGGTGGGTTTCCTCCGGGTACTCCGGTTTCCTCCCACAGTCCAAAGATATGCAGGTTAGGCTAATTGGCGTTCCTAAATTGCCCATAGTGTGTGAGTGTGTGTATTTGTGTGTGCCCTGCGATGGATTGGCACCCTGTCCAAGGTGTACCCCGCCTAGTGCCCGAAGTCTCCTGGGATAGGCTCCAGGTCCCCCGCGACCCTGAACACAGGATTAAGCGGTATAGAAAATGAATGAATGAACTTGACAATACTGTTCTTGCAGGAACTATTACGGAAAGGCCGACCTCTGTGTCTTAAAATAACAACTGTTGTTTTTCTTGTTGTTATGTAATTACCTAATTCCAGATGTGTTATTTTATAGTTTCCCCAGTAAGAAATCCCCAGTATTGTTGTAGAATGTAGAAAATAAATCACTAAACAAAAACAAAGAAATTGTTCTAAAAAGAAAAGTGTTCTAAAACTTTTGAACTGTAGTGTCTATATATATATATATATATATATATATATATATATATAGCTCAAACTCTCACCAAATGCGCGGTGTGTTGAAAACTCTCAGGATTGAGACTAAACAGCTGTGTCTCGAAAAGAAAACCACTTAGTCAGACTAATCAGGAAAAAAACACTTACATTTGATTGGGAGCATGAAGATTGGACTTAAGATCATGTAGTCTGATGTGTCAGGGTAAGAATGGAAGCACATCGATCACCCATCATGCATAGCGGCCACTGTACAAACCTATGCATGCAGTGTTATGATCTGGGGTCGCTTCAGTTGCTCAGGTGTAGACTCAGCAACTTTATGTGGCAATAAAATGAAGTCAGCTGACGACCTTGAATGTACTGAATGACCAGGTGATCACATCTATGGAGTTTTTCTTCTCTGATAGCACAACATGTTCCAGGAACATGAGAATCATATGGTCACCACCGATTCATTTCCTTTAACAGCAATTTTTACTGATCATCAAAAAAAGGTTTACAATAATTAAACCAGACAACCTAAATGCCATTTAAGCTTTATTGTGATATCTGATAGTTAACAATACAGTGAAAAACAGACGTGACATTTCACTTGGACAGAACGCAAAGCAACAGAATCATGTAAAAAAAAAAAAAGCTTGAGAGGAAAAAAAAAAAAAAAAACAGGCACGAATTAATATAGCCTTTATAAATACAACATGCTTCAGACCTTACAGTATAACAGTCCTAAGAAAAGTAACTCTTCCAAACTTTCTCTGCATAACGGTGATGCTTTAAAAACTACCGGGCTGAAACCAGTGCCACTAACGCAGAAGGCAAAGCCGGGGAAGGAATAAGGAAATACATTTTTTAACAACCGATATCACACATGAGAATAAAAATAAAAAAAAGAAAGATCAAACAATACCAAATAAAATAGCACAGTTTTTCTTTTTGGTTTGAGTTTTCAGCAGATCACATTCATGGCTGCGTACTGACAGCAGTGACACTGGTCTCGCTCGTCTGCAGCTTGGGCTCGGAAACTTTTTGTGGTTGTTTTTGTTTGTTGGTTTTTTTGAGAAATCAGGTCTCGGTCGCCGTTTGCTGTAAATGTTTCCGCGGGTGAATCCAGCTCACCGCTCAACCGGGACCAGCAAGACACACTGTTACTGAGAGAACCAGCAGAGCAAGCCTTTAGGTTGCGAATAAATAGCCTCGTTTAATAATTAACAAGCTACGAGGCGGCAAACGAAAGGAGGTAAAGTCAAGAAGCAAGGAGCTAGATGAATAAAAAAAAATTTGAATAATAAAAAAAAAAAGAATAAAACTTACTTTTGAATGAAATCTATAAATCACACACACACAAAAAAAGATTCCTTACATTCAGTCATTCTATCTCTCACACACACACAAACATACAGAAAGCTAGAGGTACAGTGAACAAAAGTGCTTCAAGTCAGGGAAGTAGAGGAACTAACCCAGTAGAAATATTCATGTATGTATGTATGTATATATATCATATATACTGTATAAAACCTTAAATATGTAACTTTATGTACAAAATCTGAGACAGTAACAATATCTTGTCTGTAACTCTGTTTTCAAGTAGGACCTCGAACGACTATTCCCGTTTGCATTGACTTCGGCTGATTAAAACGAAAAGGTCATGTGACCCGACTGACCTTATTGGCGATCAACGTGAGAAACTCGTGCGGGTTTGCCGCTGGTTCGAAAGAAAGAAAGAAAAAAAAAAAAAAAACTTCTGCAATAATAAGATAATCTGTCGAGTTATACTCCATATAATATATCTCCATCATTCGCTACTGGAAGAAAGCCCGCCCCTTCCTGCTGGAACCGCCCGCTCGCCATCCCCACCTCGTAATACATAATAATGCTCTGAGATATCGCCTGCTACGACTACAAGGAAAAAAAAAATATCTGATCGTTTTTTAACGCTTCTAAATATAGTTAATTTTTTTTAAAGTGGATAAAAACTTCTGGTTTATGAGGTTCATTCTGTCTCGTGTAGAGTCGCTGAAGGAAATCTGATCATCGCGGAGTCATGCACTGCACAACAGGGAAGGGAGAGATTACTCTTTTTTTGGCCTTTTGGAGAGGCGTGAGGTTCATGCGGCTTAGAGGCAAAGATGCGGAGGAGGACGAGGTACACACACACACACACACACACACACACACACACACACACACACACACACACATACACACACTCACTCATTCAGCTAAAGTGCAGGAGGTATAAAGTGAAAGCTCTGGATTGCATTTTTTTTTTTTTTTCCAATAGCAGCACTTTTTAACAATTTCTTTTGCAATACGTCGTTTTCGCACCACTGCGATATTCTTTCTTTTTTTATTTTAAACTATTATTTCTGCTTCTTATTACTTAAAATATACTTCTGCTTCTCTTAATTTACTTAAAATTGGCCAAATCCATAGTGTTCCTGCAGTTATGGTTTAATTCGCCAACTTGTCAAATAGACGCAAGAGATAAGCAGCAGAATGTCTAGTTTTGTAGGAGAAAAGAAAGAAAGGGGGGGAAAAAAACACTAAAGAGGGAGATGATCATGCCAGCAATCACCTGACCCTGAAGTTCATCCAACGCTACAATCATCCACCAGAATCTGGACTGAAAGTTTTTTCTTCTTTGCCTCTAAACCCATGAACAGAACCTCTACAAAGTGCAAAAACAAAACAACTGCATTCAAGTAAAAACGCACACACGATCGCCAACGCGTGTCCGAATAATGCGTGATTGGATGATCAGAAAAATAAAAAATAAAAAAAAAAGTTCAATAAAAATACACAATGAATCTGATGTATGATGGAGAAGAAATAAGGTGAGGAAAGGAAGTGATGCTGTGGATCACAGACACTAGGGTCAGTTTTCCCCTGCTGTCCAGTGCCTTTCAGACAGCATTAAAAAAAAAAAAAAAATCATTAACAATAAAACTAAACACAAGTTCACTTATAGTACTGATGCAGACATGGAGCCTGCCACAAATGCCACCTCAACACTAAAAGCAACACGTTATTTTTATGATCTTGCCTACAGCACCGATTACAGCTAAAGACAGAGGACGAACTGTACCGGAGGGGGTGCACAAATAATTGCGCAGTGAAGTCATCTGAGGAGGATGGTGGGAGATTAATTAAAAAAAAATAATTAATCTCAAATACGATAGATAAAGTATAGGGATAGTATCATAAATACAAAAAAATGTCACTGCAAAGCTCAAACCCCGCCCACCCTCGATCCCTCCCTGGTCTTATAGGGTCTGCGATACTGCTACATAAGCCACGCCCCTTTGTTCTACAAACCCCCCAGTAAAACGTTTCACGTTGATCAGACCTGACCCCGCCCCGTTCAGCCCACCCTACCCCATCCTAACACAGAAAAGAGCATGCTCAGTGAAAATCTGTCTCTGGGAGTAATGCTAACCAGTAACATCAGTCCTTCAGAAAGGATTCCTACATGAAACACACGCGCGCACACACACACACACACACACATTTTGTCATTCGCTTGTGAACACAGTGTGAAAATTAAAAGAGGATCCAGGAAACGTCGTCCAGATACTGTTAACTGCTCACGACAGGTGGCGGCGACGGTGACACAGTTAGAGGGCCGGAGCAGATCCTCAGAGGAGCGTAAGGGCAGATGGATCGAGATCGTGTCGTTGTTGGACCCATCAGCTGCTCCGCATCCCTCCATCACATCACTCCGATTGAGCTTTAGAACACTGGTTGCTGGAGTCTGAATGTGTCAGGGGTGTAAAATCACACTGATTGCAGATGGTAGATCGGTAGGGCGGTGGGTGTGTATAGGTGTGTGTGTGCGCGCACGTGCATGTGTGGGGTGTCATTCTGTAAAGTCCGCTACACAGCGGCCCGAAAGGTCACTGAGCAGAAAGTTAAACGGACAAGCAGGTCACTCCCAGCCGTTGTCCTTGATCATGTGAGCCAGCTCGATGATGAACTTTCCCTCTTTGTATTTCTGACTGCTCTCGAAAGCGTGCTCCTGTGTGTGTGTGAGAGAGAGAGAGAGAAATTCAATACGTGAATTCATTACGATTTATTAAAAGTGTCAAACTGGCTCTTAGATTTGACACATGCATCAGTTTAATTTTAATCATATCCACAAGCACAAAACAAATCTGCCAATATTGAAATTGTCCTCGCTGCGTCGAGCAGCTGTTCTTAATTTAAGTTCAATTTTACATTAATAGGTGTGACGTTCGTGTAGCACTGAACAAAAACATAATGGGGGAAGAAGAAAAAAAACAGAACAAGATCAATCACAGACTGTATGTTAAGTTCTGCTTCATAATCTGATCGGTGTTGATTAATTTTCCAGAACAGCCGTTCCTACATTCCGTAGTTTCAAAACCAATCATCAACATTCGGCGTGTGGAACACCTGATCCAACACCACTTGCACGGTGTACAGGAACTCGAGTAAAGTCCTGCCAACGCTCCAAGCCATTTCCACATTTTTGGGGGATTAAAGGAGTTCCTGGGAGGCCAGTGTTTCCACATCATGGTTCTGGCATACTGAGAAAACTTTCTACCTTAATGGTTCCCAAGCACTAGTGAAACTCTGCGACAAGTGCATTAGTGCCCGGTTTGACTTAAGAACTTTTAATTTCTATAGTAACCATGTCTCACATTTTGGAAGAAGTCGTCAGTGCCAGCGCAGCGCAGCGTTGGAAAGTTTTCAGGAATTTAACTGCATTTTTGTTTCTCGTTCAAATCCAAGCACAATTAAAATGAGGCTGATGGCAAAAACAACTACACGATAAAAGGATAAAAACTCGCTTCACAGATGTTCCACGACGTTAAATGTTACTGATAAACTGATTAAATAAATAACCCGTACTTTTTTTTTTTATACACTACATACATTCTGTCTCTTAAGAGAAAACTTTGTACGATATAAGAGGTTTCAAACATTTCAGGACACGCTGTTATAGTCAAATAACAAACACTGATAAATCCAAGAACGGAAGAGGTTATCAGGTCGAAATTAAATTCTGTGATGAATAAGAAACACAAAAACCTGTAGCTTTTTAGAAATAAGACTGATACGACCGCCTGAACTGGTGGAAAGTAAACACACAACACTTCCCGATCGTGTTCCCGAACTCTTAAGGAGCATGATTTACTAGATCCTGATTTACACTCCGGCACCAATCTAGATGGTTGACATTGTATTTCCAAAAAGGCACAAAGAATTAGCACATGATCTGCTACGTTCTGTACACCATCCGATCCTCACACACTCCCTGGTCTGTGTTTAAATCAGGTCCTTTCAGGCAGGAAGTGTTTAGCATCATGTTGTCTTCTGAGCCATCTCTTGAGCTATGATCTAACTATCTATCTGCCTGGGGGAAGAAAAAAAAAAAAAGAAGAGGAAGAAGAAGAAAAAGAAGAAGTACACAATCCAGTTACAGATGGTGTACTTGATGGTGTCATTGCCTGTTCTCCATTATCATGCAGTGGGAGGATTTGGAAACTGCCTGTCTTACTAATCCATCAGCCTTTAGTACACGGTCCCGCGCTGAAACAAGATATCAGGGATATAAATAAGTGAACACACACATGCGGGGATCAGATGAATCCGCTCACACCTCAGCACTTTTGGGACAAGCACACAGTAAAGACGATGTCAGTGCAGTTAGAGAGGCGGTTTTCAGTTTAACACACGAGCTAAATAACACAAGGGCTAATGTGGTTGTTTCACAATAATAATAATAATAAAAGAAGAAGAAGAATTACAAGTCTATCTTAGACTAAAAAATGGGTAATGTAAAAAGGCCTTAAAAGAAAGAAAAAACATTAAAGAAAAAAAAAAATCCTTAATGAAAAGAAATCATGCAAAATTAAACATGTTATTCTGAGATCTTGCAAAGTTCACAGAGTAACTCAATTATTTACTTCTGCCTTTTTCTTTTTTTTAAACTGTGCTTAAAGCTTGCTTTCTATCCTCACTACATGTTCTAGGTTTTAAACCAATCAGAAAAGAGACTGAATACTTGTAACCAATCATAGCGCAGCGCCATCATAGGCGGGATTTCTCAACCTCACACAAGCTTGACACAGGAAGCAAGCTACCATTTTTAAAAATATCTTTCTTTACTATTATTTCAATTATCATTATCTATTATATATACACATACATATAGAACATATATCTATTATACATTATATTTAAAATGTGACATTTAATTAAGTTAAATAAAATAAAAATAAATAAAAACATTGTGCTAACACCACAATGATTCAAGTCCCGCCTTCCTGTTCTAGGTTTCTAACCAATCGTAGATGAGAATGAATTATTCTAGCCAACCGTAACCTGGAAGGAGGGACTTTGTCTCATACAGAGGTTTGCTAACAGTTTTGCAATCATTTTTTAAAAATAATTTAGTCATTTTCTTTACAAAATAAAAAAAAAATAACAAACAAACAAACAAAAAAAAGGTTAAGAGTCTTTGTTTAGCAATTGGGTATTCATAAATTGACCCAGATGTAATGTCTTATCTCTAGGGAGAGTTTATTTTTTCTTGGCCTTGGGTTTTTTTTTTTTTTTTTTTTTAAATCTCCTCGTACCCTCGAGGGGTCGCCACAGCATACACCTTTGGCACAGGTTTTACGCCGGGTACCCTTCCTGACGCAACCTTCCCATTTTTATTCAGGCCTGGGACCGGTACTGAGTCCGGTCTGGTGGCTGCGGTTTGGGTACTGGGTGGGAATCGAACCCCCGTTTGTGTCTTTTGTCATTTTCCTTTTATGTCCATTAAGGGGATGAATAGGTTCGTTAGGAATATACACACAAAATCGTCACGTAATTCCTTCCATAAATAAATAAATAAATAAATAAATAAATAAATCAGTGAGCTACAGGATCATGTTAAGTATATCAAATTGTGCTTAGGGAAAAATAAAATGGCCAAGATGTCACAGCGTCACCATGGTTACGGTTTCGTTGCTTTCAATTTAACTTATAGTTTTGTTTTTAAAAAAAAGTTATCGTATTAAAGCAGTGGATGAAGCATGAGGTAGATGCTTATGAAAAAATATTCAGATTAGTTGTTGAAGGTCAGAGAGCCAAGTCTATTCCTCTGAACATGGGCAGTGTTTTGCGCCAGCTCAAAAGCTTTTTTTTATTATAACCAGATTCAACATGTCTTTTTTCTTTTTATACCAAGAAGAAGGGATTCTAGGAATGAAATGAAATAAAAAAAAAAGAAAAAAAACGTACGTATTTCCAGCCCAGTGTGGTTTTGCAGTTTTCACAGTAGATATCTGCCACGGCGTGTAAACCTGTCAGGAGAACCCTCTCCTCTGCTGGACCGCAGCCCACGTTCACCCTGAGAGACAACAGGAGACAGAGAGAGAGAGAGAGAGATTAATTCATCTGTCAATAATGCGATGTTCAGAGTGTTTCACTGAGCCTTTACCAAAAGCAGGGTTAAAGCAGGAACAGATGTGGTTTGGAAGATTACGGGCCATGTTTTTTTTACTAATGTTAAGTCGCTAGCCAGAAGTGATGCTTAAAATAGTTTATGTTCTGGCTCATGTTAGGAAAACCAGTAACTGGACTAGCGAACCTGGAAAAGTAAGAACTCTCCCGGTGTCAAAAGGGGGGGGGGGGGGGGGGTAAGGCACCAGTTAGCAGCAGCTGCATTGCCATAAATACTGTTTCTAAAATAGAATTTTACAGAGGTTTGGGCTTAGCAACCACACACACACAAACACACAAGGAGGAATCTACTTTCTGTTAAAGGCTAAGTAAATTTCATCGTGGATTCGCTCGTACATCACGCTGAGACTCTGATGCTTTGTTGGCCCAAAGCTTTCGCCTCTGTGAGGAATGTGTTGACGCACAACCGATCAGCCTCGGAAGATTTAACCCAACGACTTTCCTACGTCTGCGACTGAATCTATACGTTCGCGCGGCTCGGGAACGTGGTCTCGACACGCTGAGTAGGTCAAGGGCATATTTCAGGGGCAGGTGTGTAAACGCTGATGTGGAGGAAGTGGGTACGGAAACTCACACTGAGTTGAAGAGGTAGGCTCGTCCTTGGCTGCCTTGGAATGACTGTGAACAGAGAGAATAAGAGTTATAATAATACAATTCATTTATTTGAGTTATTTTATAGAATGCTCTGCTTCATTAATAATAAAGTCCAGACCAATGCATTCAATCATAATATTTGTACATGTGCTTCGGATTTTGTACTGGCCGAGGCTTAAACAAGCCGGTTAGATTCTCTCGCGTTATATGAGGTCACAATAGGGGGGAATCCAACTGGCTGGTTTAAGCCAGTTATGGCGCTTTTCCACTGCATAGTACGACACGACACAGTTCAGTTCAACTCACTTCGGTTCGGCGCAGTTTGCTCTTCCACTGCAGTGTAGTAACACTTTAGCGTGGGCGGGATTACTCACGCGCGCGGCGCCGCTACTGCCGTGACGTCATAGTAAGCGCGCCACAAACACACACACAACAATGGAGCATATCGACGGCATGGTGTTCTTCATTCTCGGCATGTGGATGTTTTTAACAGCGAGACGAATGAGTTTGTTTCAAAAGAGGCCGACGGTTAATACAAAAAGGTGCGTGCGATCCTTCTCTGGCTGTTTCTAAATATATCGGTTCTGTTGTGTCTCGTGTCGCAAGTTCGGTGACGCAGTAATGACGATTTTCTCCGGCTAATCAGTGACCAGCGTGTTTACACGTCACGTTTTGGTAACGGTTCGGCGCACTTGGAACCTCGGGCGAGGTGGTACTAAAAAAAGGAACAGGTACTATGTACTGGTCCCAGTGGAAAACCCCCCAAAAGTGAGTAGAACTGAGCCGTGTCGTGTCGTACTATGCAGTGGAAAAGCGCCAATAGATTTCCCCCCCTATTGTGACCTCATATAAGAACACACCCTAGAGAGAACAACAAAGCTGAGCAGCTTGCTGAGGAAGTTTTGGCGCTTTTCCACTGCATAGTACGACACGACACGGTTCAGTTCTACGCACTTTTGGGGGGTTTTCCACTGGGAACAGTACCTGGTCCTTTTTTAGTACCACCTTAGCCGAGGTTCCAAGCGCGCCGAACCGTTACCAAAACGTGATGTGTAAACACGGCTGGTCACTGATTAGCCGGAGAATATCGTCATTACTGCGTCACCGAACTTGCGACACAACAGAACTGATATATTTAGAAACAGCCAGAGAAGGATCGCACGCACCTTTTTGTATTAACCGTCGGCCTCTTTTGAAACAAACTCCTTCGTCTCGCTGTTAAAAACATCCACATGCCGAGAATGAAGAACACCATGCCGTCGATATGCTCCATTGTTGTGTGTTTGTTTGTGGCGCGTTTACGATGACGTCACGGCAGTAGTGGCGCCGCGTGCGTGAGTAATCCCGCCCACGCTAAAGTGTTACTACACTGCAGTGGAAGCGCAAACCGAGCCAAACTGCGCCGAACCGAAGTGAGTTGAACTGAACCATTTCGTGCCGTACTATGCAGTGGAAAAGAGGCATTTGTGTTCTTAAATGTCACATGTGACATCATATAAGAACACACCCTCCCCCAGGTTGTTGCTCAGCTCAACTCATTTAGAGGAAATTGATATATAAACAAAAAAATGAATTATCTGAGGAGTATTTGAGCTGGAATATTAACACACATACACACCTAAGACATGCGGTTAACTTGCTAAAATATAATGCAAAATACCTTTATTTTGCATTATAGAGACCTTTAATGCAAAATACAAAACACTAAAACAATAAATAATATAAACACCACGGATGGGACTTTACGATTTTATCACGATACCTAGGTAACGATTCGAGTTGTATTACCATTCTATAAATATCACGATATTGATACCACAGTGTTACAATTCTAAATAAACTGCCTGCCAGTGTGTAAATAGTTTAGGGCACCACCTGTAGGATCATAGAGGAATAGCACTCACTATGTTACCACCTCAAATACATCAATAATGAATTTATGAAATTAATAATAAATTATTTTCGTTTCGTTGTGGTGACGCATGAACTGCCATAACGAAGAACAGTGATACATCAGTGAATCGATCGCTAATAAACGTAGTGAAATCGACAACGACACCGTGGCTGCTATGAGTATTAGAGAAATCATCTGGGATTTTTCACACAAATCCCAGAATCTCCATTAAACTGTAGCACAGAATGATCAAACTAGTTTGAGTTGACAGGAAAGACAACAACTCCATGCAAACATGGTGAGCAGAAAAGCATCCCATATAGCATATTTATTCATCTGATTACACCAGCAGGGAACCAAAGTTACTTACAAAGAGGGTGCGCACACAAACGCGCACACAAATGCGTGCACACACACACACACGTGATTTGTGTTCCATATTAGGAAGACTGAATGGAAAGCAAGGAGTGTGTGTGTGTGTGTGTGTGTGTGTGTGTGTGTGTGTGTGTGTGTGTGTGTGTGTGTGTGTGTGTGTGTGTGTGTGTGGATATTAGTGGAAAGTATTCCTAATTTATCTTGGCCAAGATCTTGCCTAAGAGCTGCATATAATTAATACATTTGTGCGAGTGTATGTGTGTGTGCGCATGAGAAAAAAATACACTACATGTGCTCTTAAGTTTGTGTTTATTGTGTTTATAGTTGTGTTTATCCTAAAGTATGTGTTAGTGGAACGTATTCCAAATATATCATGGCCAATATCTGGCATACAATTAATAAATTTGTGGGTGTGTGAGAGAGAGAAAGGCAAAATAAGTAGTCAAAATCCACCTCTAAAGTTTGGACTACTCAACATTAGATCCCTTGCGCCTAAAGCACTTATTGTTAATGAAATTATCTCAGATTATTGCCTTGACGCACTCTGTCTCACTGAAACCTGGCTTAAACCAAATGAATATTTTGGTCTGAATGAGTCTACTCCGTCAGGATATTTCTATAAGCACGAGCCCCGTCTAATTGGTCGCGGTGGTGGTGTCGCCACTATCTACAATGATGTACTCACTGTTACCCAGAAAATAAGGCCCAGGTTTAATTCATTTGAAGTGCTTATCATTAATGTTGCACTAAATGAAATACGTAATAAACCCTTGCTATATTTTACCCTGGCCACCGTGTACAGACCCCCGGGGCCATATGGCGATTTTCTTAAAGAATTTGGACATCTGCTATCAGACATATTGGTTAACTCTGACAAAGTATTGATAGTAGGAGACTTTAACATTCATGTAGATGATGCTAACGACGCTTTAGCACTCACATTTATGGATTTACTAAATTCCTTTGGGGTTAAGCAAAATATAATTGGAGCAACTCACCGCTTTAATCATACGCTAGATTTAATTATATCCCATGGTATAGCTGTCTCTAATATAGAGATCATACCTCAAAGTGATATCACAGATCATCACCTCCTGACATATACTCTACCCGTAGAACAGATTAGCTGTGTCTCCCCACGTTATCAATCTGTTAGAAATATGAATCCCACCACTAAAGACAGATTCACAAGTAATCTGCCGGATCTGTCCCAATTTCTTATTAGACCCCTAAATGCAGATGATCTAGATGAAGTGACTAGCAGCATGGGCACTATTTTTACCAGTACATTAGACACTGTTGCTCCCATCAGATTAAAAAAAAAAAAAAAAAAGTCAGAGATAAAACATTGGCACCATGGTACAACAGTCATACTCGCGCCCTAAAGAGAGCAACCCGTAACCTCGAGCAAAAATGGAGGAAAACTAAATTAGAAGTTTTTCGAATTGCGTATAAAGACAGTATGTGCAGCTATAGACAGGCTCTAAAAACTGCTAGGACCGAGCATCTTAGCCAACTGATAGCAAGAAACCAAAACAATCCCAGGTTCTTATTTAGTATAGTGGCTCGCCTAACAAAACCTAAGATGCCCGCAGAGAGTATCCCATCACAGTTTAGAAGTGAAGACTTTATGGACTTCTTTAATGAAAAAATCAATAATATCAGGAAGAAAATAATGGAGGTTCAACCTCTAATAGTATCTCACGATCCAGTTCAGCCTATAGCTTCACATTTAGATTTTCACTGCTTTACAGGTATAGGACAGGAAGAGCTGTATAAACTTATCACCTCGGCTAAATCAACAACGTGCCTGTTAGACCCAATCCCAACCAGATTTTTAAAAGAAGTGATGCTTACGGTTGGAGAGCCACTCCTAAACATTATTAATTCTTCATTACATCTAGGTCACGTCCCTAAACCTTTCAAGTTAGCAGTTATTAAGCCGCTTCTTAAAAAATCTAATTTGGACGCGAATGAAATAAAAAATTACAGACCGATCTCAAACCTCCCGTTCATATCAAAAATACTAGAAAAAGTAGTATCAGCTCAAATTTGCACATTCTTGCAGGATAACAACATCCTTGAAGAATTTCAGTCAGGTTTCAGGCCCCATCATAGCACAGAAACTGCACTAGTTAAGATTACAAATGACTTGTTTTTAGCTTCAGACCAAGGCTGCATCTCATTGCTAGTCCTGCTCGATCTTAGTGCTGCATTCGACACTATAGATCATAATATTCTCATAGATCGCTTACAAAATTATATAGGTATTCAGGGACAGGCACTAAAATGGTTTAGATCTTACCTGTCTGATCGCTACCATTTTGTAGATCTAAATGGAGAACCGTCTGGTATAATGCCAGTGAAATATGGGGTCCCACAAGGGTCAGTTTTAGGACCTCTGTTGTTCTCAATATACATGCTTCCCTTGGGTAACATCATTAGAAGACATGGGATTAGTTTCCATTGTTATGCTGATGATACCCAATTATATATCTCAACTAAACCAGACGAAATACCTAAGTTGTCTAGATTAACTGAGTGTGTCCAGGACATAAAAGATTGGATGACCAATAACTTTCTTTTATTAAATTCAGATAAGACAGAGATATTACTTATTGGCCCAAAAACCAGCACACAACAGCTTTCACAATTCAGCTTGCGCTTAGAAGGATGTACTGTTATTACCAGCTCAGCAGTAAAAGATCTGGGAGTAATATTAGACAGTAACTTGTCTTTTGAAAATCACATTTCAAATATCACAAAAACAGCCTTTTTCCATCTTCGAAATATTGCTAAACTTAGGAACATCTTATCCGTATCTGATGCAGAAAAACTAGTTCATGCATTCATGACCTCCAGACTGGACTATTGTAATGCATTACTAGGTGGTTGTCCTGCATCCTCAATAAACAAGCTTCAGTTAATCCAAAATGCAGCTGCCAGGGTTCTCACTAGATCCAGAAAATATGATCATATAACCCCAATATTATCATCCCTGCACTGGCTACCTGTTCAGTTTAGAATAAATTACAAAATAGTATTACTTACATACAAGGCCTTAAATGGTTTAGCTCCCACATACCTAACCAGTCTTCTGATGCGCTACAATCCACCACGCGCCTTAAGATCACAAAACTCCGGACTTCTGGTAGTTCCCAGAATTTCAAAATCTACAAAAGGGGGTAGGGCTTTTTCATATTTAGCTCCAAAGCTTTGGAATAGCCTTCCAGACAGTGTTCGGGGAGCAGACACGGTTTCTCAGTTCAAAAGTAGACTCAAGACGCATCTTTTTAATCTGGCATACACATGACTCATCCCAGTACTCATACTCCAGTACACCTATACCGAATGGCAACTACGCTAATTCTCCCCATCTGTTCTGTATTTCCTCTACCCATCCCGAGGCATCGGGAGATCGTGCCAGCTTCAGTAGACAAAGGCCGACCCTGCGAGGTTCCTGAGGCATCCAGAGAAGGACCAGCTCCAACTGGATTCAGCTTTATGATGGTTGGAGCTACACATGCTGCTTCTGTGCTTCCAGTGATCCAGACCTCATCTGCCCTCTACACCTACTGACTCGTCCCTATGCTGAACTGGTCTTCATGACAAATTTAAATAATTTCTGTCATATTGAATTTTCACCTGCACAACACACAAGATGTTATATCATTTCTATCTGTTATCGCCCAAATGAGGATGGGTTCCCTGTTGAGTCTGGTTCCTCTCAAGGTTTCTTCCTAATGCCATCTCAGGGAGTTTTTCCTTGCCACCGTCGCCGTCACCCTTGGCTTGCTCATCAGAGAAATTTCATTCATTCGTCTCATTATTATCTGCACATTTTTCTCACACATCCACACTTCCAATGATTTTCTTTTCTATAATTATTATTATTATTTGTTTTTATTTATTTATTTTCTATTATAATTTTATTTATTTATTTATTATTTTATATATAATTATTCTATATATATTCTATCTATCTATATATATATATATATATTTTTATTTTATTTTATTTTATTTTATTTTTTTTTTTTTGTTAAATTTCTTTAATTTTTGTGAAGCTGCTTTGAGTCAATGACCATTGTTAAAAGCGCTATATAAATAAAATTGAATTGAATTGAATTGAGAGTAAAAGAGTGTGTGTGTGTGTGTGTGTGTGTGTGTGTGTGTGTGTGTGTGTGTGTGTGTGAGCAAGAGTGTGAAAGTGGAACAAAAACACTACCTGTGCTTTAAAGTTTGTGTTCATTGTATATATGGATTTATCTTCAAAGAGTCTGACGTGTGTGTGTGTGAGTGAGTGAGTGAGTGAGTGAGTGAGAGTGAAACAAAAGCACTTCACGTGCTGTAAAGTGCATGTTCATTGTCTATGTGTTATGTCTGTTAATGTGTGTGCGTGTGTGTGTGAGTGAGATTCAGAGGTGGAGTGGTGTTTGTTTAGTGGTAAGTCTAACTAAACTGAGACTGCCAAGCTATGGACCTGATCCAACATGTGCATTTCATCAATTCATAATGTCTGTCTCTGTGTGTGTGTGTGTGTGTGTGTGTGTGTGTGTAACTATGAAAGTCTGTTAGTCTGGAACTTTACATTAAAATTACATTCACTTCACATTATAATAGTGTAGAATTAAGGCCAGTGTGTGTGTGTGTGTGTGTGTTGTGCTTGTGGGTGACTTGCTAAGCTGCTCAGTACAAGCTGCTTGCTAAGCTTCCCACAATGCACTGGGTGGAGAGAGGGTGTCTACAGACGCATCTTCGAAAAAAAGGATGCATCAGTAAAACAATCAGAAATCTCAAGTCCTACAGTAACCTGCTCTCTCTCTCTCTCTCTCCTAAGCTGTGTGTTTTAAGCTTCATCATTCTCCAAGACACAGCTATGACTTGCCAGATTGAGAGAGAGAGCGAGAGAGAGAGAGAGACTGCTTTAGTTTCTCTTTGTGCATTAGAACACAGATCAGGGAGAGTTTGTGTGCATCAACAGTGAGACACCATCACTGCTGTCCTTGCTGCAAAGGCAACCACCTTCGCGCGCGCGCGCTGCTTAATGACTACAGGACACAGTTGAAGCTATACACCATATCTCCCTTACCTGTCAATCACAGCGACACAAACCAATCTCCAAGTTCATGCATGTGGAAGAGGGCGGATAGCACTTTCTTCTGTGTGTGTGAACCGTTATCGTTACGTCCTGCACACCTACCTGCTTTTTTTTCCTTCTTCAACATGGATAAAAATAATAATAAACTGAAATAAACATTTCAGTTAATCTGCTCTCATCTCCTTAATGCAGAAACAATTATGTAGATAACGACCTCGACCTCGAATCATCACACCAACACTGAGTAATGAAGCTCGTCATACACATTCAACCAGCAAACAAATTCCAGCTCTGTATTAGATAACAAACTTTTCACTTTCAAAACTGACATGCAGTAAAATTTGATTACCCCCCTCACCACCACACACACATTTTGAACATTTTATTATTTTTTTTTTTAAGAAAAAAAGTTTCATCACCTGCTTGTACTTTCATTTAATAATGGAGGGGGGGGGGGAGTATAACTTGCTTCCAACAATGACACACAGTAGTACTTAATACTTTATCCCCACATTTTGAACAGAAAAGTTTCATCACTTGGCCTCTTTTTCTTAGTAAACAACGCAAGACAAATTGTTCCAGATGTTATCTACATGGAAAAGTAGAAGTACTGTCATTTAAAAAAAAAATCCTCAGAGGCAACCAAAGCTTGTTTTTTTATTAATTCTATTCCCTTTATTGCACTCCACCTCCACGTGCGCTGTTTCAGTGTCTATGTAAATGAGAATAGCACCGAGCCTGGGGTGTTCCCATATGAGGTCACATTAGGGGGGAAAATATCATTTGCTTCTAATTAATAGTTTGTCCGTACACATTTTGGACTTTTTAAAATATTTTTTTAAGGAGAAAAGCTTCATCACTTGGCCTCTTTTTCTTAGTAAGCACCCCAAGTTTAACATGCATGAAAAAGTAGAAGTACTGTTATTAAAAAAAAAAAAAACAACAACAAGCAACAATCTGGGGGAGGGGGACCTTCTTATATGAGGTCACATTAGGGGTAAACTATAATACACAAATATTATATACATGTATATAGTTACCCAAATGAATAAAGGACGAAAACCAGGGACTGTACTTTTCTCTCTCTCTCCCTTTCTTTTTCTTTCTTGTAGACGCAGCTGAGCATCTAAAAATAGCTGTAACATGAATTTTGCATAAAAGGTCCCCTTTAAAGTAAGGAGCTGTAACATCACTATAAGCATTTCAAGCACACTCACTAAAGCCTGGTTTGTTCTAGAGCAAAGCAATGCAGGGGGAGGAAACAAACAAACAAACAAACAAACAAAAACACAATAATACCTTAATAGCATTAAACTAAACGTGGACCGGATGGTTGGTGCACTATATTTTTTTAGCTTGCGGTCCTTTAAGTATTACTTTCTCTTTAGACAGACATAGAAAGAGAATTGTTCGACGTTACCAACATAGCTCCAAAAACAAGTATAAACAATGAGCATTCAGTAAATAATTCTGAAAAAAAGAATGAACTGTCCTTGCCCTTAATGCATTTCCTGTTACTATGCAAACTCTACAGAAACGCACACTCAGTGCAAGTTGCTGAAAACGTGTGAAGATTTAACGCGACCGTTGCAGCATAAATAGACAGACATGACGGGTGTGCGCGCGGGCCTCGTCCTCGCTGCCGCAGCGCTGGGTGTTTGTGGCGGTGAGCCGGCACGCCTTCGAGACACTGTTGACGTCTGTGGTGAGACGCGGCCTGAGAATCGGCTTTACTTTTTCCACTGAGGATGACCTGGAGCAGATCCTGCGGGCTTAGCGCAGGTTAATGAAACCGGTCACTCCTTCACGCTGAGCAGCTCACACACCTCTCTCACACACACACGATGACACGTCATGTTAAAGTGTAAGTAGAAATACACGAGTGAGGCAACTAGCTTCCTCAGAACAACACTTTTCCTCAGAAAGCTGTTGCAGAGCTTCTATGAATGATGTAATAAAAACTGTTTTGCGCAAATCAACAAGAAGTGTTAGCGTACGAGCCAAAAGCATTATGCACCGCTCCGTGACTACTAAATAGCACGTCAGAGTGGCTTTCACGTTTTATTTTCTTCAAATCTAATTAACTACACCACTTTACAGAATTTTATTTCTTCGCCGTTCCGTACGCCTGCTTCAGCGTTCGTTCGACTCGTGCTGTATAAATGCAGACTGGTCGCACTGTGACGTGTGTGTCCGTGCATGCTGTATGGCTAGGAAGGCATGACCAAATAATGTACGCCCATTAGCATTAACATCAGCGTCACACTGTCGGGGCATACTGCTAACTTGAGCGACATCTTGATCTTCAGTCTGATTTCACTTTCTTTTCTTAAATAAAGGATTGCTTTGTATGAATTCTTGAGTAGAGATAATCTCCAGGCTAATGTTTTTTTTCATCTAGATGTCTTTAGAAAGCATATGAACTTTTTTAAACTCAATTTATTCATAGTGCCAAGCCTTTTACATGCACTTTAATAATAAGCAGTAGTAGTAGGCAGTAGTGTTATTTAGTGTTTAGGAAGGAGTCTCGTATGTATGTGTGTGTGTGTGTTACAGCTTCACCTCTGCTACAAAGAACTCAGAAAACGCTTCAGTAAAATAACAAGCTGTAGTTCAGTCTTAAAAGGAACCAATTAAATTATAAATAAATTTTTTACGTCATTTGTAGTTTGCATGGTCAAACAACGTGTTTTTTTTTCTTCATTTTTGTATTGTCAAGCGAAGTAGATTTTCCCCCTAATGCGACCTCATATAAGGGAAACATTCCTCTGGTTTGTTGCTCAGTTCTTCACATACTGTAGACACTGAAATGGCATGTTCGGAGAAGGAGTGAAATAAATTGAGTTTTGAAGTACGAAGAAAATATGCATTATCTGAGCGGGATTTCAGTTAGAGCACACACACACACACACACAAAAACACACACACAAAAACACACACACACACACAAAAACACACAAAAACACACACACAAAAACACACACACACACAAAAACACACACACACACACACACACACAAAAACACACACACAAAAACACACACACAAACACACACACACACACAAAAACACACACACACACAAAAACACACACACACAGAAAAAACACACACATGCGCGCACACACGCGCACATGCACACGCACACACACTCTGAGACCTGTGTTAAGGAAAACTAAAATACAGGACCTTTAAGTTAAGGCACTGCATTCAGTGGCTGGGGTTTGGGCACTGGGCGGGAATTGAAAACGCACCAACTTAAAAATAAAACACAATGATGGAGGAGGCTTCTGATTGGAGTCTCACACTTGCATGCTCATTACACTTCAGGTATATCTTCAAATAAATTCCTGAAATAACTTTAAATTTAAGTTTTTTAATGGTTAAATGATTTCACGGTTCCGTATAACGATCACGCTTTAATTAACTGTTGAAGTGATTAATTATGCAGCACTAATTCCACAACATTACACACAACTTTAACCTTTTTTTTGCTGTAGTATAAACAGAATAAAACACTCCAGGATGTGCTGTTATTGGCAGATAATTGACTTCAGGGTAGTGTGGTGCAGCTCAATACGAGGGTTTTATTTATTTTATATACTATTAATAATTAATAGAAAAACTATTTGCCCCCCTCCTGATTTCTTATTCTTTTGCATGTTTGTCACACAAAATGTTTCTGATCATCAAACACATTTAACTATTAGTCAAAGATAACACAAGTAAACACAACATGCAGTTTTTAAATGAGGGGTTTTATTATTTAGGGAGAAAAAAAATCCAAACCTACATGGCCCTGTGTGAAAAAGTAATTGCCCCCTGAACCTAATAACTGGTTGGGCCACCCTTAGCAGCAATAACTGCAATCAAGCGTTTGCGATAACTTGCAACGAGTCTTTTACAGCGCTCTGGAGGAATTTTGGCCCACTCATCTTTGCAGAATTGTTGTAATTCAGCTTTATTTGAGGGTTTTCTAGCATGAACCGCCTTTTTAATGTCATGCCACAACATCTCAATAGGATTCAGGTCAGGACTTTGACTAGGCCACTCCAAAGTCTTCATTTTGTTTTTCTTCAGCCATTCAGAGGTGGATTTGCTGGTGTGTTTTGGGTCATTGTCCTGCTGCAGCACCCAAGATCGCTTCAGCTTAAGTTGACGAACAGATGGCCGGACATTCTCCTTCAGGATTTTTTGGTAGACAGTAGAATTCATGGTTCCATCTATCACAGCAAGCCTTCCAGGTCCTGAAGCAGCAAAACAACCCCAGACCATCACACTACCACCACCATATTTTACTGTTGGTATGATGTTCTTTTTCTGAAATGCTGTGTTACTTTTACGCCAGATGTAACGGGACACGCACCTTCCAAAAAGTTCAATGTTTGTCTCGTCGGTCCACAAGGTATTTTCCCAAAAGTCTTGGCAATCATTGAGATGTTTTTTAGCAAAATTGAGACGAGCCTTAATGTTCTTTTTGCTTAAAAGTGGTTTGCACCTTGGAAATCTGCCACGGAAGCCGTTTTTGCCCAGTCTCTTTCTTATGGTGGAGTCGTGAACACTGACCTTAATTGAGGCAAGTGAGGCCTGCAGTTCTTTAGATGTTGTCCTGGGTCTTTTGTGGCCTCTCGGATGAGTTGTCTCTGCGCTCTTGGGGTAATTTTGGTCGGCCGGCCACTCCTGGGAAGGTTCACCACTGTTCCATGTTTTCGCCATTTGTGGATAATGGCTCTCACTGTGGTTCGCTGGAGTCCCAAAGCTTTAGAAATGGCTTTATAACCTTTACCAGACTGATAGATCTCAATTACTTTTGTTCTCATTTGTTCCTGAATTTCTTTGGATCTTGGCATGATGTCTAGCTTTTGAGGTGCTTTTGGTCTACTTCTCTGTGTCAGGTAGCTCCTATTTAAGTGATTTCTTGATTGAAACAGGTGTGGCAGTAATCAGGCCTGGGGGTGACTACAGAAATTGAACTCAGGTGTGATAAACCACAGTTAAGTTATTTTTTAGCAAGGGGGGCAATCACTTTTTCACACAGGGCCATGTAGATTGGGAGTTTTTTTTCTCCCTTAATAACGTAAACCTTCATTTCAAAACTGCATTTTGTGTTCAATTATGTTATCTTTGACTAATAGTTAACGGTTTTTGATGAGCAGAAACATTTAAGTGTGACAAACATGCAAAAGAATAAGAAATCAGGAAGGGGGCAAATAGTTTTTCACACCACTGTATATATATATATATATATATATATATGTATGTATATATATATATATATATATATATATATATATATATTTTATATATATATATATATATATATATATATATATATATATATATATATATATATATATATATATATACATACACACACACACACACACACACACACACACACACACACACACACACACACATACAGTGGTGTGAAAAACTATTTGCCCCCCCTCCTGATTTCTTATTCTTTTGCATGTTTGTCACACAAAATGTTTCTGATCATCAAACACATTTAACTATTAGTCAAAGATAATACAAGTAAACACAAAATGCAGTTTTTAAATGAGGGGTTTTATTATTTAGGGAGAAAGAAAATCCAAACCTACATGGCCCTGTGTGAAAAAGTAATTGCCCCCTGAACCAAATAACTGGTTGGGCCACCCTTAGCAGCAATAACTGCAATCAAGCGTTTGCGATAACTTGCAACGAGTCTTTTACAGCGCTCTGGAGGAATTTTGGCCCACTCATCTTTGCAGAATTGTTGTAATTCATGTTTTCTAGCATGAACCGCCTTTTTAAGGTCATGCCACAACATCTCAATAGGATTCAGGTCAGGACTTTGACTAGGCCACTCCAAAGTCTTCATTTTGTTTTTCTTCAGCCATTCAGAGGTGGATTTGCTGGTGTGTTTTGGGTCATTGTCCTGCTGCAGCACCCAAGATCGCTTCAGCTTGAGTTGACGAACAGATGGCCGGACATTCTCCTTCAGGATTTTTTGGTAGACAGTAGACTTCATGGTTCCATCTATCACAGCAAGCCTTCCAGGTCCTGAAGCAGCAAAACAACCCCAGACCATCACACTACCACCACCATATTTTACTGTTGGTATGATGTTCTTTTTCTGAAATGTTGTGTTACTTTTACGCCAGATGTAACGGGACACACACCTTCCAAAAAGTTCAACTTTTGTCTCGTCGGTCCACAAGGTATTTTCCCAAAAGTCTTGGCAATCATTGAGATATTTTTTTAGCAAAAGTGAGACGAGCCTTAATGTTCTTTTTGCTTAAAAGTGGTTTGCGCCTTGGAAATCTGCCATGCAGGCCATTTTTGCCCAGTCTCTTTCTTATGGTGGAGTCGTGAACACTGACCTTAATTGAGGCAAGTGAGGCCTGCAGTTCTTTAGATGTTGTCCTGGGGTCTTTTGTGGCCTCTCGGATGGGTTGTCTCTGCGCTCTTGGGGTAATTTTGGTCGGCCGGCCACTCCTGAGAAGGTTCACCACTGTTCCATGTTTTTGCCATTTGTGGATAATGGCTCTCACTGTGGTTCGCTGGAGTCCCAAAGCTTTAGAAATGGCTTTATAACCTTTACCAGACTGATAGATCTCAATTACTTTTGTTCTCATTTGTTCCTGAATTTCTTTGGATCTTGGCATGATGTCTAGCTTTTGAGGTGCTTTTGGTCTACTTCTCTGTGTCAGGTAGCTCCTATTTAAGTGATTTCTTGATTGAAACAGGGGTGGCAGTAATCAGGCCTGGGGGTGACTACAGAAATTGAACTCAGGTGTGATAAACCACAGTTAAGTTATTTTTTAACAAGGGGGGCAATCACTTTTTCACACAGGGCCATGTAGATTTGGAGTTTTTTTTCTCCCTTAATAACGTAAACCTTCATTTAAAAACTGCATTTTGTGTTCAATTATGTTATCTTTGACTAATAGTTAACGGTTTTTGATGAGCAGAAACATTTAAGTGTGACAAACATGCAAAAGAATAAGAAATCAGGAAGGGGGCAAATAGTTTTTCACACCACTGTACATATATATACTCATAAATTTGTAATAAAGGAATCGTGCCTTATTCTGTAAATATGACTTGTTGTCATGTGACACTATGGCCTTTCTCCTATAAAATAAATGTTACAAGAAGCGGGACTGACCATATCGATGATATTAATCTGAGAACAAGCCGTTACTATAGTAACAACAACCTTTCAGGAAAAAAAAACAAAAAAAACAGCCGATCTCTGATCTTTCCTAAGTGAAGCATTTTCAGATTTTTGAGCGTAAAATTAACGCTAGCATTAATACAGATCCGCGTTTTCACTTGTTCTCAAATTCTCGGCGAAGCTAAACATCCTGCTGCATGCCGCATATGGTAAAAATGTCCTCAAGTACTGCAAGATGATATTTTTTCCATCTCCCTACCATGCTGGCACTGGAAGACATGAACCGAGGGCATTCTCAGGCTGCCAGATTTCTAACAAGAGTGCCAACTGTTGCAAGAACACTAGGAGCTCTCTCTCTCCTTCAAAAAAAAAAAAAAAAAAAACATGAGAACATGACTAACTGACTGTCTATTTCCCCCCCAAATGATTTCTGTTATGTCATATTCTGCAAAAATGATGTTACTTCCTGGTCTCAGGTGTGCATGCATGTGGTACGTGAGGAAGTGATCGGAGCTCAGGGTGTTTAACCTGAAGACGAATCCCTTCTTCTGAGCGATTAGTGAAAGTATAACCTTTTTGCTCGGCGTAACAGTGTTTATGTAAACTGAAGTGTGTTTAAAGGGTAATCATTCGCTTGCGGTGAACAACGATAGCTGAGACACTGCGGGAATAAAGATTGCCGCGTCTTTGATGTATTTAAAATGTGACGCGGGTTAAGAGTGGTTAAAAAGTTTTAAAATTATAAAAACAAGGTGATGATGAAGACGGCGATAGTGTCCATGCCCAGTCGATGTCATCTCATCGCTTTCTCAAAAACCATCTCAAACGAGTCAGTCTGTCCCCCGGCTCCTGGTGCCTGAGTAACTCGAGATCCTTCTTCGTTGTCGAAATCGCCACAAGTGGGTCACTTACTGTTTCCACACCAGGCACCTGGTCCTGAGAGGACTTACAGTCAATGATGGGTTTGTCCCGAGGCTTTTCAATCACAGCCTGACTGCAGGTGCAAGCCTCCATCACATAAAAGAGGTGGATAATCTGTTATGGGCAATGGGGCAGAAAGAAGAGAGCAGCTTTCCAGCAGCAGGATTTACTCAGGGTAGCTCGGGGTGGGGGTGGGGGGACTGCATAATAAATTAAAAAAACCTCTAACTTCAACCTTGAAAGTTAGAGGCGCCGTCATGTGTATGAGCAACAACAGATTTACATAACCTCATGATCCACTGAAGAACACGGCATCATTTCATCTGCGTCCCGTCTCTGCGTACTAGGATTGGAGGACGAAAAAGGGTCGGGACATGAAATACAATAAAACCTCGGAATCCGAATAACGCGGTTTGCGAGTGCTCCACAAGACGAGCAAAGATTTTTAACAAATTTTGACTTGAAAAACGAGCATTGTCTTGGTTTACGAGTACAGAGCATCATGTATAACGCATGCGCTTCTTGATTTGACGCGAGCGTCACGTCATCACAACTGAGCCAACGTTTTTTCTCTCTCTTGCGCTGCGGGTAATCATCTCCCCTGCTGGGTCTTAGTGCTCGTCTCTTACTGGTATAATCAACATCCGTGTGTGTGTGTGTGTGTGTGTGTGTGTGTGTACGTTTTTCTTTCTCTGGCGCTGCGTCTTTAGTGTGTGTCAGTGTTTGAGTGTGTGTGTGTGTGTGTGTGTGTTATGTGTGCACGCAAAATTTGACACCGTGCCGGTTCACACTCTCTCTCTCTCGCCTTTAATGTGTGTGTGTGTGTAAGGCAGAGAGGGGGTGCTTCACTCACACACAACTAGCATGGTGTCAAATTACACGCACGCACGCACACATAAACACACACTCGGCAGCGCAAGAGAGAGAAAAACACACAGCGCCTGTACGCATAAATGGAAACACTTATCTGTCTGGATTTTTTAAAACTTTTTTTTTATTTAGGTAAAGTGCAGGTTAATTTGTTCTATTTTTACTTTATATTTTGTATTAATTATTTGTATGTATTTTTTTTGGGGGGGGGCTGTAGAATGGATAATTTGAATTTCCATTATTTCTTATGGGAAAATTTTATTTGGTTTACAAGTGTTTCAATACGAGCCCACTTCCGCAACGAATTATGCTCGTAATCCGAGGTTCCACTGTACTTGCACTACATAAACGCAACATATAAGTTATTTACCTAAACAAGCAGCTCGCTAATATCAGACCAACGATTACATCACTGCCAAGGTTTCTAAACTATTGCACATTGTAGGGAAAAAAATGACACTTGTAGTAATAATAAACTGATTAAACTGCTGCCAACTTTTTATCCGCACAAGGATGACATGCTTCCATAATCCCTTATCCAGCATTAAGATTAAATCACAAACATAAGCAAAACTCCCGACAGCTGTACACTTTTTCCATCTGTACTACAAAAGATTTCTGTCCTCGTTCATCACTGCTTCTGCTCCTAAAGCAGGGAGACCCCTGGAGACGTTCCGGTCCCTAGATGCTCTCGTGAGTAAGACGGCGAGGATCGAGGACTCCCGCCGGAGTGACGTGATGCCTGAGTGGAGTGCAGGCTTTCGACAATGGAGCACACACATTCCAGCAGACGACCTTGTCTGATGTTTTTCCAGAAATCCGGCATGAGATCCAAGATTTTCTTTGGCTACGCTGAGGAGGGCTAATCCTCTTTCGCTCAGATTCTTGGCAGTCATCTGTCTGACTGTACAAAAAGAAGTGATGCCTCATGTCGGGATCGATGAGAAGATGGCGTGGAATGTTCAATCTAATGTGTTTCTAAATTGTCTTCAATTCAGGCTCCACCCTATAGACTAAACATGGCTACCGTATGTTGTAGGGGTTCTTTTTTTATGCAGCTCAAGAGGTGCAAGTTTCAAAGACGTGGATGAGCTAATCAGCATTTCAACAGGAACCGTATGTAATTCACTTCACAAAACAGTAGAGAGCGATTGGTAACATCTATGCTCATTACATTAGGGTTGTAATTTCATACAGTACATGCAAAACAAACCTTATCACTTTAGACTTAAAAAAAGAAGAACAATTAACATTTAATCGATTACATCAATAACATCTCTGTTAATAATGATGTAATTGGACCAACAAAATTGCGAACATCGACAAAAACCCACTTAGAAGGAACATGAAATTCTCTAGAGGAAATCTTATGGTTGTGTGCATTTGGGGTGCGTCTCCTCATTAGGATTTCAGGATGCATAAGGCCATGACCTAAATCGAGGTTCGAACGGATACTCTTGAGATGATTTTAAAAAAATATATCTATAATTGTTTAAGTTGGTAGTTTCAACTTAACTACCAATGTTACATGTACAATGTTACAAAGTAATGCATTAGAGTACATGGATTACTTTTTTGACGTAACAAGTAATCTAACGCGTTAGGTCCACCATTTAAGTACTCAGTTATTTAGTTACTTTTTCAAAAATGTAATCCGTTATTCCGACAATTTATGCAATCCGTGAGCCAGACAGCAGTCATTCCTAATTCTCTATTGTGTGTGTGTGTGTGTGTGTGTGTGTGTGTGTGTGTGTGTGTGTGTGTGTGTGTGAGAAAAAGACGTCCTACAAGCCCCGCCCCCCTCTGTTATTCCTGCTGTTATAGTCAAACCGCATAGGTGCGATAGGAGTATGTGAGGACCAACGCAAGGAAAGATGGAAACCTAATCACAGCGCCAAGACTCGCTGTGAATCATGATGAACCGTACTTACGGCCACCGCGCGAAACCGCGTAGGTGAGATAGAGGTATTAGTAGTTTAGTAGTTAACAGATTATGGGCCAAACTTCGCTGAGTGATGTTGGTAGAATAATTATAAAGGTCTTGACTAAAACAACATGCATGAGGAGTTTTCATTTTCTACCATGGAAAAGTACTCGAACTGGTTACTTTTATCAGAAAGTAGCGCTGTAATATAACTCATTACTTTTTATTGACAGTAATTTTGCAATGTAATTGTTGTTGTTGTTGGTCTTTCGGCTGCTCCCAACAAGGGGTCGCCACAACGGACTATACAGCGGACTACAACTTGGCACATGTTTTACGCCGGATGCCCTTCCTGACGCAACCCCTACCATTGTATCCGGGCTTGGGACCGGCACCTCATCCAGTGGCTGGGGTTTGGGCACTGGCTGGGAATTGAACCCGGGCCTTCCGCATGGCAGGCGAAACACCTACCACTGAGCCAACAGTGCCCTAATTTTGCAATGTAATTAGTTACTTTAAAAAGTCACGTCCCCCAACACTGCTTACAACTACGTAACATATAACTGAACCTGGAAGCTCTTATACCGAACAGGCTTCAGCAGCGGCTGTCAGCACAGACCCAATATAAAGTGCAGGCTTCAGAATATCATCTTCCCAAAGTGACAATCAGCTAATGGACAGCGAAGACAGGAGAATCCTGAGCTATAATTACATTTCCATGTAGAGCTTGTAGAGTTTGTAAAGCTTCTCAAGTGCTGAAAGTGTTACTGCATTAGTTAAGGCACGAATGCTGACTGAGGATTCCTCTCAGGTCATGGACCTCCTGCTGAGTGGAGTGAGCCGGTCCTGGATTACAGAACGGGTGTTATTTCCTGACCAGATCACCATACAGCACATAAATCAAGCAATTTGCAACGAGTGCTCGAAATGTACGTTTGTGCTTCTCGAACACCTGTGTGACACTAATGTGAGCTAATAAAGGACAAAGAAAATAACCTAAATTTTGTTGTTGGTGGATGACACACGAAATCTTTTTTTTTTTTTATTACAGTGGTGTGAAAAACTATTTGCCCCCTTCCTGATTTCTTATTCTTTTGCATGTTTGTCACACTTAAATGTTTCTGCTCATCAAAAACCGTTAACTATTAGTCAAAGATAACATAATTGAACACAAAATGCAGTTTTTAAATGAAGGTTTACGTTATTAAGGGAGAAAAAAATCTCCAAATCTACATGGCCCTGTGTGAAAAAGTGATTGCCCCCCTTGTTAAAAAATAACTTAACTGTGGTTTATCACACCTGAGTTCAATTTCTGTAGTCACCCCCAGGCCTGATTACTGCCACACCTGTTTCAATCAAGAAATCACTTAAATAGGAGCTACCTGACACAGAGAAATAGACCAAAAGCACCTCAAAAGCTAGACATCATGCCAAGATCCAAAGAAATTCAGGAACAAAAGTAATTGAGATCTATCAGTCTGGTAAAGGTTATAAAACCATTTCTAAAGCTTTGGGACTCCAGCGAACCACAGTGAGAGCCATTATCCACAAATGGTAAAAACATGGAACAGTGGTGAACCTTCCCAGGAGTGGCCGGCCGACCAAAATTACCCCAAGAGCGCAGAGACAACTCATCCGAGAGGCCACAAAAGCCCCCAGGACAACATCTAAAGAACTGCAGGCCTCACTTGCCTCAATTAAGGTCAGTGTTCACGACTCCACCATAAGAAAGAGACTGGGCAAAAACGGCCTGCATGGCAGATTTCCAAGGCGCAAACCACTTTTAAGCAAAAAGAACATTAAGGCTCGTCTCAATCTTGCTAAAAAACATCTCAATGATTGCCAAGACTTTTGGGAAAATACCTTGTGGACCGACGAGACAAAAGTTGAACTTTTTGGAAGGTGCGTGTCCCGTTACATCTGGCGTAAAAGTAACACAGCATTTCAGAAAATGAACATCATACCAACAGTAAAATATGGTGGTGGTAGTGTGATGGTCTGGGGTTGTTTTGCTGCTTCAGGACCTGGAAGGCTTGCTGTGATAGATGGAACCATGAATTCTACTGTCTACCAAAAAATCCTGAAGGAGAATGTCCGGCCATCTGTTCGTCAACTCAAGCTGAAGCGATATTGGGTGCTGCAGCAGGCCAATGACCCAAAACACACCAGCAAATCCACCTCTGAATGGCTGTAGAAAAACAAAATGAAGACTTTGGAGTGGCCTAGTCAAAGTCCTGACCTGAATCTTATTGAGATGTTGTGGCATGACCTTAAAAAGGCGGTTCATGCTAGAAAACCCTCAAATAAAGCTGAATTACAACAATTCTGCAAAGATGAGTGGGCCAAAATTCCTCCAGAGCGCTGTAAAAGACTCGTTGCAAGTTATCGTAAACGCTTGATTGCAGTTATTGCTGCTAAGGGTGGCCCAACCAGTTATTAGGTTCAGGGGGCAATTACTTTTTCACACAGGGTCAAGTAGGTTTGGATTTTTTTTCTCCCTAAATAATAAAACCCCTCATTTAAAAACTGCATTTTGTGTTTACTTGTGTTATCTTTGACTAATAGTTAAATGTGTTTGATGATCAGAAACATTTTGTGTGACAAACATGCAAAAGAATAACAAATCAGGAGGGGGGCAAATAGTTTTTCACACCACTGTATGTGCTAAGCATAGACTGTATAAGACCTGGACAAACCCTCTGTGACATTACCCACAGGGTTTCTGAAGAAGGGTTTCGTGGGCGTGGCTCTGGTTGTCGCCAGCTTGGTAGGAGCTGCCTCTGACTGAACCTGGTTAAATCCATAAACGGGCAGGCGAATGAGTGTTAGGTGGAACAACCCTACCTATCTCAGTCACCACAATCTAGCTAGCTTAGCTGTAGTGTAGCTAAAATGCTAACATGACTAACATTCATTTATATGTTAATGCTACTTTGCATTTGCTTGAATTCCGACATCCATAACCTACATGTCCGTGTAAACTCTTACATTTCTTGTGGTAAATTAATCTACAACTATTCCAATTAGCTGGTTAGCCAAAGTGATGCATAGCATACAGCTAACTCAAATCATCCACACCTCCAATTATGCTACATTTTATAGCTTAATAAATTTGAACTGATGAAAATTTCGCTCCCCGGTACAGGTGTCAAGAACAGGAAGTGGACAAAACTGTTTTTTTGTACCAGGTTGTGAACGTGTTTATTTCTGTTATAAAGTTGAACATTTTAACATTGGGGTTTATGGGGATTGGCTCACTTTTGGAGTAAGCCCCCAGTGGTCATTCTAGGAACTGCATGCTTTGCCCCTTGTTGCCAAGCCACAGTTAGAAAATCATTACTTAATAATGAGGAGGTCCTTCATTGTTTCTTGCGGAGACCTTCTTGATTTCTATTGAATCCATATGTCAAGGTTCGGCAAACTACTTGTCGTATAGACAGTTAATCGAAAGCGAAAGTAAACGCTCCCAGAAACAAAATGCCTTTCATTTCCTTCCAGCCAATTTGCGCGTGTGTGTGGGTCTTTTTTTTTGGAATGGGCATGTTGTTTACTTTTGGTTTGACCTTTGTTTTAGCTGGAAAAGCAAAAAAAAAAAAAAAAAAAAGTTTTCTTACATATTGCTGTAGGAGAGTATAAATCAAACCAGTGCAGATTTTTTCAAATATAAAGTGCACAGTTTAAATTTCCCAAAATTAAATAACTGACAAATTCAATAACAATAATATTTAAAAAAAAAAAAAAAACTTTTATATTAATCCATTGCATACTAAATTTATTTTTCCTGGTCTCTTTTAAAATCAAAGGGCATTTTTCACACTTCAAGTACTGCGAGTATGAACATTTTCAAACGCCATTCCCGCTGCTTCTTTAACATTGTCCATTTTTTCTCTACAATATCTCATAAATTAAGCTTTCAAGACATGTTAGACGGACCGAAGCCAATTCTTAATCAGAGCTCCATCATTCATACCTATTATAAAAGTGCAGGTTGCTGGCGAATATGTAGTGAAAAGGACGCTTATTCCTTCCTTATTCCTTAAGTGCACTGGGACTGGGTGTGCTTTGCATAACCTGAATGGCAACATGCAACTATTAACGCTAAATGCCAGCTGATTATCTCCACAATAAACACCAGGATCGGTGCTAAATATCAGCCTGGGTGGATTCTTTCCCCTCGCACATGTGGTTTGTTTAGCTTAACGCAGACTTACGGATAAGGTGATAAGATATGCAAAGTGGATTCGCTTGCAGGAGTTTTGTGTTTGGGTGGAGTTGAGATTGTTTGGGTCAACCAGACCGCGACGTGCTTTGGGAACCTCGGTCATGTGACTTGGCCTAAAAATATCCACAAACCCCAAAGATAGCTCGACCCGAACTACCAAAAACACGGCGACTTAACTTCATTCCATTCTTCAATAACAGACTGGAAATACAAGTTCACTAACATTCTCTCACAAACAGCTGTAGAAATAAAATGTTTACTGCACGTTCAGCAGTTTCAGAATCATGACTTAAGAATGGCTGGGAAACCTCTCACTTCTCAAGGTCAACATGTGCGCGTTAGCCTGATCACAGAAACAGGAAACCGCTTCGCAGACTCGGTAGTACTTTCGTTTCTGCATGGTTTGTTTAGCTCTGCAGTACAGTACAAGGAACAAGTCGTAAACAAGGCAAATTCAGATCATAGACCTGAGGTGATGAATGGGGAGAGATGAGGAAGCAACGAGCAAAAAACAAACTCCTTTAAAAGAGATCCTGTTCGAGCTACACTTGGGATCTCCAGTCTGGCACCGGTGCAATCATATCCGCCTGCAGCTTTATCGGCTTAGCTGTTTCCAGCACTGACGAGCACGAGGTCCTAATCAGCAAAAACACAGGATGTAGAACGGGTGCTTTGATGTGTGTTTATTACAAACGACGCAACCCGGCATGATGGATTAACCTCACAACCTATTATAGAGAGTGTACGGAGCCGGTATGATGGATTATCACCTCGTGTTGCCGAGACAGTATGACGGCATTATACTGTATCACACCCAGTGTTGCCCACTACTACCCGATTAATCTGGTACTGTTATGCGGCCACAAATCGATTCGCGCAAAGACTGAAGGAAATTCGCGAATCGACTTTCCCCGTTGGAGTTGGAAACGGAAAACTATTCTGTTTGGTATTTGGCGTAGCAAGAGCAAAACGCAGCAAATCTGAAAACTATTAATGAGCAACCCATTCAAAGTGTGGGGTGCCAATACTTTGATCTTCAGACTGATGAAAAAAAATGTTGAAAACAAAAGGACGTTTTATCCAGCATGCAGTTAACGCCAAAGGATGTCGGAAATTGATTCCGATTTAGCTTTCTAGTTTTTAATAACTTTAAACGCTTCACATTTATTAAAATATGTTCATACATAAAAGAGATAGGGGGACCAAAAAAAAAAAAAAAAAAAAAAAAAACAGTCAGTGCCTCACTGACTCCAAAAATTAAAAAAAAAAATTAAGTTTTTTTTTTTTAAATATAGGTTTACATTTGATGCAAAATGTTGCAGTTCCTCTATTATCCTACAGGTGGTGCAGAGCATCCTGTGTGATAAGTTTGTTATAAAAATATATTTTTTAATAATATATTGAATCTAGATATTTGGAAAATATGATACAGAATCGGCACCTAGACATCATGATAATATCGTATCGGGCAGTGCCTGATGATTCCCGTTCCTAATGAATAACCATGCTAACACGGCGGAGACATTCTACCGAGTCTATAAATAGTGCCATTGAGTATTAAAGAATGTGTACAAGTTTACTAACATGCGTTTGTGTAAGTGTGTCATCACCGAACCCGTTTGCTCACCTTTGAGATGAGCTCATCATGGTTGGCCAGGTGCGCTCGGCAGTGGATGCAGCTGTAGGTGCGGTGGCAGTTGGGCAGGTAGGCCTGGAAGGTTTTCGACTTGGTCATTTTCACCATCTCACAGTCGTGGTTCTCCTCGCTGGGCTCGTCTGCGCTGGCGCTGGATGAGTTGCAGCTCTGCTGAACTTGCTGACAGAAGAAACACTGGAAGATGCAAGCAAAAGCCGTCGTTGTTCTGGAGTGGGTGTGTGGCACGCTCCACACAGACACCACGGGAGAAAAAACAACCTTGGAAAACTAACAAGACAAACAGGGTGGAGGAAATAGAGAGAGAGAGAGAGAGAGAGAGAGAGAGAGACACAGGGAAGGGGGAAAAATTTTAATTATTGATCACTCAAAAGGACTACAGGGTTAAAGGCTAATCTTTACCTAAGGCGCATTAATACAGCGTATTAAGTGTTTAGAATAAAATGCTAACACATTTGTGGATTGTTCAATGTTAAACCTAAATCCTTTGAAACCAAAACGTGAATAACGTTCACATTAGCTCTTTATCTGACAGATTCTGAATGAGTAAGTTTTTGCCCTCTGGCAAATACCACATGTTTAAACCTCTAACTCAAACCCTTGTTTAAGCATGATACAGAGGCAGTGACTTGTTTAGTGCACTGAGGAGGCCAAGACACGGCTTTTATTAATGCTGAGGGACAATCAACTTTACTTTTAATCACCACACACAACCTGATGACTGAGCTCCTGCGTCCAAACGTTTAGGGGATACATTAGAATGCAGATCTAATTTGAATTGAACTTGAGGTGTTAACGGAGTTAACACGAGTCGCCTTTGTGTTAACAGACATGGTTACACTTGAAAACAGCTACTGTTTTTCTTGTTTGTTGTATATCACATAATAAGGTGGGCACAAAGGTGTACACAAAGAAGATGCCAAGGGTTTAAATCCCTTGTTAGTGACCTTAGTTTTAAAAAATTTAATTAAAAAAGCCTAGTTTTAACAGTTAAAGGTTAATAACCGTATCTCACTGATCGACTCAATCAATCAGGGTGTACAGCCGGACAAGCTGGTGTTCCCCCAACAGCCCCTCCAATCGCTGATTGTCACTGTTCCCAACAATCAATCCCTGAGCGCCATTGTTCCCAACAACCAATCAATGAGTGCCATTCATCTCAACAAACCAATCACTCATCACCACTGCCCCCCCCCCCAAAAACAAAAAAAAAACACTGCTCCCAACAATTAATCATTGATCAACCACCAATCACTGATCACCACTTTCCCAACAACCAATCATCACTGATCAACAACCAATCACTGGATCATCACTGAGCCCAAAAACCAATGACTGGACCAGCAAGGTTTGCTCCACTTATGCACTTATATATTCCTCATATGTAATCATTTCGAAGACATTTATTAGTAATAAAAACAAGAAATCATATATATATATTTTTTTTTTTTAACTCCACAGGTTTATGTATAAAATGCAGTTATATTTTGTTTTATTCTTTAAACATGTTAACGATTTGTTGTGCCATGACCTAAGGGAACATTTGTTTCTATAAACTTTCACACAGCCTCCCTTCTTCACCTTATGAAGTGCAAACGTTTGATCATGAATATGCAGCTGCTTCAATGACGACATTAGGTGACTTTTTTTTTTTTTTTAAGCATGCATTGGTTACTTTCCCCTTGAAAAGCCCTGGCATACAGCTGTTCCAGCCTGTTGCGTATTTCCTTTTATAGCAATGCGTCAGCTTCCTCCTAACTTGTTTGCCCTGGCAAGACGCTCGTGCGCTGATTGTTGGTATAAACTGGCTGACCTGGTGATCCGAATTCCTAAAATATTACAGAATGTGGGTTGAATCGATGCATTCATGGCTCCCATCCTGGCGCAGACAATGAAACAATAACATATATAACAACAATAATAATAACAGCAGGAAAATGTTACAGATTTTTTTTTAATTATTATTATTTGACTTAATGCACGGCTCCAGTAATACCATGCAAAAGAAAAACACTGACGCTTCCGTGACAGAGCAGGAAGTCTGGCTACTGCCATGCAAGACGAGAGAAACGGCGCGCGCGTGCGCCCGCGAGAAACCTCGAGCGAGCGCACGCGCGAGCGCGCCACGAGAAAGCTTCTTTATAAACAGATCATGGAGACGGAGACAAGAGCGTCAACAAGGAGTCACGTCAACATCACACACTGATATGAAAATACACTCATTTTTATTATAAGACAGATAGTTATATGAGAAACGGCGTTTGGTGTGTTTTTTCTTTTTTCTTTTTTAGAAAAATACAAACTGATGCCGTTAAGTCTGAGGTAAACACGTCACTACCGTCGGTTGGTAGAACAAAGAATTGCGCGCGCTTAACCTCCGAATCTGAAGGATTCGAATCCAGACGTTTTTTCCCCCTTTTGGGGGACTCGATTCTGATACATGTTTCAGTGTTTCAAAAGAGTCGACTCCATGAATTGATTCGTTCTGAAAAATAAACCATTCAGATTTCGGTGATTCAAAAGAGTCGACCCAAAGAGTCGATTGCTTCAGAATACTAAACCCGCAGGAAACCACACGATTGGAGAATTCTTTGTAAATGAGTGCATACAACACGATATGATGTTAATGAAGACGTAATAATAAAAACAAGGGGGCCTTTCAAACACCATGACAACATACACATATTATTATGGCCAGAGCATTATGCTAACAAAAACAAACACACGTTTCTTAATTTTAAAACGTTAAATTTTGTTGATCGACGTGTAAAAGAAATAGTTTGTACCCAAAATTGTCCTGTCTTTATTTTTCTTTCGAATAAACGTGTGCCTGAATCGAATCATGCTGCGGAACCGATTCCGAGAATCAGAGTCGACTCTGAACTATCAATCCATGGAATCGGAGAATCGACTCTCAAGATTCAGGAAGGAAGCGATAAGGGATTAAAAAAAAGCTAATCATTCGGATTATTAAAAGCGTCTGTAAAAAAGCAATAACATTCCAGCTAAAGACTTTGTACAGTAGAGCCGAGCACAGCAGAACTTATATACATTCATGTCCACTTCGTTTGTCACGTTTGTTTCTTTAATCAGTGCAAACTTCCTCGTACTGTAGGTATCTTTAAGCTTTGTCTCGTTTGTTTTACCTGTACTTCCACCACAGTTGCCTTCATGACAACCAGTTCAAAGCGCACGAATAGGACAGACCAGGTCTACTGTACATGCATGACGATGATAGTGAACTGATGTTGAGGGGAAACAAAGGAAAAGCGGCACTGAGCGACACGAGGATGCAAAACAAAGAGCTACTTTAATGACGATCAAAAGCGGCAACGCAACAATTCAGGTCTGGATGTTGCATGCATGCTGGTCATTATTTGTGCTTCTACCCATTCGGTCTATACATCTATCCTTTACCTAAAGTCCACTAAACGCCTTGACCACGTTTTTGTTGTTTTTGTTTTGTGCTTCCAATACCCACACTTCCTCTTCTCTCCAAGCAAATCAACAAACACAGCTTTTGTCACTGCATTACCATGCACTCTCTAACAAGATTATTAACACACATACATCACTCTATTTAATAAAAAAACATCTGAAACTAACAAACATATAGAAACTCTTATTATTCACTCACCACCAGAGCAGCTGAACTGATCTTCTTCCTTCCTCAGTCTACTTAAAGATCTAACACAATCCAATAAACTGTTGATTTAAACCCGATTTATTATTATTTTTTCCCCCCATTTATTTATTTTCCTCCCCACAGCAGACTGACTCTTGTTGCTGTTGTGTGATTGTCTTGTCTCAACTGTATGTCCCTGCTTTGTTGGTCTCTTTGTGTTCGTGATAGACTAGCTGCTTTGTCGCCACCAGGGGGCGGAGCTGCACTACCGATGGACACGTAAAGCGTGCAATGAGGAACAAGGAGGCGGGGCGGTGGAGCCAACGAGAACCCGGATGTGTAAATAAAAACAAGCTGCAAGGTGGTGTTTATATAAAATTGTTATTATTATTATTATTATAAAATATATAATATTGACACTTGACGTTGTTTATAAATCAATAAAGAGTCTCGAGGGTCCCATGATGATTTCAGCATCTGGAGGGGAAAAAAATTATTTTAGGGAAAATATGGGTATAATGTTGTAGAAGTAATGTAGACACAAGGGTATTAGATAGATAGAAATCACACTGAAAATGTGTTTTTTTTTTTTTTTTGGGGGGGGGGGGGGGTTTGGGGGTGGTTGTCATCCCATACCACAGCAAGCTCCCTGATGTGAATGACATCACTTTCAATTTTCATGATCTTTAACTATAAAATGAGGGGAAGAAAGAGCAAAGATGTTGAATGTTTTAAAAGCAAAACTGGGAAAGTGTTAAGGTGTTGGGAAGATTGATGAATGGATGGATGGATGGAATTTTGAGGTAAATTAATTATAGCACTAAAGGTCCTTTATTCATTTTTGACTAACTCATAATTTCTGCACAATACCTTATCTTTAGATAGATAGATAGATAGATAGATAGATAGATAGATAGACATGTGTTATTGCTCTTCAACAAAAAAAACTATTGCTCACATTAAATTCTATACTATAATAATAATGATAATGTAAAAGTCTCCATGGCAAACATGGCATACACTTTTAAAGGGAAAAAAGTATGCATTCAAGAAACAAAACCATGATCTGTACATCTTCTATCATTATAGTATGATTATGAACTTCATTTAAAACATAACAGCACCTCCACTGTTCCACTTCTTAGGTTTTGTTGCTTGAAGAACAAAATGTACCTGCAGGCTTTTTGGCACTTTTTTTTCTCTCTGTACAGTGTCGAAGACAACCTTGCTCCATCGCATAAATATCCACATATCGATCTTTACCGCCGAACACAACTCTGATTGTCACTTCTTGTCATTGCTACAGGCTACTGATGGATGTGTAGTCACGATGCTGAACCAACAGCAAGGCTGTTTTAGAAACCCATCCATCCATCCATCCATCCATCTATTATCCTTATGCGTCAAAGAGCATCTGCTACATCTAATAAATATTAAGTGAAGGGATGATGGGCTAAAAATAAAATCATCCGGACACTTAAAGCATCCCTGTAGAAATGAAAAGGCATCAGGTGCTTTATATTATATCATCATCATCATCATCGTGTCATTTCTGATTAGATTAGAAAAACAGGCTCGTTTCTTTTATTTATTTTTTTACCCAGGCTCTTCAGTGTTAAATGATCATCAGCTATATAAGGAAGCTCTGAGGTATGATGTCATTTGTTTTCACTCTGCGTCTCAGGTTCAATAACACACTTTCTCTTTTATTCCAATGCATCCCCGCGTTTATGGATAGATAGATAAATGGATAGATATATAGATGGATATATAGATGCAAATTGAACTTCATTTTAAATCTCACTGATGTAAACTGTAACATGCAGTTATTATATAATAAGAAATGTAGGTGTGTGTGACCTTCACTCATGCACTTGCAGACATTATAAGAGATAATGCGTTCGGCTGAGGTGTTTATTAGTACATTATGGGATTTTTCAATAAATATGAACAAATTATTAAGTCGTACTTAACGCAAATATTTGATACCTTTTCGTTGCAGGAAGTGGAGAGTTTTTACTCATTCAGCAGCACGGATGTCCCACTGATCGAGCTGTTGTTGTTGTTTTTTTCAATGTTTATTCATATTTCTTGTGTTTTTTCCAGCCTTTCCATGAAACACTGCCGTCAAACCGAGGCATAACTTGTTCACAGTCTGTTTATTTTATTACAACTCTCTCTCTTTCTCTCCAAAACATATGGATCCGAAATATAGAAATTAGAGATAATTATAATGATAGAAATTATAACCGCACATGCCTTAATCGGGTTTTTTTTTTTAATGTAATTTGTAATTGTTATTAATTCTGTAATTCCCGACGCCTAACCGCGATGCTCCTCTGTGCCCGCTCGCCTTTCATACACACACATGCGCACACACACACACACACACACACTCTCTCTCTGCCTCCGGTTTATTTCTGAGCGTTTGTTTTGATACCAACCGCAGCGAACGTGAAGGAAATACACGCCATTGACGCCATGCCCTGCCACTGCCATGGCAACCAATCACAATCGGCTCGTCCACCGTCCGACCAATCAGCTTCCGCTCTCCGAGCACGAGCAACTATTGCCGCTGCAATCCCCCAACCAGCGCCGCGCTGTGGACTCCGGCACAAACGCACAGCGCGCGCGCTCGCACTGCACCGGTCATGTTTTTGTGTGCGTTGCCGAGCGCGCCCCCGGACACATGCACGCGGCGGGAGCGCGCTGCGGGTTCGCGTCATCGAAGCACGTGGAAGAGGTAAACAGTTTGCGCCTCTTGTGCGCGTTATCTCAGGCAAAGAGAGGCTTCATTTAGTCATGGAGGAGAAAATGCACACACACACACACACACACACGACGCAGGACAGATGGGTTGTTGTTAATATTTTGTAGTAATAATAATAATGAGTATTTATTTATTATTATTATTATTAATAATAATAATAAAAATACTGTGTTTTTTTGTATTAATATTAAAGTATTGTTCATTATTTGTTACATATTATTATTTTTTATTTTAGTTATAATTATTTATACATTATTATTAGATACCAACCCTATTTATAATAATAACAGCTCTGTCTTTTAAATATTATCATTATTATTATAATTGTTGTTGTTAATATTATTTACTACTACTAATGTAAAAAAAATACCTGCGTATTTTAAGGATTATTATTATTGTTGTTATTATAACTACTACTAAAACGTATAATAATAATAAAAACATGTATATGTAATGTTTTTTTTATCCTTAGACCTCTAATGATTATTATTATAATTACTACTACGACTAATGAAACAACATTAGTCCTATAACCTATACAACCTATAAGAGGAATAATCTAAAAATGAGCCTAAGCTTCTTTTCCAGATGAATAAAATATGCACTTGTCTATACAGCACGTACAGTTTATTGCCTGGCTGGTTAACAGAGAACCGCAGACTCGTTTTCCTGGAATATCAAAAAAAAAAAAAAAAAACCCACGTGGTCCTAGTTGACCAGATTATCTGCGGCCCTCTGCCGCCCTCTGCCGCCGGAATGAGGTAATGCAGCACCTAACAAACATAACTCGTTATGATAACAGCACAAGTTTAGTAATATATTTATGGAGTATAATTATCCAGTCACAGAACATAAATGAAAGTTAGTCCACTTGGAGAACGCAGGAGACTCGACCTGGGGATCTTTTATTAGGCAGGTGGAATAGCAGAAAGAAATCTATAATTTTTACATAAGTTTTTACAAAGTTGGAGCGATTTCTATTCTGCTACACACTGTAATCTATCATTTTTAGAACATATTTATAATAACAATAATAAAAACTCTCTTAGATAGGATGAAGAGGAAACCAGGAGAGTAACAAGACTCAAGACTCTTTGGGTGGCATTGGAGAGTGTGATTATAAATCATCCTAAATATGAACAGTATATCAGTTATATATAAAGTTATATACAACACCCTTTTTTTTTTTACAAGATTGGATCAAATTATAGATTTCTTTCTGCTTATTCCACCTGCCTAATAAAAATACATTTTAAATAAATTTGTTATATTTGTCATACTTTCAAGAGATTTAAAAATCTGCATTGTGTTTGGTATATATACAGGTCCTTCTAAAAAAATTAGCATATGATGAAAAGGTTCTCTAAACGAGCTATTAACCTAATCATCTGAATCAACTAATTAACTCTAAACACCTGCAAAAGATTCCTGAGGCTTTTAAAAACTCCCAGCCTGGTTCATTACTCAAAACCGCAATCATGGGTAAGACTGCCGACCTGACTGCTGTCCAGAAGGCCATCATTGACACCCTCAAGCAAGAGGGTAAGACACAGAAAGACATTTCTGAACGAATAGGCTGTTCCCAGAGTGCTGTATCAAGGCACCTCAGTGGGAAGTCTGTGGGAAGGAAAAAGTGTGGCAGAAAACGCTGCACAACGAGAAGAGGTGACCGGGCCCTGAGGAAGATTGTGGAGAAGGACCGATTCCAGACCTTGGGGGACCTGCGGAAGCAGTGGACTGAGTCTGGAGTAGAAACATCCAGAGCCACCGTGTACAGGCGTGTGCAGGAAATGGGCTACAGGTTGCAAATTTTGCATGTCATTCGGAAATCAAGGTGCCAGAGTCTGGAGGAAGACTGGGGAGAGGGAAATGCCAAAATGCCTGAAGTCCAGTGTCAAGTACCCACAGTCAGTGATGGTCTGGGGTGCCATGTCAGCTGCTGGTGTTGGTCCACTGTGTTTTATCAAGGGCTGGGTCAATGCAGCTAGCTATCAGGAGATTTTGGAGCACTTCATGCTTCCATCTGCTGAAAAGCTTTATGGAGATGAAGATTTCATTTTTCAGCACGACCTGGCACCTGCTCACAGTGCCAAAACCACTGGTAAATGGTTTACTGACCGTGGTATTACTGTGCTCAACTGCCTGCCAACTCTCCTGACCTGAACCCCATAGAGAATCTGTGGGATATTGTGAAGAGAAAGTTGAGAGACACAAGAATCTGCAAAAGGATTCCCGACCAAGTATTGAGTGCAGAACTGAACATCATTATTTGAAGGTTGACTTTTTTTGTATTCAAAACACTTTTCTTTTATTGGTCGGATGAAATATGCTAATTTTTTGAGATTTTGGGTTTTCATGAGCTGTATGCCACAATCATCAATATTAAAACAATAAAAGGCTTGAACTACTTCAGTTGTGTGTAATGAATCTAAAATATATGAAAGTCTAATGTTTATCAGTACATTACTAGAGACTTGAGGTTTCAGTATTGGTATTGCGACCTTTCTAATGATAAGGAAACGTGCTCCTATGCACATTGTATTAAAGTTCTAATGATGATTCAATAACCATTAAAAAAAAACCTTCTAAATTCGTCTGATCTATAAATCAGGTTTGGTACAAATTCAAGTTCTAACACACAGTAATCAAGATTAGAGGTACAGTTTGCATGTGGAGGTTTCATTTGATTAGATGAAATAGATAACACTAATTATCTTATTATAGTGGAACCTATTAAATGGATTATATTAGGGAGCAAATGAACAGTCGATGTGCCGGAAAAAAGAAAAAAATATTGGCAAGTGTAAGGATCTGAGCGATTCGTTCAAGGACCATTGGGTTAGAACAGCCACAAACCGGCAGGTCTTGTGGACAGGGTCAAGCTAAAAGGCCCTTCAATGGGCAGATGAGCATCAGAACTGGATCACAGAGCAGCGGAAGGAGGCGGCCTGGTCTGATGAATCACACTTTGTTTTACACCATGTGGACTCCTGGATGCGTCTCTCGTACCTAGGGAACACATGCGCACCAAGGGAGGAAGCAGATGGAACTGCTTCCGATATGGTTGATGCTTCGGCAACGTTCCGCTGGGAAACCTCGGGTTCTGACGTTCACATGGAGGTCACCGACACGTACCACCACCTCCCTAAACATCGGTTTACTTTTCTAAACCTTGTGCAAAGCCTTCACAGAAGAGCTGAAGCTGTTATAGCTGCAAAGGGGGCGGGGCCAACATCATATTAAACACTATGGATTCAGAATCGGATGTTACCAAGTCCATATGCATGTGAAGGCAGGCGGGCGAATACTTTTGGCAATATAGTGTATTAGGCTTGTGTTTTGTTTTATTATTATGGCTGCTGGTTTTCTTGCTTTTTTTGTTTCAAGTCTCTGCATCAGCAGTGTGGTTGATCTACTCTAACCGACAGGATCTCGTTCTTAATGTCGAATCTGCCAACGTTGTTGCTATCAGTCGTCAAGGACAACAGGCTCCCATGGCAACAAGGCCTCTCGGAACCACGAGAAAATTAGCTCGAAGCTGTTTTATGACGTCATCCAACCTTCACGCTCAAGACGGCCGGTCGGAAGCTCTGCCTACGTACATCAACAGCTTTAAGTAAAAGACTGAAAGTAAAGTTAATCAATCATCAACCAAAACAAGAAGAAATATAGGATACAGTGTTTATTCTGGTGTCTTTAGGTTACATGACTTGGCAGATGCTAAATTACCCGATAATAGTAGTAATTAAAAAAACAAACAAACAAAAAAAAAAAGGCTTGTCTGTCAGCAGCAAAGACAAACCTGTAATCGGTAATTCATTTTTATTTTCAAAAGGTGCAACATACTTTAATAGATTTTAATATTCAATTATAACGTTTCCCCGAATGATTAACATCAACACCTCCGGTGAAGGTGAGACCCGAGGGAGAGGCGGGGAAACGTTAAACCTGTGAGTGAAGTCCAGAACCGGTGGAGTCCTCTCCATTGTTTAAAATGTTACTTACAGAAGAGTTTAATACATGAATACAATTCTGTAACAAGATTAATTACCACTAGAAACAAGACATTCAGTTTACAATAAAAAAAGAAAAAGGAAAATAAAGAAAATTCTTATGCACAAAAAAAAAAGCCCCCCAAAAAAAGATCAACTCGATGCAGAAACAAAAATCTAGTTTTTTAATCACCTAATTAATACCTTTTTGAACTCAATCACAAAAAAAAAAAAAAATCACAAAAAAAGCAAAGCTCTGGACTTAAAATGACATAAATCAGATTTAAGATAGATTTTTTTTTTGTTGATTTTTTATTTTTCGTTTTAAATATATGTATTTAAGAATATATCTCAAAAATCACAACTGATCCCCGACAAAACGAAGCTGCACGATAATAAACCGTTATTCATAATGAGTAAAGGCACACAGAACAGACAGGCTGCACACGGACTTGGCTGAAGCTATCTTACAGGGTTTTGCAGTGCTTTTCAGGAACAACAAAGAAAAAAAAAAAAGAGAAAGAAAAAAGTTTTTTTTTTTTTTTTCCCTCTGCTCTAATAATAACCCGATCAATGTCCTCTTTAGCACCTGACGCTGGGGTCAAGCCACTGTGGCACCATGCTGGATATAAAGTTAGGCAAGAGCAGTGTGAAAACAGAGAGCGGCCTGATTCTCCTTCTCTAGCCTGGTTTCGTTTTTTGCTCTGTAAGTGCTAGATCGCTCTTTAAGGTACGACGCTGTCAGATCTGATCTGATCGAAAACAAAGGGGTGGGGGGTTTAAAAAAAATACAAAAAAAAAAAAAAAAAAAAAGCGTGGCTTGGATTGGCACCGAGTAGAACGTGAGGTTTCCCGTGTAGTGAACGTCCCGACGGCTAGACGAGACGCCGGTCGACTTCACTCTGTCGTCTTCCTCCGTGTTAACCCGACCGAGACCGTTTCTTAGAAAATCTACTCTCTGAAATATTCTACAAGGTTGAAAGAGTTTGTAGGAGGGGGAAGAAAAAAAAACAAAACAAAAAAAAACAACAACACAAAATCAAAAAACAATAAAATTAATAATAACAACGAAGAAAAGAAAAGATTGCGGGGATATAAGAACAAAGAAAGGAAGAAAAGAAAAAGACCTGAGAGTCCCGACGTGGAATCCCCAGCAGTGTGGCACCTCCATGTTCTTTGTATAGAAAGCTTTAAATTTTTTTTTCCCAGTTTTTTTTTTTTTTTTTTTTTTTTAACAGTCATGCAAGGACACAGTCTTATTGAGAAGAGAAGGCAAGAGAGACAGAGAGAGAGAAAGAAAAAGAGAGAGAGAGAGAGAGAGAGAAAGAGAGAGGGCAGAGACACACTGGAAACAGAAAGCAAAAAGAGCCACGGGGATATACGAAAAAAATTTAAATACAACGAGGCACTACTTTTTAACTCAACTTTTTTCCCCCATGGCAACTCGTAGCCACAAAATACCCCACGTGATTATCTGACACCTCCCTCCTCCCTCCCTCAAAACCCTCTGTGTGCTTTGACAAAATTCAGAGCTCATCATCACCTCAGAATCTACCTCTACAAAAAAAAAAAAAAAAAAAAAACCCACAAGAAAGAAAGAAAAGTTTGTCTTTTTTCCCCCCTCAAGGTGCCTAAATAACCCTATTGTCTTTGGTGCTTGAGCTCCTTATGTATTTATTTTTCAAAAAAGCAATCGGTTTGAACTTTTTTTTTAAAACGCAAATGTATATTTACGCTATATTAAATCTGATATAAAAACAAACCTATTAGTATATTATTGTATTATTTAAGGGGCACGTGGCACGAAGTTTTAATTAAAAGCCTTACACACATACGGCACCTTGGCAAACTCAACTGTGGTGTTTTTTTTCCCCCTACAAATTTGGCCTCGACTTGAAAATGGCTTTACGGATGCTTTGCAGGAAAGCGGGAGTGAGACTGACGAGAAGCTCTTTTTTTTTTTTTTTTATAAAAAAAAATAATAAATCATTAAACACAGCAGTTACATGATCACAGCCTTTGTTTTTTTTTTTTTTGTTTTGTTTTTTTAACTGAAGCATAAAAAGAGTTGTCGAAAGGAGCCGACCCTCGACGATATTCTGGTCAGCCTGCACTCCGTAGTTCATACTCGTACACACTCATACTGTACACACACACCCTTGTTTAAACTGAAATCTCAGAGCAGACAGAGGAAAGAGGATAGACGAGGATGAAGACGGAAAGGAAAGCAGAGGAGAAGAGACAGAACGATTCTGATTGAGGAAGAGGAGAAAAAAAAAAAAATGTAAGTGGACTCAAAACTGAAGAATAATATGCAAAGAGTGATGTTTTGGAGATGTAGTAGGTGTGAAGTCGGTTATGGTCTGTAGCCTGGTTGGAAGCGCGCCGTTTCTTCGAAGATGAGCGCCTTGAGGGTCTCTTTGGGCAAGTCGTCGAGCTCCATGTCGAATTTGAACGGAGCCTCAGCGACAGGCTGAGGAAAAAAAAAAAAAAAAAACAATACATATATAATTAAAGTTAGATGAAGACTTGGGGTCACCGATCTCAGGAAGGCGGTGTCATTAAAATCTTCCTCACCTCATCAGTCGGGTCGTAGTACTGCTCCAGGTAGGGGTGCGCCAGGGCCTGCTCCACCTCGATCCTCTTGTGAGGGTTAAAGGTCAGCATCTTATCCAACAGATCCAAGGCTAGACGACAAAACAGCGGAACGGTGAGATTTCACATTTCAGGTGTTTAGTATCAGGGGGGAAAAAAATAAAATGGAAAAAAAAAAAGCAGCATTTCACAAAAACTGAAAAAGGTGAACTCTGACCTTTGGGGTCGGCGTTGGGGAAGAGGCGGTTCCAGGGCACTTTGCAGCGCAGCGGCAGCGAGAGCAGGTAGTTTCTGGCCTTTATGTTGATGATGCAATTCAGGTCTTCTTGTGAGGGAGAGCCGAGGATACCTGAAAAAAAGAGAGAGAGAGAGAGAGAGAGGGAGAGCGATGTAATAAGAATAAATACGTGACTGAACCATGATTTCACCGAAAGAGAGATTACGATAATAGAGGAAAAAAATTATTTTGTTAGAATTGCAGCATCTGTTGCGCAACCCTGACTCCAAAATGTTTTAAAACATCGTGATTGTCTGGTTTTAAGTTTGATTGGCCATGACCGGTGATCAGCCTCAGATACAAGAGATTCTGTAACGAGAGCAGAAGCTTCCAAGTGGCGCAACAGAAATGTTAAAAAAAAAAAAATGTTATTAAAGCTTACACCAGTTTCAAAAACACCAAGATCGCAAAATATATGAAAATCGCTTGCGTTTGGAGACGCATTTGTGGAAGTAAAACCTATTGCGGGGACCGATCCCAGGAGACTGAGGGGCACGAGGCAGGGTTACACCCTGGATAGGGTGCCAATCTATTGAAGGGCACACACACATTCACTACGGGCAATTTGGGAACGCCAATCAGCCTAATCTGCATGTTTTTGGACTGTGGGAGGAAACAGGAGAAGCCGGAGGAAACCCACGAAGCCTGGGGAGAACATGCAAACTCTATGCACTCAGAGACAGGAATCTAACCTGGCTGGGAATCGAACCCAGACCCTGGAGGTGCAAGCCGACATTACTAACCACTACACCATGCTCTAAACTATTTACACATTTTCCATCCCGTGTGGTATGAGTGAATTATTTTCCAAGTTTGTTTAGAAATAATAATTATGGATGATGACGGATGTGTGCTACAAGTAACAATGTAGGTTTTGTTTAATTTAAAAGTTAAAGGTTGTTTGATTGTAAAAAGAAAAAAAAAAGTTAATTATTACGATTATAGAATCGCCATTTTTATTCAATTGACACTGTCGTATTGGGTGGAGACCGGTGACTCCCGGCCCTATGGGACAAAGGATGCAAGAAAGAAGACTAGAGAATTAGGGGTGAAATGTGGCACTTGTGTCTGAGCTTGTCGTTATTGCATCAACTGACTGACAGCTCGGGACACACAATACAGCGAGTGTTTCTGCATTCTGCTTCCTGGAAAAAAAATAAAAAATAATCAGTATCTTGTTGCATAACTGCTGAAGCACTTCCTCTAAACGCAGGATGAACAATATCTCTAAAAACGTACCGTCTCCATCTAACAATGCACAGGCCAAAAATAATGCTTACACAACAACGTGTACGTACGCGTGCTCCCACTAACCTGACGAGATCGCCCGAGTGAGCATGTGGCCGTGTCCATAAACTCTTAGACAGGCAGTAAAAATAAATCAATCATCCAAGTCTGCTGGACTCTTGATTTAAAGCCACCAGTGCATGATTAATCATTTCTATAGTCATCATGATGACACGGTTTTCTTCCTCCACATGCGGCGGCTTACGATGCAAAAACACTTCGCGTTCGTTATGCATACAATGTGTACATGCATACTCAGGAATCTTATGCACGACTGGTAGATTAAAAGCTGTGTCCACTAGATGGCGTGTCAGAGCCAGAACACCCCTGACCATCTGGGTTCAATGTCAAACTCTTACCTGTTTCATGCACGGCGACGTTTAACAGACGGACGAGCTCAGTTTCTCTTAAAAGCTTTCTGCAGCCACACTATACATTCAGAAATATTGAATCCTAAGTTTTTCCTAACAGTTTTAGGTGTTAAAGCATCCTCCCTATAGTCCTGATCTTGCTCCTTTGCACTTTCACCCCTTAAAGCAGCCCTACGAGGGAGAAGATTCACTTCTGATGAACAAAGTGTATTGAAAAGCAAAAATGTCAAAAATAAATAAATAAATAAATAAAAAAATTAATAATAATAAAAAAAAAAAACTTACTTGTCTTTCAAACTAAAAAATTGAAGCGTTTCTTAACTCGGAGCGGAGAGAGATGGAAATCTCAGACAGTAAACTGCACAGGAAGTCGATGAATCCGTCAAAATGTGAGACTGAACATCAGCGAAAAAGGCGAACGAGAGCTACCTGATACGACTCTGCTATCGTTACAGGAACCGTCAGCCCTTTACAGCTGATAAGCATCGAGTGCTGATCTGGCTCTCACTGTGCGGATCTGACCTCAAAACATGTCAGACACACAGACCCATGATACACTGTTTCAGTTTTCCCCCTCAGATTATTTATTATTAAAGTCAGAACTTTCAGAGTTTCAGAGTGCACGTCCTGCTCACTGTCAAACACTTTGACCACAGACTGCCTTTGGTATGAACCAGAACATCACACAGACAGACAGGCAGAGACGCACAGCCGCGAGACAGGCAGAGACGCACAGCCGCGAGACAGGCAGAGACGCACAGCCGCGAGACAGGCAGAGACGCACAGCCGCGAGACAGGCAGAGACGCACAGCCGCGAGACAGGCAGGCAGGCAGAGACGGACCCAAACACAGGCAGACGAACCCGACACAGACAAGCAGGCAGAAACGCACAGCCGCGAGACAGACAGATACGCGCACACAGGCAGGCGGAACGGGCAGACAGAGGTAGAGCAATACAAACACAGACAGCGAAAGAGAGGCAGACCCAAACACAGACGGAGACAGACCCAGACAGGCAGACGGACCCAGATGGAGACAAACAGACCGAGACAGACAGACCGACCCAGGCGGAGACCGACCCAAACACAGATAGACAGACGGGCATACAAAAGCAGACAGACAGACGCATCTCTTCCCCTTGGACAGTGGAGGCTGAATAGGGAGTTAAGTTAACAAAAGGTCTGTAACTTGTGACAACTTTTGATGAAGCTACCACAAAGACGCACGCGCTCAGACACGCACGCGCTCAGACACGCACGCGCTCAGACACGCACGCGCTCAGACACGCACGCGCTCAGACACGCACAGGTCTCACCAGACCATGTTTGTAAACTACAGACTCACATTCACTTGCAACGTATTTGAAACTATGAACGATTTTAATAGAATTGCGTAAATACCTAAAATATGATTGAGCTGGTCCAGGTAGTGCTTTCCAGGGAAGATGGGTCTGTTAGAGAGCATTTCAGCCAGAATGCAGCCCACTGACCAGATATCAATAGACTTGGTGTAACCCTGTAAGGAAAACAGAAAGAAAACAAAGAAAAATACTCAGTAATCAGTATCTTATATCACACTGGTCTCTAATATACAGCGCAGAGTTTTATTATTCAGCATTTCCATAGTAACAGCTAATTCAAAGGGACTTGTAAGGCAGAAACTACTGTTAGTAATCTTGCCTTCTCTCCACACACATCTGCAATGTTCTCTGAAATGAGAGAGTGATTATTTATAGCTGCTGTAATGCGAGTGATGTGTTTCAGAAAGCTAGCTGTATGGAACTATGATCAGATATTTTGAAAAGTATTGCCTGTAAATAAAAAAAAATAAAATAAAAATCATCTCTGGCAAACACAACGAGAAAATCCAGATGTCAATTATTTTCCTATACCTGAACCACTTTCATGTTTTATTCCTTTCCTTTATTAAGGTCACATATAGCCCTTTTTATACAACAGTTAATTATGACCAAACCATTTGATTGGATGAGAGGCATTCCATGAGTGCCGATATAGAGCACAACAGCACTGGGACGTTTAACTTTACGCATCAGTCTGCGTCACAGGTGTTCTAAACAAGGGGCACGAACTTTCCACTAACTCTCTATTTCACTCTATTTGAGGTTCAATTCATAAGACGAAACAAATGCTTGAAGACAGAAGGATAAACTTTAGAAGAATTACAAATTAATTCCTGTTAATTAGCTTAACTGTTTGTGGAGAAAAAAAAAACTGATTAGATAAACAAACTAACAACAACTGACTCCCTCGTGGCTATATGCCGATATTCAGCACAACAGCACTCCTAACATGATGCTGCTTAATTATAGAAGTCTGCATAAGCCTTCGAGGTCTCCACAATGTGTCTTAATGCTCCGGCTGAAGTATAATTCTTCTTTCGGTTTCCTTATCTTGCACCTTCAACCCAGTTTTCAGACTTTTACCCCACCTGCATTTCTGATGAACAAAAAATATCATTCATTCATGATGTCATCCTCAACATTTACTGATCGGCTGATAGGTCGGCTGTTCGCAGTTATCGGCTACTCGCTAGCCGAGGTTAACGTACTGTAGCTCTTAAACTCTGTGCCCGGAGAACTGTAAAGGTTGAGAATGTGACTTTGGGTTTTCTTGGTACATTGGAACCTCGGCACACGAATGACCATTCTTGAATTTTGAAAGAACCTTGCACCGGCATACGTAACATTTCCAGCATTGAACCGAACACCGCCCAAGTTGTGCTTACATTCTGGAGCCGTTCAGAATTTGTCAGTGGAAAGCCGAGCAAAGCGATTTTACATATTCTACTAATTTTTTTCAAGGATTTAAAAAGGTTAAGAGAGATTAGAGAAAGATTAGAGATTTAGTTAAAATGGTAAAAATTATTACTTAAGAAAAGAAAAAAAAAAAAAAAAAAAAACGCCAGTGCTCAGAGAAATCATAAATTAAGGTTAAGTGAAATTTAATGTCTATTGATTTCATATTTTACTTCTTTTTATTTACTTATTCTTACGCCATTTCTAAACTTGTTGATTGTTTTTTATATGCGAACATATGATTATAGTGCTGGAACTTGCTAATATAGATAATATTTTGGGGTGACTAACAGATTCTAACAGACTAACATTTACATTATTTCCTATGGGAAAATGCGTTTCGCAATAGGAATTCTCGCTTTAAGAACGGATTAAATTCGTATGCTGAGGTACCGCTGGATATGAGGTCACTATTAGGGGGGGAAAACCTGATTAAGTTTGTTTAAGCTCTAACTAATAAAACCAAAAAAGTAAATTGGAAAAGGACCGACAACAGTAAAGAGAAGATTCTCTCTTAATTTGGACTCAACTATTAACTATTATTAACACTTTTCACTTTTATGTTGGCGCATGTCTGAGGCAACAACACTACAAATAACATGACTTTCACAACTATAATTCACATCATGTATTCAGAGGAAGGAAAAGACATTCGCGGGTTATTTTTCACATCTCTTGCCCAATCTGCAGAAAATGACATTCTGATCAATTCCTGATAGTAAAAGTAGCAAATCTGACTAAACCAATCGTTTCTATTGGTGAATTTTGGCTGGAGGAAAAAAAAACAAATAATTAACATGTATAGTCCTTATTCGATCCTCTTGCCTTGGAGTTGAGCATGATCTCTGGGGCTCGGTACCAGCGCGTGGCTACATACTCTGTGAGGAACCCGGTGTGATCGTGGTCCGGGTCGGCTACACGTGCGAGCCCAAAATCGCAGATCTGGAAAGACGGGAAACAATTAAGACTTGACGAACATGATGACACGAAAATAACCAAGACATTTATTTTATTCGAGAGGTGCACACACCTTGAGATCGCAGGTGGTGTTGAGCAGCAAGTTGGAGGGCTTCAGGTCTCTGTGGAGCACGTTAGCCGAGTGGATGTACTTCAGGCCACGCAGGATCTGGTACAGGAAGTAGCAGATGTGATCGTTGCTGAGGTGCTGCGTCTTCAGCAGCTTGTATAGATCGGTCTCCATCAGGTCCTGCACGATGTAGCTGGAGATTGCTCGAGTCAAGGACGATTTGTATACACACCTTACAGAATTGTGAAAGCTATTCGCGTTTAAATAAAGAAATTAATAAATAGAAATACGCACTTTTACTGAGTTCAACAGCATGTTGAGAGATTCAGACTCATCTTATACTATGTAAGTGGTTTTGCGCGATGTAATCAGGGTTAGGTCTAAACCTCTAGCTGTATAAAAAAAAAATAATAATAATAATAATAAACCCCACTCTGAAACAGACCCCACTCTGAAACCTTGTGGTACGAGTGCTTGTACAGGTTGTTGCATAAATATCCTTCATTTTCAAATTGAATAAAAAAAATAAAAAAAAGTCAAGCTTTGCCTGTTCAAGATTATGGCTGAAACGATTCTTCAAATAACTCCATTACAAAAAATTATTGAGGTAAAATCTTTTGCCCGAAGCTTCTTTTAACCAATTAATCTTTGTTTATTTTATTTATTTTACATTGCACTGATCCAAGATGGCGCCGGTGAGGTCGGCTGCCGTCACGACTGCTCCGACCACCTTTTCTTTGTTTTTGTTCTTTAAGCTAATTTTCAGTGTTTTAAAATCGGCAAAATCACCACCATTGAGTACATTAGGTATGATAGAGACACTCTTGTTTCTATTGGTATACAATGTACTCACAATTCGACAGTTTTAACTCCGGATCCGAGCTGGCCGAGTGAGATCCTGAGGGAGAACAATGGACGCGATGCGAAGCGACGGACCCGAGGGAGACGAGCTGGAGTGAGGAACCGGCTGAGAACCCGTGCACACCGCACACATCTGCCTAGTATCCTGCTCGCCAACGTCCAGTCACTGGAGAACAAGCTCGATGACCTCAGGGCCAGGATAAAGTTCCAGAGAGACATTCAATCTCCTGCAATCTCCTCTGCTTCACCGAGACATGGCTGAACCCAGCGGTGCCAGACCACGCCATCCAGCCGGCCGAGTTCTTTTCGGTTCACCGCATGGACAGGACGCGGGACTCGGGGAAGTCAAGGGGAGGCGGCGTGTGCTTAATGGTGAACAACAGCTGGTGCAACAGCGCGAGCGTTGTTCCTCTTACACGCTCCTGCACACCAAACCTGGAACTACTGTCCATCATGTGTCGTCCATTTTATCTTCCACGGGAGTTCACATCGGTCATAATCAGTGCCGTTTACATTCCTCCACAAGCAGACACTGACACTGCCTTATGCGAGCTGCATGAGGCGCTCACACAGCACCAGACACAACACCGGGACGCTGCGCTCATTGTGGCGGGGGATTTTAATAGTGCCAACCTCAAACGCGCAGCGCCGAACTTTTATCAGCACATCACCTGCCCCACCAGGGGCGAAAGGACACTGGACCACTGTTATACCACGGTCAAAGACGGTTACAAGGCACAATCTCGTCCAGCGTTTGGTAAATCCGACCACGTCGCCATTTTCCTCATGCCAAAATATAAACAAAGGCTGAAACAGGAAGTTCCGGTCCTGAGGGAGGTCGCGCGCTGGACGGACCAATCGGTGGCCGCGTTACAGGACGCACTCGATGACGCAGACTGGGACATGTTCAGAAACAGCTCCGATGATGACGTCAGCGTGTTTACGGAAGCGGTTGTGGGATTTATTGAAAAGCTGGCAGACGATACGGTAGAGAAAAAGACTATCAGAACGTTTCCCAACCAGAAGCCGTGGGTGGATAAAACCATCCGCGACGCTCTGAGATCTCGCACAGCTGCCTACAACACGGGACTTGCATCGGGGGACATGGAACCGTACAAGGCTGCGTCATATAACGTCCGGAAGGCGGTGAAAGAGGCGAAGCAGCGCTACGGGAGAAAACTAGAGTCACAGCTTCAACAGAGTGACTCTAGGAGCCTGTGGCAGGGACTGAGAACAATAACGGACTACAAAGCACCAGCATCCGGTATGACGAACGCGGACGCGACTCTGGCAGACGAGCTCAACACATTTTACGCTCGCTTCGAGGCTGCAGCTAAAGACGCTAGCAATGCTAATGCTAACGGCGCTAACGGCTGCAGACAGGAAGACACAGCCAGCACCGGGAACGCGCTCATCATCTCCGAGCACGACGTGAGGAGAGCCTTCAAGAGAGTGAACACCAGGAAAGCAGCAGGCCCAGACGGCATCTCGGGTCGTATTCTCAGAGCCTGCGCAGACCAGCTAGCACCTGTGTTCACTGAGATATTCAACATCTCTTTATCTCAGTCGGTGATCCCCACATGCTTCAAAGAGTCCATTATTGTTCCTGTTCCAAAGAAACCACATCCTGCTTCCCTCAATGACTATCGCCCTGTAGCTCTCACCTCAGTAGTGATGAAGTGCTTTGAACGCCTTATCAGAGACTTCATCATTTCTTCACTACCCGACACACTGGACCCACTACAGTTTGCATACCGTCAGAACCGCTCCACAGACGATGCAATCTCTCATCTCCTCCACACATCACTCACTCACCTGGACACTAGGAAAGGGAATTATGTTAAAATGCTCTTCATCAACTACAGCTCTGCTTTTAACACAATAATTCCCTCCACACTCACCACCAAGCTGGAGCACCTGGGACTGAGCTCATCTATATGTCAGTGGATCTCCAATTTTCTGACTGGCAGACCACAGGCAGTAAGGATGGGCGGACATGTCTCAGCTACACTCACTCTCAGCACTGGAGCCCCCCAGGGTTGTGTTCTGAGCCCCCTGCTGTACTCTTTGTACACCCACGACTGCGTGGCCACTACCAACTCCACCTCCATCATCAAGTTTGCTGACGACACCGTCGTGGTCGGACTGATCACCAACAATGATGAGTCGGACTACCTAGAGGAGATTGGGAATCTGGAGAACTGGTGCCAGAGGAACAATCTCCTCCTGAACGTCAGTAAGACAAAGGAGCTGATAATGGACTTTAGTACAAAGCAGGAGAGGAACTACCAGACCCCCGTCATCAACAGGAGCCCAGTGGAGAGAGTGGACAGCTTCAGATACCTCGGTGTTCACATCACGCAGGACCTGTCATGGTCCTGTCACATCAACACCGTGGTGAAAAAAGCCCGGCAGCGTCTCTACCACCTCAGACGCTTGAGAGACTTTAGACTGCCCTCCAAGGTGCTCAGGAACTTCTACTCCTGCACCATAGAGAGCATCCTGACGGGAAACATCACGACCTGGTTCGGGAACAGCACCATGCAGGACAGACGAGCTCTACAGAGGGTGGTGCGATCAGCCGAGCGCATCATCCGCACTGAGCTCCCTGACCTGCACTCCATCTACAGCAAGCGGTGCTGGACTAAGGCCAGGAAGATCATGAAGGACCTCAGTCACCCCAGTAATGGACTGTTCTCTTTGTTGCGGTCTGGGAAGAGATTCCGCTCCCTAAAGGCCAACACAGAGAGACTGAGGAGGAGCTTCTTCCCGCAGGCGATAAGGTCTCTCAATCACACCAATCACACCACAAACACAGGACTAATAACATCTTTTAAGCTCACAACACTGACTGGACAATCATGGACACATTCATACACACTTGCACTAAATACTCATACATCTGGACAATTGCACATGTCACCTCCATGCATACTTGCACAACCACGGTCACTTTAATCCTATATTTTTGCAATATTTTATTATGCCCTTATGCACAGTTAATTTTACTAGTTAAATTTATTTCTTTAGTATTTCCTTTTTATTGATTATTTTACGTACAAGCTTTTATTTTCTTTTTTTTTAAGGTCACTGGCGGTCGTATAAAGCATTTCACTGCATATTATACTGTGTATGATTGTGTATGTGACCAATAAAATTTGAATTTGAATTATTTTACATTGCTGTTTAATTAAGCAAAAGTACATTTTATCCGATTAATTCAATTAATTTTTTTGCTAGAATACTCGATTACTAAAATATTCGATAGCTACAGCCCTATTCAAGATTATACAAGAATAAGAGAAATGCTGGAAAGTGAAATGTTTTGAGTTTTAAAAATCCTGGTATTTTGTTCCCTTAAACAAGAAGATTTAACCCTGAACTGAAATAGCTTAAAAATTTAAGGAATTTTATTTTATTATTTTTTTTAAACAGGCTCGCGCGCTATTCATCTTTTTAATTTGTTGTAGCTGAGTAAACACAACAAACCCTACTTCCTGCTGACTTTCACAAATTTCCAAACGTGGTGATCAAGTCGTCACCCACTCAAACCGAGACGTTACTTCTTTTTTATTTTCTTCTCGTTCATCACAGCATCGATCAGGACGTAACCTAGATTCTGAACAGCTCGCAACCCACAAAAGCGGGCTTCTATAATCTACTTTACAGAACTGAAAATGACAACCCTTCACACACACACACACACACACACACACACACACACACACACACACACACACACACACAATAAATAAAAATCATCTCACACAGAGCACATTAAGGCAGCGCTTCCAACAACCCGTGCCATTTCAGCTGCCATCCCACACACGGTGTGAATATAAGAATCCAGCCAAAAAACCCCTCCGCTGAAGAGGGGGAGGATCTCTCGGTACTGTTTGAAGCCGCTCTATTTTTTTTTTTTTCTTTCCCTGAGCACGATGCACGAGAGGGACTGAGTGTACAGAACAGAAGAGGCTCATCCTTTTCTACAGGAACGCTTGCGCTGCCAGCGAGCCACCGAACGCCTACTGACTATTGATTTCTGCGCCAAAATTAACTCTTTACTACGAGGCCCGCTGCCTACTCATCTACTATGTTGCGTAAAGGAGAGAAAGGAAGAAGGAAAAAAAAAAATGCGATGCTTCGATGCCGAAAGTCCGACTCGGCAGATGAACCCTAAGCTTTCAGACACTAAATGAAACCTTCGGGATTGTCTGACCGGACGGCGTTTTTATTGATGAAGAGAAATCTGATTAGGGACGCAACAGTCTGGCTACTTTCAGAAGTACGATCTGTCTGTATGATTAAACTCGACCTTGAGCTTAGTTTTAAGGGGGGAAAAAAAACAAAAATAAAAAGTCAAGGGTGTGGATTAATTACAGGTGTGCATGTCCTCGATAGCAACAGTAACGTGATGCAGAGGCTGTGCGTGTGCGTGTGTGTGTGTGTTCAACTAAAAAGATTCGATTATTCGCAGTTCACTTCACCGAGGCAAGTCCGAGTGACCTGGAAAAGGATACACGTCTTTCATCTGGTCGATGGAGGGCGCGCGGATGATGTCGTTGATGCCGATGATGTTCTCGTGTTTGAAGCGCAGCAGGATCTTTATCTCGCGGAGGGTGCGCTGGCAGTACGTCTGGTGCTCGAAGGGGCTGATCTTCTTTATGGCCACGCGCACTTTGTTGTCCCGATCGTAAGCTGAACTACAGAAGGGAGAAAAAAAATAATAACATTATTTACCGCACAGAAATCAATAACATGTCAAAGTACACCAGAGGACTTAACACACAACACTTATTTATTAATGTGTAAAGAGTTGCGTAAATAACACGGCAGACAGACGTTTCACTGTATTAATATTTACGTGTTAATAATAATAATAATAAGTAGTAAAATCCACATTTGTATATCCACGACGTTGTTTATTATAGATGGAGATAAAAAAAAAAAACAATTCAATTATGAATTGCGATTCTTTTGCGTGATGATTCTTTTTAATAATTTTTAACATGTATAATAGAGGTGAACCTGTCAATTGGATTGTTTTAAGTTTGATTGGCGGATCAACCTCAGATATAAACGATTCTGTATTAAGTGCGGAAGCTTCAGAGTGGCGCAACAGAAACCCTTTATTATGCCGTTACATTATAAAAATCGCCTATTAAAAGCCTCTGATCTGCCTTTTTCTTCAAACTCAAATCGTCTCATTACAACACGTGCTTATACCAGTCTCAAGATATGACCATGAGTGCTAATTAGTCGCAAATTGCGCGCATTAGAAGCCCCATGTGTCCGCGTTAGAAGCCCCGCATGTGCCAGCAGCTCCTCGACCCGCGCAATCATCCTTGAGTTTTGAGACTTGAGGCATTTGAGGAGGTAAAAACGTTGCTGTTTCTTCATGATCCTACAGGTGGCGCATTCTGAACTATTTACACACTCATATCGCGTGTGAAGGGGAGAATTATTTGCTAAGTTAAATAATAATCATGGCGGAGATACCCAGTGCTGTTCTGTTAAATGTTAAACTCTTGTATTTGAAGTAAGTTTGTATTTTCTAATTGCTGCAATTTGTTTTTAAGTGAAAAAACTAAATGTTATGAGGGCTAATTAATAATAAAACTTTTTTTTATTCAAAAAAATTACTATTGAATCGAGATATTTATATATAGTATCGTGATACTTACAGAAATTACACCTTTATTGTTTATACTTTAAGTTTATTTTTAATAAGCCGTGTTCTGAAGAAATTAGAATTTCTGAATAAATCTGATTGCGACTTTTAAAATCGACATCTCCGGTTCTGGGAAGACGGACCAAGACTTGTTGGTGTTTTGTATAATTGCAGTCTTGTAGGCATGTCTTTTCACAACCTCACAACAGAAGCAGAACTCCAGACTGAATTAGTGGATAAAAATACGCCCTACTTTGTATACGAGTCCTACAAAGGATCAGGTACGGTCTGATCACGGTCTGTTCTGTACAACAGACTTCTGCGCAGTGTAAGGGCTTCGAAGTGTGTTGCCATAGTGACTCTTTGAAAATGACGGTACGGTAGAACAGAGGCTCACACCACACACACAGACACATTATAGCTGACCTTCAGATCCATCTCCTCTTTCAACGCTCACTGCGTTTCTCTCACTCAGAGGTAACAGTCCTACCTTCAGTCCTGTACGTCTCAGCTCTGTTTTTTTTTCACAGAAATGCATTCACTTACACTACAGAAGTTTAAACCCCAGTGGCAGACTGTTTGTGTAATCGGTCGTTGCACAACCGGATTGTACGAGAAATAGATTCAGGCGAATAATAAAGACACTATACATCTTTATACGAAACGTCTTTCAATCATGATGTGACGAGACAGAGCTGAAGACTGAAATGCAGAATAAAACAAAATCGATCACCCATTTCCATAACCAACCAGACATTTTCTTCCATTAAATGTAAATGTTAAAAAGCTTGTGACACAAAAATGCCCAATATATGAAGGACTTGTCACTTCCCATGTCTTCACTGAGGGACTCCGAGTGGCGCAGTGGTTTAGTGCTCCCCCCATCATCCGGAGATCGCGGGTTCGATTCCCGGGTGATGCTGTAACCTCTCGCAGCCGGAGGTCTAGAGAGAGACGATTGGCCAAGCTCTCTCAGAGGGGAGGGATGAGGGGTACTTCGTGCTCCCACATTAATCACGGCTCAACAGCCAATCATGGGCGTCTGTGAGCTCGCGCAAGCAGAGGGAGCCGTCCTCCGAGTGCGTTTCACCGCCCCGGTGTGTGAGTGAGCAGTTCAAAAAGATGTGGACAGCTGGCATTGAACGTACTGAACATCTTTAAAATGTATAGTATATGAAGTGACGGGTCCCTTTCGTCAGATATACTGAGCCTGACCTCACGAGTTCATCTGCAGTCTCCGTAACTAATGGAAAACCTTTCCAGCGGTTGTTATAATAAATCTAAAGGAAAAATCAATGAGTTGATTGATCTGCTTTTCACATACTTTTGACCACATCACACATCTTGGTCCCATTTCATTTTCAGCAAGCCATATATGTAAGGAAATATTTACAACTAAATGCGCGACCCCATGGAATTTAATTGCACCCTCATAAGTGTTCAAAAAAAACAAACAAAAACAAAGTTTACAGCGCCACCTGTTTTGGAATAAACAAAAATTTTTTACGTTACCGTGAAGTTTGCGGAATGAAGGTGTGAGATCGTGTTTATTACAAAGATTTCAATTGCACACTCATTTTAAAAATAAATAAAATCCAACAGCTGACGCTGTACATTTAAAAAAAAATAAGGGTGTTTTCCACTTAAATTTCAAACTAGCATATCTACTCTTCCCGTGGGCCGATTGTAATGAAACAAAGCCTAGATGTTACCTCAAGCGCGGCCAAATACGCCTGTGAAAACAACATTAAAAGCCGTTGAGGAGTTTTTACGTGATGTGTGCACAAACAAACAAAAAATTTCAAAAACCATCTTGATGTGTTCTATTACTCATGGTATGTTTTTAAAATAATTTTTCGCATATGTCTCCAATGTACACACACGCCAACTTTACAGTTTCATTACAATATGTATAGATGACATGTTACTCCAGTTTGGAGGCACCTACTAATTCAATGTTTAGTGATCTAGAACAATAGTGGAGATTTCAAAACTATGAAATAACATATGGCTTCACTTAATAAAGTAACAACAACAACAGTAAGTTATTTTAAGACACAACGGTCGGCTCACAGTATTGTCACGTGTGTTTTTAAAACCTGCCAAGCACCATGATGAAACTGGTCCTCATGACCACCTTCCCAGGAAAGCAAGACCAAAACGTTCAAAAAGTTCATTTAGAGTTACCAGCGCCAGAAATTAATCACCAATTAACAAACGGCACTTCAGATTAGAGGCGTTATGAAGACTTTACAGAGAATAAGTAGCAGACACCAATATCAATATCAACTGATGTATTTTGGACACCTTCAGTAATGTTTCACAATGTGGAAAGAAATAAAAACCAGAAAAGACCATTGAGTTAGGTGTGTCTAACTTTTGACTGGTATGAAAGAGAGAGTTACAGACACTGCACACCCACAAGCACCAAACTACACGCGACATAAGCAACTGATCACCTTCTATGGTGACACAGGGTTATGTACGCCATTTCCTGTCTATTAATCTCATGGTTTCTGTTCCCATAAACCCACATGTTCTTTGATGATGCTCTTTCTGTGTCCCCGTTGTTTCAACCTACAATCACTTATGATCAAAAACCATCAAGAAACATTTTTTTTTTTTTGTATTTTAGTCTTTCATGATTAAAACCATAAAACAGTTCATGACGGCACATGGCTTACTGTATGTGCCTTTGAAATTAGGATTGAGGGTCAACTTGTGCTGTAATCAAGACTGGGAGAACACACACACACACACACACACACAGATTTAACCTATTACATAAATGTGTGTGTTGAGTGCACAGCAGTGTTTATGTTCATCCCCAATTATTGCAGTGCATGATGGAAATCAGACTTTGTTCCTAAAGGCCTGAACCTGATTTTGAGAAATGTGGCAAGTCTTATATAAAGATATATAAAATAAACCAATAAATATAATAAATACACAAGTTAGTTAAATGTTTTATTTATATTATGTATTTTATAATTATTTTATATATTTACTTAAACTTACCAAATAAAAACTTTAAGAAGTGTTTTTAAGTAAATAAATATATTTTATATATTATAAAAAAAATTATAAAAAAATTAACTAATAAAAATAAGAATAAAATATTAAAAATGCTAATAAATATCATAAGTAAATAATTAGGTTAGTTAAAATGTTTTTCAGTATTTATTAATTTACTTATGATATTTATTTGCTTATTTTATATTTGATTCTTATTTGTATTATTTATATATTTATTTATTTCATTTAAATATTTACTTGTGGCAATTCTTATTCAGAGATCCAAGTAAAGCTTTTTAAAACAACTTAATTTTTTAATTAATTTCTTTATTTAATTATGATATTTGTTTATTCAATTCTTATTTTTACTATAAATTTTATTTAAATATTTACTTACTCGTGGCAATTCTTATTCAGAGGTACTATAAATATATTTATAATATATTTTTATTATTTTAATTATTTTATGCATATTTATTTATTAAAATTTTATTAATTTCTGGAGATTTTTATTCAGCGATCTAAATTAAACACTGTGCTGTGCAAGACTGAGATGGCTGATTTTCGGTCGGTATCGGTGTTTTGAGAGCAGTTATGTTCTTACCAGCTGTGTTTCAGACAAGAAATCAAAGCAAGACTCCCTGGAGGCAGTTTATTTACGCACGTATAGACGACAAATGAGGTCAAAGTGTCTTGCCCCTGTCCACTGCCGAAAGCTTCTACAACAGGTCTGGGTTGATGGAAACTGCAATGCTCCGGACAAAGTTCTGCTAAAAAACCCTCTTGGTGAGAGGTGCTGTGCGCGCGCGTGTGTGTGTGTGGGATTGGGGAGAGAGAGAGAGAGAGAGAGAGAGAGAGAGAGAGAGAAGGGGTGCGGTGTCCAATGACAAAGTGCAGGCTGATACAGAGAGGGAGAGAGAAAATGGATCTTTAACCTCTCTAAATGAGACTTTCTTTTGCTTTACACACGCACACACAATAACACAATGTGTTATAATAAACAGTACACGCGTGCTGTACAAATATGTTTTACGCGCACACACGTTGTCACAGTGATATAGTAAATAGTGAACGGATGTTGTTTATACCAGTGAGAGACGCGCACTAAGACCAAGGAGGGGAGATGATTACCCACAATTCCGCAGCACAAGAGAGAAAAAACAAACAAACAACCGTTGGCTCAGTTGTGATCACGTGGCGCTCGGCGTCAAAACAAGAAGCGCATGCGCAATAGATGATACTCGGTACTCATAAACCAAGACTTGCTTGTTTTCCAAGTCAAAATTTATTAAAAATCTTTGCTCGTCTTTTGGAACACACAAGAATATAGATAGGGTTGAGTATCGTTTGGGTTTTTAACAATATCGGTATCAAATCTATACTTTTAAAATGCCATCGGTGTCTTAACAGTGCCTGAACTGATACAACACCAATAACAGCATTAGTTGGTATTCTTGGCATGCTACAAATCCGCTTCAAATTTCAGTAATTCTTTTGCAGAAATATGACCATATTTGCTTTATCTCGCAAAACACGACACCACTCCGGACTTTGCTAGGGTTGGTCTGACCGAAGCCGCGGACACGCATACATTGATAGGATCGCTCTCTAACTTCATGCAGCGTATCCTCAAATGTTTCATTAGGTTTGATGGGTTTCCAGCTTTACACACAATTGTCAAAAAGAAATTAGTCGCATGTTGCGGTGTCGGAATCCTTTGCTGTGAAATACAGCCACACTTGTTTGCTGATGTTTTGGACATTTTTAAGCTTTAGGCATTTTTATCTAAACGTGTTTAGCTTAGCGAGCTAACGTCACCTGCTGCCGTCAGAGCAAGTGTAATTACTGCGTACATGCACTGCATTCACGCGGATGTTCTCATTTCCCAAGTTGTAATGTGAAACCAATATAACTAGTTGTATTTATATTATTAGAGCTGTCCGACTCGCGTTCACATCCATTATCTCAGTCGGGCATTTATTTGTTTATTTTCACGTGCGGCGACACCAAAGTGAGGTGGCGAAATCAGCGTTCTTAACCGGTTCTAGTGCATACTGGTTATATAGGTACCGGTGCCATATTGGCACTGGATTTTGGTACACCAACCCTAAAATAAAGGTCTAAATTATGGGTATTATTAGGGCCCAGGCACTGACATCAGCCTTATGTCATCCTAGACTGTGAGGGCCCTCTTGTTCTTCTAAGGATAAAAATTATTTTTGTAGCATCCAGAGCTTGTTGGGGGTCTTAACATTCTCAAAAATTCATTTGGTTAGCATTTGTTTGCCATTAAGACACCTGAACGGCTGGGACCCGGGCATGGCATGAGGCCCTAACACCACATTTAAACATTTAGAGCTCATTGAGCTGAACAACTTTTGCAAAACGCGCCCAATAGATTTTGATGCATTGTTCCTAAGGGATTTATATGATCACCACCAAACTGGGCCAATATGATCTAAAAACATTGAGGATGCAATATTGCAGAGGGATTTTTGATATCTCAAACGGGTCAGCCATAACAACGCCTTAAACTTATGCCGAAAAGTGGTTAATAACTCTGAGTGACAAATTTTTTTTCCCCAGGATCTGTGGCTTTCAGGAGGTGACAAAAACTATTTTAGAAAAGGGGGGAAACTGTGTGTCATAACGGCATAACTGCCCTGGTGGCCAGTTATGGGACGGGGTGATTGGGCTCGCTTATAATTGCTTGCTACTTTATTTGTGGTTATTATTTATTAAGTTCACCAAAGGATTAATCAACCAGAAAATAATCGTCAGATTAATTGGCCAATCAGAGGGATAAAAAAATATCCATTATTAAAATTATAATAATAATATCCTTGTTTGTTGCAGCATTTGTCATAACGGAGATACTTTCAGGAATACCAGCAACCAGAAGAAATAAATAACGCTCTGTTATTATTATATTGGACAATATCCTTAACTTGATGATCTAACCCTGTTCGCCTCGAGCGCTAAAAAGAGACTTGCTTATTGCATCCTTAAAGCTGGCTGTAATTATGAGCTGCCAGAAGGCTGATGTAGTGAATTACTGCAGGGAGCGGACGGCTTGGGGATGGGCTAGCAATTAGCCTAGCGAGCATGAACCACAGCAGTTAACACCCATGCATGTTTGCGCACACACAAACAGACTCAAAAACACACGCACACAGGAATGAAGACTGGAAAAAATGCTTAGCGCGTTAAAGAGAGACGCACGTATACACAGCACGGAAGCATAAACAGAGGAAGAAAGCAACACTGAAAACCGAGAAAGTCAGCAGGATGAAAGAGAGCGTGATAAAGAGGGAGAGAACGAGAGATATGGTTTCCACGGAGACGGACAGGCAAGACTTTTGCAGAGAGGAGTTATGCAACAGGATGTTGCCATGGCAATGCAAAAGGAGGGCGGTGACAGAGCATTGAGAGTTCTTGTTTTTTTTTTTTTTAAGCTCACTTTGGTCTTCACTTGCTTTGGTCTAAGAAACAAAAGGAAGACTATGAAATGTGAAACGAAGGGGGGGGGGGGGGGGGAACGCTGACAATAAGATTTGCTTCGTCTATAAATAAAGAAGCTCAAAGACGAATGCTGTGTGTGTGTGTGTGTCAGGGCAGTGACACGGGTTTGCATGAAAGATGTCGTATTTTACAGTCTGTAAACAATTATATGAGCAACCTGCACAGTCCATTGCAGACGTGCGTGCGTGCGTGTGTGTGTGTGTGTGTGTGTAACGGGGGAAAAATTATCCATCTATCTATTAATCTATATATATGATGAGTCAAAACTCAACCTCATTTACCCATTTACTCACACTAGCAATAATCAATTCACACGTGCAAAACGAAAGCTCATGTTGCTTTTCCATTATCCCACATGGAAAAGGAAAGAGAAGGCGTGGCCTCTCCTGACACGTCTCGTCGAATGCGCGAAATCAAACGGTAAATTGTTTCTGTGCAAGTTTGACAGCAGCCTGACCAGCTTCTAATGAGATTTCGCTACGGATTTTCTACGGAGTGGTCAGTTCCAGTGGTACGGAAGCATCAAGGTTAGGATTAAAAATAAGCGCTCCTGTCCTTACCTGCCCGCCCTCACATCCACAGCACCTCGGCAACAACGGGCTTATTAACCAGGCGGTGACTTTGAAGATCGCAATCATCAGAGGATGAGGTCGTGTCCTGATTCTGATTTTAAAAAGATGCTTTAAAAAGATGATATTCATATTTGTCATTTTCCAAAAAAAAAAAACTCCTGATTTTTATCCCTTTTTCCAGGGTTTAAACAAGGCTGGCAAGTTTTCTCTCTCTCGTGACCTTATATAAGACGATATAGCAGGATGATAAACAGGAGTAGCTCATTTACACCGACACTGAAAAGGCAGACTTGAAAAAGACATGAAAAGGGGAGTGTAAAGTATTAAAGAAATTAATTATAAAATGCAGGGGTTCTTCAGCCTCAGTATTAACAAAGACAAACACCCACTTTTAAGAGCGCTAAGAAGTTTGTTAACTTGTGAAAAGAAGAAGGAGGAACAGTCCATCTTTACATGCACATACCTCGATTGGGATTGACTCAACTTTGAAGCCAAACCCCTTGTGGCCAGTCGAGAAATTGTACATTTTGGCTTTTCCCGCATTAGACTCATTACATTTCAACTGGAAGGCCCACTTCCCCACCCCCATCTCACCCGTCCTTTAAATTTTGACGTGCTCTTGCTTTCTGTTTCGAGTTCGTTAACATAAAATTTAAATCGACTGAGCTACGCTATTTAAATAAAAAGTACAAGTTGTCCCCTACTTGCGAACGAGTTCCATTCCGCGAGCACATTCGTAAGTCGGATTTGTTCTCAAGTCCGACAAAGTGAGTTTTAGACGCCTTTGACACAAATATACAATTTTACAAGAATATACAATATAAAGCATACCAATCCGCTTGACTAAATCGGTCCCCCCCCCCCACACACACACACTGCCATCATGTGGCCAAAAAACGTAATCGCGCCTAAGAAAAGTAATCTCACACTGTTGTCTCTGCGCGTTTAAATCCTGGGCGCCATTTTATGGAGCCGTTTTCCACTGTATTGAACTGTGAACTCTTGTTGAGGATTTTCCAAAATATTTTATATAATTGTAAATATTGGTAGCTGATGCACTGTAGTGATTTTTTTCACATCTACAAATGTTTGTAGAGCCGCGGTCCGATCGTATCTGTGTAAATTCATTAAAAAAAAATTTGTTACTAGGGCTGTAGCTATTGAATATTTTAGTAACCGAGGATTCTACCAAAAATAAAATCGAGTAATCGGATAAAATGTACTTTTGCGTAATTAAACAGCAATGTAAAACACATAAGAGGAAAAAAAAAAAAAAAAAATTAATTGGTTTTTTTTCTTTTTAGGAAAAAAAAAAAATTTTTTAAATGCATACAGCATTTAAAAAAAAATCATCATTATTCACAATACAAGGAATAGTTTAACGTTGACTGAGATAAATTAAGTGCATTACAGTGCGCAATACATTCTTATTTTAAAGCCTTTTCTCAGATGCAAAATAAAAAAAATAAAAAAAAGTGTTTCAAATGACCAAGTTAAAAAAAAAAAAAAAAACTAAGGCACACATGAAAATAAATTAATATAATTTTATCGCTCCCTTCCATTTTGCATTTTGCATCTCCTTCCGCTTTGTGGGTGACTTAAGAGCTGCTTCGTCTGTGTTTACTGACGGCTTGTATCCGGAAGCTTGCTGGCGTCACAGCAAACAAATAATTGCGCAAAAACATAATGCAAGCTTTTAAAATTAATTAAAAGAAGCTTCGAGGAAGAAGATTTCGCCTCAATCATTATTTGTAATCACATTACTCGAGGAATCGTTTCAGCCCTATATGTTACTATACAATGCTACTTTAAAAATGCGTCAAAACAAACCAACAGAACCCCAACAATACATTTTTGGCTGACAGGGGAACAAGGACGGATATCTGGAGCTACAAGGATTACAAACATCCGCAACGTCAAACGTGTCAAATCGAAAACACTATACAAATAACGATGATAATCTATTGATTAAAGTGATTACGTCTCAGGTGCTTGGACATGCTCAAGCAACAGATCGACAGTGAACAATGAATGAGTCACGGATGACATAAAACAACTTTTGGCGCATTATGGACCGATCGCAAAAAAACCCAATGTTCAGTTTTCGTGACTGCCCCAAAACCGTCCAGCAATTCGTGACTACACACAGCTGATATTATTATTATTATTATTATTAATAATAATAATAATAATGTCATGACTACGCCCTCCTTCCCTACCCACTTTCAACCTGAAATGGTGGAAACGCTCCTTTTCCTGTCTTTCAAGGAGTCATGAGTAAGCTGAAGTCAATATCGCACACAAGTTCACCACAGAAGTTATTATATCGGAGAGTGAGAAGCTAATCGTGAAAAGTTGAAACGAGTCTAAATATTTTAGCTTCGCTTGTAATGAACTAAAACTGTTTAGAAAAAGATCCTGCAAATAAACTGGAGAGAGGGAGAGAGAGAGAGAGAGAGAGAGAGCGAGAGAGAGAAAGGAAAAAAATAATCAATCTGCTGTCTTTAATTATGGAATAACGGCTCTGCGTGACAAAAAAATAAAAAATACTGAACCGTTGCTCGCCAGTTTCAAGAGAACAGACATACACAAACACATGGAATAATAAAGCTCTCTCTCTCTCTCACTCGTTCGCCTCATCCCGACACGCCACGTCCAGCCAGATTGAATGGCGGCACGTTGACGTCATTGGCAGGAATGTTACCATGGCAACTGGCACCACAGCAGTGCCTGGCATGGAACTGCAGTGCTGGCAAACGCCGTTGAGCAAGTTCCCTCCATAAGCACTGTAACGTGTGTGCGTGTGTGTGTGCGCACAAGCGAGAGTGTGTAGAGGTGTACATTTATGAGCGCAGCCATGTGTCTAGTGCATAAAGGGTGTGTCAGAGCGTGCGCTCTCTGCATGTCTCTGCGTGTGCGTACGCGCAAAGGTGTGTATGTGTATATGTATACAAAGAAAGATAAGCTGCGGAGATGAGGAGGCAAAGGTCGAGAAGACCTTTCAGAAAGAAGAAGAAGAAAGTGGTGTGTGTGTATGCGTGTGTCAGAAATACGCAAAACAAAAAATGATACGCAAACACGAGTTGATACAAAACAAGCGCTGAATTAAACACACTGGTGGCCCTGTGCTTCTCGACGTACACAATGGAGCTACACACTGCTCATTTTACTACAGGCCACTGATAAGCACCTCGATCGCATGGAGAAAGAACAAAAAGTGAAAAGCACGCAGGTCAGCACAGGGCGTGAGACTAAAAGCTGAAAGGATGCTGTATATAGACTGCATTAAGTGGATTATAACCCTCAGTCGCACATTTGCATTTTCCCCCCTTTGCATGATATTTGTTCAAGCAGACGTGTCTCGTACAATCGTACACATCGATCAGACCGACACTTATACACGATAGTGTTACAGCTAAACCAGGAATCGGTTATAAAATATCAACGCAATCAGATTTCTTTGCTAATGTACGAGAGTTAAAAAGGGACATTCTTCAAAAGTATCCAAGTGTACAGTCATCTTTCTTTCCTCTCCCATTTTCTCCCTTATTTGGTCGTGTCCAATTCCTCCCCGTCACTAGGGGGCTCCCACATTAAGGCTACTACTACCACCATTCAGTCAGGAGGGCCGAAGACTATCCCATGTTTCCTCCGAACCACGTGACGCCAGCCGATCTTTTCCCAACTGCTCGCTCACTCACCGTTAGGGGCGGCGTAACACTCGGAGGACAGCGCTATCCGCTCCTTCCGCATGCACGAGCTCACAGACGCCCCTGATTGGCCCTAGAGCCGCGATTAATGTGGGAACACCAAGTACCTCTCATCCCTCCCCTCTGAGAGAGCTCGGCCGCCAATCAGCTCTCTGTAAAGCTCAGGCTGCGGGAGGTTACAGCAACACCTGGGAATCGAACTCGCGATCTCTGGATGTTTTTCTGCTTTTTTATAAGAACTCTTATCACGAGGGAAAAACAAAACATGCAGACGCTGACTGGATTTTTAAAATCTACATGCTTGGATTATTTACAGATGGGTGACGAGGATTCACATGCATGAATTTTTAATTACAAGAGGTGTTCAAGTCAAACCGGGACTTTCCACTGTGCAGGATTACAGTTCACAGTTAATGAGAGTAGAAACTTCCTTTATTTATCTATATAATCTCCTGCTACACTAATATACTTATCCCAGTGCTTCACTAGTGCTTGGACACTGTCAAGGTAGAAAGTTCCCTCAGTACGCCAGAGCCATGATCGGACTCTGTAATTCACGTCTGAAACGCCGGCCTCCTGGGAACTCCTTTAAATGGCCCGAATTTGTGGTGCGAGGTCAGAATTGTACGAGGGATGTTGTGACAACTCTCGCCTGAGCTCCTGTAACGTGTAAGTGGTGTTGGTGAATGATTTGTGTGTACAGTTCACACAGACAGATGAGTCTCTTCTGCAAGTTGGTAAAGAAGATTTTTAAGGGTCAGGGGTTCGACTCAATGAATGTTTGCACAGTTCAAACGTTTTACCGCGGCTAAGAGTTTCATCACCACCATACTGTAAATGTCCCGATTTGGCACGAACACTCCTCGTGAAAATAAGCAGGTCTTCACAAAGGCCTTCATTTGTACTATATACACACTACCGCTCACTACCTTCTCTCTTCAGGATCACTTTCTAAGTCCACGGTCATATCGGATTTTTATTTCTTTCCTCATTGTCAAACAAAATTTCATCCATTAAAATACATAATAACCTCCTCTGAAGAGTTGATATTAAGATGTTTCTTCTTGTGCTCTGTAAAGCCTTTATAATCTGAGGTGCTGTTTGTTAATTGGTGATTTCGGAGGCTGGTGACTCTAAATGAACTTCTCCTCTGTAGCAGAGGCAAGTTTTGGTCTTGCTTTCCATGAGAAGGTCTTCATGAGTGACAGGTTCATCCTACTGCTTGATGGGTTTTACAAATGCACTTGACACAATACTGTAATGTTCTTGTAAGAACTGTTCCAGAAAGACTGACCGCCATGTCTTAAAATAACTGTTGTTGTTACATAATTACCCAATTCCACATGTGTTATTTCATAGTTTTGAAATCTCTATAATAATGTTGTGGAACGTAGAAAATAAATCACTAAACATACTGTATATACACACACTATATAGTTTAATTATTTAATTAAGTTATTTCGCTTTCCTTTATTGGTGGGGTTTTCTTTCAGGATGTGTGGTAATAAGTTTATAAGGGTTTATAAGTTTACTTAAAATCTTCTAACCACATATCCTGAAAGAAAAAAAAAAAAAGGAAAGCAAAACAACTTTGATAAAAAATTTAAACTTCATCCAAGCTGCCAAAACCTCAAGCACAGGATGTTAAACTTGTAGAGGAGATTTTAATTGAGGTGCTTTCCAGCATCCTTATTATATAACGAAACGGACCAGTCCAGGTTTCAAAGTTCACCAACTGTTGAGAAATGAATTCTGTCATTTTCTCAACTATTATCATCATCATCATCATCAGTAGTATTCTCTTCCTACCAGCTGATTAAACTAGACTACTTGACCAACTCGGTTTCTTTTTTCATAACTGGTCAGACGGAGCAGGGTTGTTGTTTTTTTTCCCCCAGCATGCTCTGCAATCCAGCCTGAGAGGGTGTGAGGCAGAATAGGCGCTTATCTTACACAACGCATCGCGTCACCGGGAGGCATTTGAGATGATTAAGGACTGATTTAAACTCAAGGCTAAAGTGTAACACCTCTCTAGAGCAAACGGGAGCTCTGGCACAAGCGCCGAGATCATTACAGGAGATAAGGTTTCCACCCGGCAGTCAAATCCGCACAGGGAACAAGACGTGACATCACCTACAGCAGGCCCAGAGTTCAAAATCCAACACAATGGACGCGAGTGCTGGCATGCGGATGGCTGGGAGTAGGCAAACACACACACTCAGACACACACACATTTACGGGAAACAGTGCTTCAGTGAGCGTGAACAACAAACTGGAATGCCCTCCCTCTGATCACTCACTTTCCCTGACTCTTCCAAATCCACCCCGTCACTTTTAACCCTCGCTCTCTCCTTCTCTAGATTTCCTGTTTGCATTCTTCCTGTCTCTCTCTCTCTCTCTCTCGCTCTCTCTCTCACACACAGACACACACATTTCCTCATCACACACTCCCTGCTTTCGTTTCAGCTTCTGAAACTGATTTAACACTAAACAAATCCTTTTTTTTTTTTTTTAAATCTGGCTGACTTTTTATCCAAAGCAGGTTACAACACAGACAGCACTGTAAGGTTCATGTTAAACTCACACCCTTCTAATAAGTAGGCCTCAAGCCTTAATGCAAACAGTGCAGGCTCTTCTTAGCTGTTGTGGTGATGTGGGGTAGTAGTTACGGTTACCACCCTGGAGTTGATTGATGCTTTTTAACAGCATGTTCCACGGTATTTTATTTTTCATACCACTGTAAATTTGCCAATTTTTACTATTTTTACTCGTTACGCTCCTGAGCTGCAGAACGGAAAATCTTTAACCCTACTGTCTCGCAGTGGAAACTTTGAATCTTGACATTGTCACATATCCAACATAGTAAAATTGTCTCTCCGGCTCGGTCGTCACAAGACACGCCCCCTCTCCGGCTCGGTCGTCACAAGACACGCCCCCTCTCCGGCTCGGTCGTCACAAGACACGCCCCTCTCCGGCTCGGTCGTCACAAGACACGCCCCCTCTTGCTGCCGTGAAAATTTACCACTATGGTAACATTTTTATTTATTTATTTTTTTTAACTGGATACCATTAAAAAAATTTACTATTAATGTACAAGTGTATAACTTGCAATAATAATTGATTAATGCAGAGTTTTTTCTTTTTTTTGCAGATTACTAAGCGATGTGATACTAACGATTTTTGGATTAAATTAAAATGTAAATATGATGTCATCCTGTATAATAATGATAAATATATAAATCCATGTTTGTGTTTTTCACGCTGCAGCAAGACACAATGAATTATGGGAATTTATTTGTAGCCTTTTCCGGTGAAGTGAAGACCTGTTCACTTGTTCCCTACACCAGACCACAAGACACACACACTCTCTCTCATACATCAAAGACACAAACATAGGAGTCTGTGAGATCATGTATGCAGAAGTGTGTGCATAATCCTTTGATGAGCAGTAAAGCTTTGAGACATGGCTAGACTGTCAATCAAACCCATCAGACTTTTGGGTATTGCTATTTTCAATTTATTTCAGATCAATAGCATTAATATTTACAGTCTGATTTGTCTCATTTAGCTGTATATCCTACAGGTTTTAAAAGTATTCAAATCTGAATCACAAGTGTAACTATTGTATCGTATCGTATTGTACTTTCTATTTGTACATTTCTCCTATGCTGCTGTGACAATGAAATTTCCCTACTGTGGAACAAATAAAGTTATAGATCTTATCTTCGGTACTAAAAGTAGGTAGGGCTGCACAAACTGAGGAACGGGAAAGAAAACTGACATATCCTTGCGACTTAAACTGCGATATTTAACTATTAATTATTAATCCAAGTTAACACCAAATTCATTTATCAACTCAATTATATATAGCATAACCTTAATATTCACAAGCTTAAGTGTCCATATGTTACCTGGAACAAATTGCAGCATTCTGCGATTATATAACTACACAGGTCCATAATGCGATTTCATGATTTACTTGTGTTCACTGTTCAAGCGTCATGTTTCATATATTACACTCCATATTACACAAATATCGTGAGTTGCGACCCCTTGCTGTGACTTTCTGCTCTCGGATGATGCAGGAGGAGATCCAGTGTGAGGCTGCAGGAAACGAGGGCTGGAGGCGGGATGGAAAGTTCAAAAGAATGCCAACGTCTGCCAAACTGGGGACTTACAAGAGGACTCGAGGGGAAGGACGACTCCCCGAGCTGCCGCGCTCCGTAATTACAACTTGATGGCTCCCACAGAGCGCAGGAATGTGGAAGGAGATCTTCAGCATTTTTGTTTTCATCTTATTTCTCCGAGAATAGAAAGTCACCGATAAAAAAAAAATGTAAAAAAAAGACTGATTTAGATTTTTCCTGAATTAAATCAATCAATGACTCGATCTTGATCTCGAAATGGCGCTGCACGGAAATTATAAGTCACAATATGAACCCGTGCAATTATTTCAAATCTAAGTGACATCCGCATAGCCGGAATCGATGTACAGTTTATGTGATAACTTGATAATTTACTGGATGAATTAACCTAGATAAATACGAGGATGAGTCAAAAATTATCTGCACTCCGGTTATATAAAAAAACATCAACACTGTCGTATCAACCGTTTGATACTTCATTTCCGTTCATGTCTCCTGGTCACTGCTGTGCAGGTGTGATTGTGTTACACCAGTTCATTTGTAACTGCTGCTGAAACAACTCACAGAAGAGCATACACACAAGTGTTTGGATATCATCTGCAAATAAGATTCTAAAGTCAACCATCAGCTGGAAAAATTCAATGCTTACAGTTTTCTGGGATTCTAAGATCATGTAAAAAAAAATTGTGTCTTTTCTAAAAGTTAATCAAAATGAATTCTACAGCCAGAGTGCGAATAATTTTTACTTGCATACCGTTGGATACAAAATGGACATTTAACGGTTAAACACCAGTGTCAAAATAATCACATTGTGATTTTTTTTTTTTTTTTTAATCGACTCGTGCAGCTCATTTCTGAAGACTTTATGATGGAAAACTTACTGATACTGGAAACTTTTTCTGCATTACTAAATAATTAAATCCTTACAAAAAGCTTAACGTTACAGACAAGTGTACGCAATTGTTCCATTTCTGTTTTACTATTACGTTATACAATGAGTCCGCTATTGTATACACGGCTCTGCAAATGAGTTGTTACTATAGAAACGATATATATAATGGAACTGAAATGAAAAGGATAACAAAAAGTAATATATATATATAAAAATCAAATCTATGCTATTTATCCTCATCTGAAAAACTCCACCCAGAATGCATCACTACAAATGCTTTATTCAGAAAGAATATCTGTCTCACACTCTCCATCTGTGGTGACAGAACTTAAGGTTGTCCATCCTCTCACTATAGTCTGAACAGAGGAATGTCTGCTGCTCTGACGTCTTCTCTGGCTTCCACAGCCTCATCCGAATTCCTGTCATTAAAGCCCTGAGCCTTCACCCATCCTTGTTACCCGATGCAACAGTTTGTTCCAGGCCTTGTGCTAATCAAATATGCAGTGGGACTCTGACTTGCCTGTCCCTGACTCCCGTGCCAACTCGATTCAGACGTCCGTACTGCACTACACTGTCGTGCTGTAGTGTGTACAGGGTGTAAACCGGAGGCCCGGCTCATTCATTCCACTCTGTGTGAGAGAACCCAAAGCACGCTTGGGCCAATGATGAGATCACTCTCAACGCCTGACCACTCCTCTCACTGGAAACAGATGGACGGCATCGGACTGAGATCGGACAGGATGTGCACTCTGACTCTCGGTTAAGGGACGAGCTGGAATCAAAACTGGTTTTTACTCTGCAGAAACCTCTCCGTTTCTCATCCTCATCATGATGCATGGACAAGGAATAAACAATATTATCCAGAAAGAGGTCGCATTTCATCACTCCCTACCTCCAGGCATTATACAGAGTCCAAGTTAGCCTGTTTCCCTCAAAAATAGATCACGTTACAAAAAAAATACTGTTAAATTCACGATCACTCTCATTTTTAATAAAAGGTGCGTGTGTGATGTGTTTTAGAGCAAACTATTGAACTCATTAAAAAAATTTTTTTTTTTAAAAAGTCAGTGACTGACATCAGACGCATACGAGAATTAGATTCAATTTCAGAGAATTAATTAGACTTTTAAATTAGATTTTCATAACCTTGGTTATGAAAACAGTTGTCTGATTTCATAATACAGTGAAACTTCGGATTGCGAGTGTTCCGCAAGACGAGCAAAGATTTGTAATAAATTTTGACTTGAAAAATGTTTGTGAAGCAGAGAAGGGGTGCTTCACACACACACACACACACTAAAGGCGAGAGAGAGAGTGTGTGTGAGAACCAGCATGGTGTCAAATTTCGTGCGCACACAATGCACACACATGACAACAGGCTGAGGGACTGAAATTAAGAGTCTCCTCTTACTTTTGCTTCTCACACACACACACAGCGCCTGCGCGTATAAACGGAAACACATTTTTTTTTGGGCTGTGTAACGAATAATTAGATTTTCCTTTATTTCTTATGGGAAAATTTTGTTTTGGAATATGAACGAATCCGGAACGAATTATGCTCGTAATCCAAGGTTCCACTGTATACTGCCAATAAAATTATGTAAATGATGATTTAAAAACTGTTCAACTCATTATTAAAACCTGGAAGGATAGGTAGAACAGTAAAAATCTATTATTAGCCATCATTCATAATGAAAGTATGTGATGAGAACTCATAGGACTGGGACTAAACAGCTGTGTGGGGAAAAAGAAAAACTTAGTGAGACTCATCCGGAAAAAATGTGATTATAAAAGTATTGGACTTTGCAGCAACGAAAAAAAAGAAAAGAAAAAAAAAAAAAAAAAAAAAAAAAAAAGTCATGTGGTCCAGACTGACCTTATTCAGCGCGTCAGGGTGAAGACCAATTTTAGCAATAATATGCTTGGGATTTTGCTCTGAAGGACGGCAAGTTGATGTTGAGGTCGAAGAAGAAGAAGAAGAAAGGAAGCCAGACGCTTCACCTTAACCATTTTAACTACTACGAAATCCCCGCACTGACGTCGGCAAGCGTCCCACAGAGGCAAAAAACATCAGAATTCTGATATCACTCAAGTCACGTGTTCGCATATCGGAAGTGACTCTGATGATCTGTAGATCATCGGATTTGTGCATCTGAAGATTCTCAGGCATCCAGTTGAGGTCACATCAACTGGACTTCCTCCTAGTTCAGTAGAAACGTTTCACTACTCATCCAAGGAGCATCTTCAGTAAATATGAGGAACTTTCCAACAGACTAAAGAAGCTACCTGTCCAGCTGAAATGACTCAAATTCCAGATCAGATGTGTGTGTTCAAACAGCCATAAAAAAATTTCGATTTGTATCAGTTTAGAGGAAAAACCAGAATACAGTCACTTCAGGCTGGTAATGTGTACGCACTATATTCTCGTAAACAAACGTTGTGATTAACAATTATTTCTGTACTTTTCTCCATCTTCCTTTAAGAAACAGTAATATTATGCCTTTACGTTACATTTAGAAAAGGTGAATAATCATTGCATCTTTTTTTATATATATATTTATCAAAATAAACTTTGAACATCCAGCAATCATATTTAAATCATCTCAAAGATAACACAATGTTGTGTTTAACAGACAAAACCTGAAGTATAAGCACGTATTGCAGTCCAAGTTCAAAATATACAATACCTCAAATGTTCAAGGCTGTGGTTTACTGATCGAAAGGTCGAGGGTTCAAAGCCCCAGAACCGCCAAGCTACCACAGTCGAGCTCTTGAGTCTTACCCTTAACCCCATCTACTCCAGAGCCCCGTATCCTCTTGCCTGACCCTGAACTCTGACCCCAGCTTCATAACTAGGACAAATAATTTAACTGTAAGGTACAAAAAAACTGTATCTTAATCAATGAAATCTAAGCAATCCACATGTCCGAGAAAGAGGTTGAGATGGGCAGGAAGATGATAAATGAATATTATGCACTTGTTTAATAATTTGTACACACAATTTATTAAAATCAACAGCATGAATTAAGTGATTAAGGTCTCAATTTTATAACCCGTGGTCTGAGTTTAAGAAACTGAAGAGGAAGCAGGAAATACATTGCTACCAAGCGGACCAAATCAAAATCATTGCGGTCTGCGACGTCTTGACGTGTAGTAATAGTATTTCTGGGAATTGCACACAGCAGTGTTGTGATCTGCACAAAATCATTATTTCCTTCAGATGATCATCTTTCTTCCTGCAGCACGTAAAATGATCTCAATGAGACGCCTGCAAATATGCAAATCAGATTTGTGACGTTAACCGAAGATTTGTAGTTTGTATGTATTAGAGATGGTGGAAGGGAATAAATAAATACTTGAATCAGTTGTGTGTCGCAACTCGTGTGTGGTGATTCACGTATCGCCACACTCACTTCAAAATTCTTTTTTTTTTTTTTTTTTTTACATTTATAGAAGTAATGAACTGTTGGATCAAACAGTGACCAGAAATGACCCCCCCCCCCCCAGTAATTTAATAGGATGATCAGCCTCAAATATAACCGTTTAACAGGAACAGGATAAATAAAGAGGAACGCATTTTTATGGTGCAACATTGCAACAAAAATTTAGTGCATTAAAAGTCGATCTGCCTTTTTCTTCAACACAAGCACTAATTAGTCGGAAATTGTGTGTGTTAGAGCCATTGCATGCTCGCAGCCACTCAACCCACATGCTCATTGTCAAGCTGAGTTGAGACTTTGAAGACGTTTGAGGAGATAAAACATCGCTGTTTCATTATAATCCTACAGGTGGAGCAAACTGAACTATTTACACATTTTCATCCCATGTGGTAGGACTGAATCATTTGCCATGTTTGATTTAGAAATAATAAGTATGGTGGATGACGGAGTTATGTGCTGCTATGTAGTTAGTTCGTTTTGTTTAAATGCTGCGCTTGGTTTTTATAGTGAGAAAACTAAAGTTCTAAGGAACAGTCTACATTTAATTACTCATTAAACTTTTTTTTTTAAGGTTTCAAATAATAAATGGGGCGGGGGGGGGGGGGGGTCATGTCAAATGGGTATATTTACAAAATCTTGATCGCAATTTTAACGGAATCTACACATAGGTATTGTGATAAAGGTATCAAGAGGGAGGTGGCTGGTGATCGCCATCCCTAGTATGCATTAGTGACTTTTGCAATACTGCACTGCACCAATCCCCTTATTATGAAGCAAAACTACCCAAGATTGCAAAATATCATTATTGCAATCACTTGCTTGCAAACTTACAGTTTTTCAGCATAATCTGCCTTTATAGGGTGGAAAAAGACCAATAAAAAAAAGAAAAAGAAGATTTAAGTTTAGGCAAGTTTCAATAAAACAGAAATCTCAAAATATTATATTTTCACAAATTGCATGTTTATGTTTAAAAGCCATAACAGGTGATCATTTCTCTTGTTAAATGGTTGTAAGTCTGATTATTTGATTAAACAGCAGATTATCAGGGATATCAACAAGTGAGCTCAGTTAGCTAGCTAGCGTTTATATAAAAATAAAAAAAGCTGCACGTTAAATCCTTTAAATATGATTAATCTTCCATTTCGAAACTTCGTTTGATGCAAAATGTATAAAATGTATAAAAAGTGTTATACATTTTTTTTGTAGAATTAAGGCAAACAATTATCCAGAAGTGTATTCAGTCACTATGACGAAGGTGTTGTTAGCCGCTTGAGCTAATCTAACGGCTAAAATCCGTACTAGCGTGCTAAGTAGTGCGCACGAGAATAACTAGTACGCCACTTGAGTGTAGCGCAGCGCAGTGTTCTGGTGTACTCTTTAGTACGCTAGCGTGCAGACCCGAGCCCCACTAACTGACACTGCACTGATTGAATGAGTGCGTACTAACTAGAAGAAAAGGGGGGAAAAGACGTTTTTTGGAGGGATAATATTTCGGGAATAATAATAAATAGGTGAAACTCTTACCAGACCATCCCGTACGCGCCTTCGCCGATATACGACAGGTTGGTGTACCGTGGCCCGACGTCGAAGGCCTGCCCGCGGACCAGCTCGGCTCCGGAATTGGGGCCGCCGCCGCCGGCAGCAGCAGAGCCACACACCGCCGCTGCAGCTGCTGTCGACATCACTGCGGAAGAGGAATACGAACACTACGAACACTAAACAGGCGGAGGGTTAACGGAGAGTCCCCGAAGTCTATCCCAAAGTGTAATTCCGACTCTCAGCGAGCTGCTCTTTTTTTGTTGTTGTTTTGTTTGTTTTTTAAGAAAAATGGCTGTAAAGGTGGAAAAAGTGCGAGTGAGTGTGTGCGCGCGCGCTGACACGCAAGGAGTGAGAGCGACGGGGACTGCAGACGAAGGCGCGTGTGAGCCGGAGCGCGAGCGAAACCGCTGCGGCAGGAAATAACGGGGGGGGGGGGGGGTGTCACGTGATCGGCCCAAGCAGCCTTTTTATCATCATCGGCGCAGCTCGGGACTGGAGAGAGGGGAGGACTCCGACTCGTACAGGATCTAGCGCGTCTGTCTGTCTGTGTGTGTGAAGTTTACATCACAAGATGACAAACACACATGCTGTAAATGATGGATGGCGTTGCATAAGGAGTATACAAAGACTGCATATTGATAATGTTTTCAAATACTACATATCCTGTATATAAATACTGCCTATAAATACTACACATACTTCATATAAATCTGGCATTTAAATACTGTATTATAAATTCTGCATTTAAATACTGCATATAAATACCGCTTGTAAATACTACATTTACTGAATATAAATCCAGCATTTAAATACTGTATACAAACACTGCATATACTCTATATAAATACCATATTTGAATATTGTACATTCAAATACTGCATATAAATCCTGCATATAAATATTGGATATATGTACTGTATATAAATACTGTATACAAATCCTGCATATAAATACTATATAAAGACTGCATATAATGTATACAAATACTACATATCCTGTATGTAAATACAGTATATACAGTAAATACTATTTATAAATACTGCCTATAAATACTACATTTACTGAATATAAATCCAGCATTTAAATACTGTATACAAACACTGCATATACTCTACTGTATATAAGTACTGTATATAAATACCATATCTGAATACTGTACACAAGTACTACATACAAATACTGCATATAAATCCTTTATATAAATACCATACATAAATGTTGTTGGTCTTTCCGCTGCTCCCGGCAAGGGGTCGCCACAGTGGAATATCCAGTCCGCACAACAACTTAATAAATACTGTATACAAATACTGCATATGAATACTATATAAAGACTGCATATAAATAATAATGTATACAAATACTACATATCCTGTCTGTAAATACCACATATACAGTAAATACTATATATAAATACTGCCTATAAATAATGCAATTACATACTGTATATAAATACCACTTATAAATACTACATTTACTTAATATAAATACAGCATTTAACTACTGTTTACATACAACTGCGTACAGTATACTGTACTGTATAAAAATATAACATTTGAATACTGCACATAAGTACTACATTCAAATACTGAATGTAAATCCTATATATAAATACCATATACAGTGGTGTGAAAAACTATTTGCCCCCCTCCTGATTTCTTATTCTTTTGCATGTTTGTCACACAAAATGTTTCTGATCATCAAACACATTTAAATATTAGTCAAAGATAACACAAGTAAACACAAAATGCAGTTTTTAAAATGAGGGGTTTTATTATTTAGGGAGAAAAAAATCCAAACCTACATGGCCCTGTGTGAAAAAGTAATTGCCCCCTGAACCTAATAACTGGTTGTGCCACCCTTAGCAGCAATAACTGCAATCAAGTGTTTGCGATAACTTGCAACGAGTCTTTTACAGCGCTCTGGAGGAATTTTGGCCCACTCATCTTTGCAGAATTGCTGTAATTCAGCTTTATTTGAGGGTTTTCTAGCATGAACCGCCTTTTTAAGGTCATGCCACATCATCTCAATAGGATTCAGGTCAGGACTTTGACTAGGCCACTCCAAAGTCTTCATTTTCTTTTTCTTCAGCCATTCAGAGGTGGATTTGCTGGTGTGTTTTCGGTCATTGTCCTGCCGCAGCACCCAAGATCGCTTCAGCTTGAGTTGACGAACAGATGGCCGGACATTCTCCTTCAGGATTTTTTGGTAGACAGTAGAATTCATGGTTCCATCCATCACAGCAAGCCTTCCAGGTCCTGAAGCAGCAAAACAACCCCAGACCATCACACTACCACCACCATATTTTACTGTTGGTATGATGTTCTTTTTCTGAAATGCTGTGTTACTTTTACGCCAGATGTAACGGGACACGCACCTTCCAAAAAGTTCAACTTTTGTCTCGTCGGTCCACAAGGTATTTTCCCAAAAGTCTTGGCAAACATTGAGATGTTTTTTAGCAAAATTGAGACGAGCCTTAATGTTCTTTTTGCTTAAAAGTGGTTTGCGCCTTGGAAATCTGCCATGCAGGCCGTTTTTGCCCAGTCTCTTTCTTATGGCGGAGTCGTGAACACTGACCTTAATTGAGGCAAGTGAGGCCTGCAGTTCTTTAGATGTTGTCCTGGGGTCTTTTGTGGCCTCTCGGATGAGTTGTCTCTGCGCTCTTGGGGTAATTTTGGTCGGCCGGCCACTCCTGGGAAGGTTCACCACTGTTCCATGTTTTTGCCATTTGTGGATAATGGCTCTCACTGTGGTTCGCTGGAGTCCCAAAGCTTTAGAAATGGCTTTATAACCTTTACCAGACTGATAGATCTCAATTACTTTTGTTCTCATTTGTTCCTGAATTTCTTTGGATCTTGGCATGATGTCTAGCTTTTGAGGTGCTTTTGGTCTACTTCTCTGTGTCAGGTAGCTCCTATTTAAGTGATTTCTTGATTGAAACAGGTGTGGCAGTAATCAGGCCTGGGGGTGACTACAGAAATTGAACTCAGGTGTGATAAACCACAGTTAAGTTATTTTTTTAACAAGGGGGGCAATCACTTTTTCACACAGGGCCATGTAGATTTGGAGTTTTTTTTCTCCCTTAATAACGTAAACCTTCATTTAAAAACTGCATTTTGTGTTCAATTATGTTATCTTTGACTAATAGTTAACGGTTTTTGATGAGCAGAAACATTTAAGTGTGACAAACATGCAAAAGAATAAGAAATCAGGAAGGGGGCAAATAGTTTTTCACACCACTTTATAAATACTGCATATAAATCCTGTATATAAATACTGCATATAAATATTGGATATATGTAATAAGTTAAGCATATAAACACTGTTTGCATATCCTTTGTATAATTACTGCATGTACACACTGTATATAAAACCTGCATTTAAATACTATGTATAAATACTGCATATAATTATGAATAACATATACTGTATATAAATACTGCATTTAAATCCTGTGTATAAATATTGCATTAAAAAACTGCATATGAATCTGGCATATACATCCTGTACCTGTATAAAACAACCTGCATTTAAATACTGTATAATGTGTATAATACTGCAGGTATATAAATACTGCATATACAGTAAATACTGGAGAATTAGTGTATACAAGTTCAGCATATAAATACTGTATCTAAATCTGTGAATAAAATATTGTGCATAAATCCTGCATTGCAATATTGCATGTATACAGTACACCCTTATAAATACTGTGCTTAAATACCACATTTAGATACTGTATATTAACACCACATATATTTACTGTATGTTAATGACACTTAGATACTGTTTAAATACTGTGAGGGTGTGAAGTCCTTGGTCATTGTGGCCAACCATCACTTAGTCATGTGTTGAAATACAGAGAGCCGTGACTCAACAGTTATGGCTGTGGGTTACTGGTTAGAAGGTTTGGAGATCATACCCGTGCACCACCAAACTACCCCTGGTGAACAAGGCCTTCTTAATTTAAGAAAGTGTTGATCTGGCGTTTACACAGAATGCTGTATAAAAAATAAAATAAAAAACATCTGGGAATGGTGGTTCTGCAATCAGTCGGTGAAAGCCTTCAGAGAAGAACCACAAGTCTGGTTCAGACTGACAGAACTAAAAGGCTTGGTAGTATCATGTTCTCCTTCACCACCAGTCAACGTTATGAGTATACTTAAGTGTTAGCATTATTTTTAGTTAACCATAGCATAGTATTTATAGGTTAGATATATAGAGGGTGGAAACATTCTGATGCACTAGGATACACAATGTTCCCTAAACACTCAGTGGAAATAAACTTGAAACACTTAATCTAGGATATTTGCTTGTATGACATAATCTGGTACATTAGACTGTTTCAGAAGGTGTATGAGAGACTAGTTTATGTAGCTTAATATAGTCTATCATACCACATCATGTCGTAAACTTGGTACAGTTTGTTCGTCTAGGAGAGCGAGGTCAAGGTCAAGCTTCCAAGAATTCATGAAGAACTCAAACCTTTATTCGACTAAAGAACATTTACATTTCATTTTTGATTGAAATTTACAGTATAGTGTCCCTGGCTGCCAATTTGTTCCCCCCAAGACTGTTTAAGGGCTATTCTTAAAGTGTGTATTTAATTTTTAACTGATACCCACTGAGCCTAACAATTACATCATTAACACAGGGCCAGAATTCTGCATTCGTACATTCCCAGCTGTTAATAATTGCTTGGGTTAAGCCAACTAACACCAAATCAACTATTAACTAAAGGAAACAAAAACACTGCCTCATGATTATTTTATTCCTGTTTCGCATTTACGCTACTAAGTGCTTCTAATATTATTGGACATACTTTGGACATTACTGAACAGATCTATCTTTATTAAATAGTCGAATGGGATTACAGGCTTTCCCCAGGAACACACCCTGTACGTCACACCATTCCTTCTCCAGACACTCGCTCACATCTGGGGGTAATTTAGCGCCGGTTTTACACATACCGGCAGGTTTTTAGGACATTCGAGGAAACCAGAGAACCCAGAGGAACCCGAATGAGACCGAAGAACAGGCAAAACACCAAGCCTGAGGTCAAGATCAAACCAAAGACCGTGGAGCTGTAAGGCATTTTTATATTGCTTTCTTTCCATTAACATGAGAACACTGGATTTCAATCAGCATCCAATCTAGGATTGCTTTTCTAATAATTATCTAGAAGGCGGGTTATATATATCTTTATTCACCTGGAACTGTGACAAAAGAGAAGGAAAAGAAATAAACATGCCTACAAGTATACAGTATCTGGAGTCAAAAGTGGGAATGTAGAGATAGTGTAAAATAATTGCCTGCGTTCAAGTTAAACCAATTATTTGAACAACTTTGAAAAATGACGACTTACCTCTTTAACAGCTGTTGTGAGAAATTACGATAAATTGCAACAAATGAGACATGCAAAGGCAGCATGTGGTTATTGTTTATTTAATATCCCGACTGATTAGATTTCAACTCTCATGTTACACAATGCAAATGAAATGCAGATGCAACACTTTCCAGGAAAAGGTTTCCAAAAATATATCCGCTGTCTTTTTCCATACAGAACTCTGCATCAGTTCCAAACGGCCAAAACGAATCATCAAATTAGGTATTACAGTCTAATGACATAGAAAAAACAACAGCATGGATTCAGAGTTACTCATCAGTATACATATGCAAAGTAGAAAAGTTTATAAACTGTTTAAACAGGCACAAGAGCCCGTAGAAAAGTTCAAGTGGAATAAGGAAGTCGGTCAGTTCTATTAAACAGGTAAAGAAACAGTGGTGTGTATCGGCAGTGCTCGTGGTACAACAAAATAAGGCACGAAAATGTGAGATACAGTATGTGTTAAGTGTTCTGGATTCACATCCACTTATATTACAAAACATCAACAGTTAGTAATGTACTTCAGAACTACTATTTTTCATATATCAAAGCATCAGGTTGTTGTTTAACGGGAATAAAAACTCCGAACCCACGACGATCAACGTTAAACACATTAACGATTTTGATCATAATTGAGACGATAAAATGTAACCAAGGATTTTTGAGGATACTCGTAACAACAACACTACTCGTCAGCAAAGCAGAATATTTTTTTTTTTTTATCAAAACCGGTTTGATTACATCACCGGTGACGTCATGAAGCGTTAGTAATCTGATATGAAATATGAGATCAGGCAGATTATCTTTCCACATTTCCACAGCAGGTTGTCCGGTAACTGATAAGCAAATGAAAGCAGGTCACAGTCAAATCCGTACACTCCTGATCAATCTAAGGGGTTTCCGTCACGGCGACACTGCAAACATCGACGTCGTCAGAACGTTCGCAGTTCATGTGTTCGATACGTTCTAGAAAGCAACTTCTGACAACATTATTAGCAATAAGGAGTTACTTCAAAGTGTTTGCAGGTCAGATGGAAACTAAGACGTTAACCACAAATGATGCACTAATGGTGCCTCGAGAAAGGGTAACTCTAACGGATCCGTTTCTTAATACCATACGGTGTGCAACCACGAGCAACGAAATACAAACCAAGACATGAGTTAACAACAGGAAATAATCTGGAACGGATGCCAAAAAAAAACAACCACCTCTAAATACATCTTTAAAAGACTAAGAGAGGTTAGCTGTACTTGTCCATTTATACCAGTAACCATGGCAACGGTTATGTCACTACTAAAACAGAAACAGGATTATTTAAGACATTTATTCACACACACACACACACACACACACACACACACACACACACACACACACACACATGTGTATGTATGTATGTTTATTGATTTATTGCAATATATTGGCAAAAGTATTTGCTCTCCTTCCTTTACATGCATATGAACTGCTGTGGAGTCGTTTTTCAGGAGTTGGGCTCGACCCCTCACTTCCAGCGATGAAACTCTTAATGCTTCAGCATACCAAGACATTTTGGGAAATTTCATGCTGCCAACTTCGTGGAACCGGTTTGAGGACGGACCCTTCCTGTTCCAACACGACTGCGCACCAGTGCACAAAGCACGGTCCATAAAGACATGGATGAAGGAGTTTAGTGAAGTCAGAGTCCTGACCTCAACACCTCTGGGATGAATTCGAGCGGAGTCTTCTCGTCCAACATCACTTCAAAAAACGTGCTATGGAGGAACGGTCACAAATTGTCATCAACGCACTCCTAAACCTTGTGGAAAGCCTTCCCAGCTGTTACAGCTGCAAAGGGGGCGGGGCCAACATCATATTAAACCCTATGGATTAAGATGTTACTCAAGTTCATATGCATGTGAAGGGGCAGGCGAGCGAATACTTTTAGCAATATAGTGTATATAGTCAGCACAAAAATATATATAATCTATACACACTTCAGGAAAAGAATAATAGTACGATGTATATTATGTTAATATAATATTATCATAATTAATATATAACACATAGCAATATTATGACCATTTAGTATTAAACTATTTATATAAGCTTTTCTTTTCCTGAAGTGTATCTACATTTTTTTGGCTCTGTATACATACTCGCGCACGCACACACACACTACATATTTATATCACTTTTTTCATGTACGCTTTGTTACAAATTGCAATGTTAAGCTCCATGAAACATTTCTGATGCAGTCAGAAGATAACGTAAGCCGTCTCATACACACGATTGTTAAAACAGATTAAAACCGTCAATGTAAAATGTTAAAGAATCACCACACAGTACAGTCCTTGACATTTTCTATACACCAAATCACTACTTTCTGTTTTCTCTCCTCGCTATATACTTAGCTCTATTCTTAGCCTGCCTGCGTTAAAGCCACGGTCCAGTCAGATCAGCTCGGTGTCACAAGGCGTTCAAATATTCATGACATCTGAACAGCGGTAAAGTGAGACGGCACAGCGCATGCAGGACCTGTGGCCTGGCAGCAAGCCGGCCTTGGCTGCGAGTTAATATTCCTCAAACTGAAACACACACACACACACACACTAAACTAATATTTGGAGAAACAAAAATGCTTGAAGGGACATTTTTCCCCTTCCCCAAGGCTTGCACTCAAAAGTCTGTCTTTGTCTGGAATGTGGATGAATTAATACCTGGAAAAGTGACCTGCATTACCGCATGTCAATCACTATAAACACTGTTTTCAATGAGAAAATGAATTAAAGGAGTCGTCCGTAATGTTTAAAAGTGCTTCCAGGCCTGTAATAATTTCCAAAACACTGTTTCCAAAATAACTTTTAGAAAAGTAAGATTTACAATATTATTTGGAAGGTTTTTTTTTCTTTCTTACAAAATTTGAGTCATTTGTTATTTTTGTCGTTCTTCAACTTTGCTTCAAAGTGAAACTTACAATAAATCAAAGGAGGTTTTAACAGAGGAGGTGAGGTTTGCGTATTCTATTCACAGGCAGAGAAAAACTCAAAAAATTACAAACAGCTCCTTTAAAGTTTAATATATTAATTATATAAATACACACTAAACGCGATTAAGTACACCAAAAACTCCTGGGTAAGTTAGAGTAGTTCTTGCAAAAATGTTAATTTCATTGTTTTTTTTTGGCACTGAAAGGTTACTAACAGTTCATGTCATTAACAAACTTACATACATGTATATATATATCTAAAAAAAACAAAAACATTAAATGCAAAAATACTGAGTGACGATCTTAAGTAGACAAAACTGTGTTCTGTGCATTTTGTCTTCAATGTATGACGCTTTGACCAGTACAGGCTGGTGTGCCGTATAATGTTATACTGCTTGGTAATGGTTATAAATAAATGTAAAAAGAACATAAAACAAAACACAGGACCGTAACAATAACCATAACATCTTAACCAAAAGAAGAAAATATTTTTTTTTTAAAAATGGACCCAACGTCTTGCTGATGTTACAAAAATAACTTTTCAAACAGGGAACCGTAATCATTAAAAGACCTTTTTAAAAAAAAAAAAAAAAAAAAAAAAAAACGCTTTCATAGCTTTTTTGGAAAAAGAAGCACCTGGAAAATCATCAAGTCAAAGCAAAGATAAATTCACCAGGGATTAAGACTGCATTCGGTCTTGCCCGAGATTCAACAATAGTGATAACCTTACAGGTTAATACGTGTAAAATAATAGAAAAGGCGGCTGGTAACGATGTAAAAATAAAAGGCATCACTTTTGTTCCTCTGCTATTAGGAACCACACTGGTATCATTTCACTCATAAACGTATGACAAATGTAATTCTTCCCTCAGATACAGTGAGATGGCATAGAGATCATCAGCCCTCTAGTGGTCTGCTCCGTCTCTGCTTCCTCTGTGCGTGTTTGCGTGTGTGTGCTCTCTCACACTTGGCTCGATACGGTTTCTGAGAGTAGAACGTCCCGCGGCTCGCGCAGGAACACGAGCAGGACGGTGATGTTATCGCTGGAGCCCGCGGCTTTGGCCTGAGCCACCAAGCTCCGGGCGACATCCTTCCCCGAGCCACCGGACTCACGCAGGGCCTCCAGGACCAGACCGGGGACGTCGACTGGCCGCAAAACGTCGAAGAAGCCGTCGCAGGCCAGCAGGACGTAGTCCTCGTCTCCGCTCAGCTGAACCGAGGAGCAGTCTGCCGCGTTGGACACGTACGGCTTCTGATCGAAATCACCTGCGGGTCGGAGCCGGAAATAATAAATCAGGATTTAAACGACGGAGCGCACCGCTACAGGAAAATCCCCAACCGCTGCAGTTTATTAACGCATCGCGCAGAAGACTTTCCGTGATTTCTTTCCCCCCCGTTATGACGTTATTGTATATATCATTGATTACTTCTCCAGCCAAATTCTCTCTTTCGGCAGCTTGTCAAAGCCCTCTTTCCTTAGTGCTTATAATAATAATAATAGTAATAATAAGAATAAGAATAATAAAGAAGAATAATGTACTACTAATAATACATTTCATTTTTAACAATAATAGTAATAATGACAATAATAATAATAATCATTTTTAATCACTCAAGGACACTTTACATAGAATATAGCAGTTAATAAAGAATTAAGAACAAAAACAATACAAAGCAAAATAGTAGAAAATTAAGATCAACAATAATAAAGATAGTATAAGATATTTTTTGTTGTCATTTTTAAAACATTTTAAGCAAAACTTAAGATGCACTTATTTAGAATGGCTTTTGATATTTTTTTTTTAATAATTTATAATTTTGTGTGTTATTTTTATTTGCAATCTTATTGCAATTTAATTAAAAATTTTTATATACATTTTCTAATGCTGTGAAGCACTTCAGTTCAACTTAGGTTGCTGTACGGTGCTATTTAAATAAATGTGAATGAGAAGAAAGAGTCAAATCACTAAGGCCTTGTTCATCACTATCTACACTACAGTATGCCATGTCAAATTAGATCAAATCCCAAGTTGCCGTGGTCAGGACGTACCAACAGGGGAGGACCTTCTCAATATTAAGGTGGGTGGTCATAATGTTATGGCTGATTTGTATATTAAAATTTTTATTAGGAAGGCAAATTTATGTCAGAACGGTAACAAGCTTTGCATATTTGGCTATATCAGCATGTAGAATATCTACAGTATGTATATATGGGGTTTTAGGATTGATGAGAGTCTTGTATAAAATAGATTAATATGCATTATTAATTATAATCGTTTTATTTTTATTACATAAAAAAAAAAAAAAAAAAGAAGATATATCTCTGAACACAAGTGCAGGTTTTCATCGCAAACTTAATCATATTTCTGTTCCAATGACATCAAAAGATTATTTTATAATGACATCATGTCATGATGTATGCATTTCACATTACATTAACTTAATTAACAGTAACAATTTTCCCCCCATTCAAAAAATTAAATAATAAAATTAATCAACACCTCCGAGCCACAGAGAATCAGGAACTCAACAATACTCTCAGGGTTTCCTTATTCCGGCATTCTGGCATAATACTTTAGGTGATTGAACTAGAAATTTCTGTTTATATATAATTATTCTGTTTATTCTATATAAATAGATCTTTAAAAACAAAACAAAACAAAAAAAAACAGTTCGTCACAAATGAAACGATTACCGTAAACAAATGACGTAAGAAGTCCAGTAATACGGTTCTGTTAAATCACAATGAGGTCATTCTACCCGTCCCAATGACATCACTGTTTATTACCCCGGTTACTCACCTATCGCCCGGGAAACTGCATATGTCCCGTTCACACGCCAGCAGCCCATAAATGCAATGCAGCCACCCAGATCCTCTATTCTCTTCTTCTCATCCTGGACAGACATAAGAGAATCAGAGACCACAAAGAAGGAGCATGCAGAAACAATACCTAGCTAGTAGAAGTAAATGTACAAGTCAATCCGGGACTTTTCATTGTGCAGAATAACAGAACACAGGGAGGAAATTTTTTTTTTATCTTCCTATATAATAATCTACTCATCCTAGCATTTCACTAGTGTTTGGATACCATCAAGATAGAAGAAGAAAGTTTTCTCGGTTCGCCGGAGCCACGATTGGGCTGCCTGCTTCACGTCTGAAACTCTGGCCTCCCAGGAACTCCTTTAATGGTCCAAATATGTAGAAATGGCTTGGAGCGAGGTCAGGACTCTACAACTCCCAGGCGAGTTCCCGCGATGTGCAAGGAACTGCTAAATGAATGTGTGCACAGATGTGTCTCATCCGCAAGTTGTCTGCCGATTTTTAACGATCAGACGTTCCATCTAGCTGAGTGGGCAGTGGGCTCCGAGCCAGCTCGGCCGGGATGGTCATTAACACCTTTCTTTAAAACGTTCGCACCGTTCAAACGTTTTACTGCGACTACGAGTCTCGTCACCGCACTGAGCTTGAAGTCTACTGCAAATGTAAATGAGTTTCACGCCTTCATTTTGAAGTCTTATCCAAAATACCAAGGACAAAAGCTGTAGAACTTGGTTATGTCGAGTTATACCGCTATAATTTGCCTAGTTATACCTATAATAATAATAATAATATATTGTTTAAAAGTACGCGGAGTGGATGCCTTGGCAAGATCGTTCTCTCGCACATTTTTGCTTAAAGAAGGCTAAACACATGAAATCAATTAAAGTGAAGTAAACTGATCCTTTCAGCACTCGTCGTAGCAAATCCAAAGAAAATAAATCTTCGTCCACGTCCTGCACTTAACGGTCTCTTAAGGATTCGCCTCAAAATTAAACCCGGAGAAATCTGTATTTCGGGAACATTCCCTTCAGCATGATGGAGCAAAGTACACTTTTAAAATTCCGTCTACTTTGTTAACCCTTAAAGCTCAAGCGGGCTCGGATCCGAACAACGCCAACGCAGCATTTGTCAATGATGAAGAGGATGTACAGTAGACATCCGACTATGCATTTGGGTTTTCCGATGTGTCAGGTAGAACCGAAGGTATCTTTACTTTTTACTTTAAGGCGTAAATTTTATGTCGTCATAAAAATGTCAAACTCACCAAATGCACGACGGAAAGCAACAATGAAAACCGTGATCATGTGTATCGGTGGCATTTCTTTGCCTACGTGACCCGTTTTCAAAGGTTCGCTCATAGTCATGTCTGTGTAGTCGGTTTTAAATGAAATACAATGCATTTCATCATATTGCCCAGGTTGTGCTATGAAACTCTATATTGCACAATACTGACCTCAAAAACACGTTTAATAAAACATAGTAATGAAAAAAAGGGATAAAATGCTCCGGGTTTTAAGGGCTCCTATTGTTCTCATTGTTGCATCATTTAGTGGTTTTTTTCCCAGCATTTTTTAATGCAAGTTTCATTTTCAGAAATGTGTCACACAGGTCAGGTTTTATGATCTACTCTTGTTTTTTTGAGAATCGAGGACTTGCTTATGACATCAGACACACCACAACACATGTATAAGCATGGTTAATACTGTACTGTACTGTTGGGTTGAAATGCATTACAGAAACTCTTCACTTAACCGATGTGTTTTGTCACAATTAAGTCACATAATATCATTTTCTGAGATTCAATTTTAGATTAAGAAAGAAAAAGTCATCATTTACCAAACGTTTCATCATAGGTGATTTGTTATTTAGGTTACCTTCCAGATACGCCATGTTCATCTGATTTACTGTATAACTGCATAGCATCATACTACATTTATCCTATAGCAATACTACTGAGATACGGATCTACTCTTAACTGTATGTCACCATGTCAGTGGCAGAGAGTTGGTTCACGTGTTCACAAGTTTGTGGAAACTAATCAGTCATCAGAATGGCACCGTGTTCTCACAAACAGCCCAAAAAACACCCCCGCAAAAAAAAAAAAAGGGGGGGGTTTTCTACGACCTTACGAACACACAGATGTACAGTATTTCAATGCAAACTATATGGAAATGCTGTGATTTATTTTGTATGGATATTTTTTAAAAACATAATATTTTTCCCCTCTTGTCATTTTGGTGTATCGTCTCCTTACTCCTTCTCAGCCACCAAGTATGCAGATGTAAGAGTTGCTTTTGAGGTTTTTTTTTTTTCCTCCACATAGCAGGTTATGAAAAATACTCCCGCCCATGTGAGCATTTGAGTGTTAGTCTGGACACCAATCAGCCTTATATTACAATGAAAAAACAATGAGACACAATGGGTGTACGTTACGTGATGTACGTATGGCACCAGGACTTGACAGCGGATCCTTCGGGTTCTGAGGGTTGAAGGATGAAGCATTCATCGATTAAATGTGTTAGTCTGGCACATCCCATGGGGTACTGGATCGGGATCGGGATCTTGGGCATTCAGAGGCTGGTTTCGACTGTCGTGGGCGCTTTGCCTGCTGGACCACATGCACGGGATGCTGTGGTGCACTGGGTGTTCTGATACCTTTCTATTGTGGCCAGTATCGCATTTTTTTCCTTTTTTTCAGTGGTTTGTGCTACACTGGCTTTTGTGTGGGGTCAGACCACAGGCAAAGATGAGCCTTAGATGTTCATGACCCTGCCACCAATTTACTGGTATACTGTATAATTGATAATCAATGCTATTAGACATGGTGTTAGTGTTGTGGCTGGTCAGGGTAGATTATCGCTCAAACCCAATACCAAAATGGGTTACTAATACCAAAATGATCCAAAGTCTTATACATCACATCACTAAGAAGTCACAAAAACATCCAACAAAAGTGAGGATAAATAAAATAAAATGTACTAATTAAAATGTTAGATTTCAATTACACACTCATAAGTGCGTTAAAAATGTCTGTTGAACTAATGATCTTTTTTCAAGGTAAATGATTTTATGATACAAGTTCATTTCCCATTTACATTTCAAAGTAGCATAGCTTCTCTTCCTGTTGGCAGATTACGATGAAACAAAGTCTGTATGTTACCTCAAGCTCGGGCAAATACACCTTTAAAAACCCCATTAAAATTCGTTCAGGAGTGTTTACATGATGCGTGCACAAACAAACAAAAATTCCGAAAAACCATCTTGAAGGTGGAATATGAAATATGCGTCGTACCTCTCTTTCGGGTTTATGAGGGTCCATGAGGACGACGGGCTCGCCCTTCTTCACCAGCATGGCCTGCGAGTCGCCCAGCCAGGATACCGTCAGCCAATCAGCGGCCAGGAACACGGCCACGCCCGTACTGCCACTGCGCATGCGCTGCGGACGCAACGCACACATGCAACAATCATTGAAACGTTCATGCACTGTGATCGATCACAACCGACGCATTGTGCATCTCATCCGTTCTCAGAAACAACACCGTGCAGAATAAACAACTAAAAAAATGTCCAAAAAAAACAAAAAACAGATGCAATACTTTCTCCATCGAGTGACTAAACCCAGACTTTCATGTAACTTTCTCTGCCTCTCAAGAGCGTTCTCACTGCGCCCACATGAGAGCAGCGTAACCACACTGACTAATATCTCTACCTGAACAGGCGCGCACACACACACACACACACACACACCAACAGCAAGGTTCTCACTAAACGTCTATCCACGATGTGTGAATACGTGAAGGGGAATTTTCTCAGAAACTGAACGAATCTTATCGGAACTTTCCACTGGAATAGAACCCGAGGACGAAACCATTTCTTACAGCTCGGTCGTGTTTTCATTGCGGGTTTCTATAAAGCTTCATGCTCTGAACGGCTTCTTATGGAAAATTTGTATCATTTCACTGGCAGAGTATAAACTGTAGTTCAGTTCTGGGAAAGACATGAGACAAGTCTTAAGCGCCCCCCGTCCCCCATTTCTTCATATTAAATTCAATTAAAGAAATTGAAACAAATATTTTAAAGATACAATTCAACAATTAATTGTTTACGTAACAATCTCAGCAGCGACCTCATTTCCCCTCTTATCTGTTCTAACCGCTCAGCATGAAACTCAGCATCAGCAGTACAGTTTTTTATTTTCTGTTTCTTTTTATATGTACTCAAAAAGGAAGCAATTGAAGCAAATAACAGAGTAGCGGCAAGAAGCAGTAAAAATAAAACTACTTATATGTTTACATGCGGGATTCTGCGGGCGGGAGCGGGACAAAACTTGAATACTGTGCAGGTCTCTACTGTGAGGTGCATGGAATGAAGGTGCGAGATCACGTTTTAAGTGCGTTAAAAATGTACACTGCCATCTGTTGAATTTTGAGATTAACAAATAATTTTTTTCGGGGTTTATTTTTTTTTTAGGATATAAAAAAAAAAAAAATCTGTTTTCCATTTAAATTTCAAAGTAGCATAGCTTCTCTTCCTGTTGGCCGATTAAGATGAAACAAACTCTATATGTTACCTCAAGCTCGGCTAAACACACCTCTGAAAACCCCATTAAAATTAGTTCTGGAGTGTTTACATGATGCGTGCACAAACAAATGGACAAGCAGACAAAATTTCCAAAAACTATCTTGATGTGTCTCTATTACTCATCTTACATCCCAACAAATTTTTTTTTCCGTCTTCAATCTTCAATGCACAGACTCGCCATTTTTACACAGTTATATATTAAATATTAAAGACTAGATGAGGGGGCTCAAGACTTTTGCACAGTATTTCTCTGTGACAATGGCCATTCTTAACGGGCAAAGTGCTATATAAAGATAATTTTACTTAATTATAATTCAATAACCACTAAAAATGGTGTAAATGTAAGTAAAAGTACAGTACCAGTCAAAAGTTTTCTATGTTCTAGAACAATATTGGAGATTTTAAAACTATGAAATAACAAATTATGGAATTATGCAACAATACAGCTGTTGTTATTGATAAATAATTCACTTCAGGGCTGTAACAGCCTCACGTTGACCCACACCACAATATCGCATCACTGATTATTGCCCAATAACAGCGCGTCCCCAACTGGTTTATTCATAACATGCATTTATATTCTTCTATATGATCGTCCATTCGTGCGTACCTCTCTCCTGGCCTTGATCCTGAACATGTCGTCTGTCTGTATGAAGGAGCTTTTGAAGGCCGTGCTGGTGTCACTCTTCAGCGCCTCCTGTTGGCTGAGGACGACGTGCAGGTGAGTTGAAGCGTAGGTGGCAGCGTCGACTCCTCCGTGACCATCAAACACAGCATAGTACTCGCGCTCCACGCCGTCCTGAAGTACAGAGAAGAACTCCAATCAGCTGCGTTCTCAGGATTAAGGAGAAGGCAAAGTAGTATTTAATTTCCAATTTAACTGCTTCTTGTTTTCTATTTATTTATCAATTTATTTATTTTTTTTCTTCTTGAAACTGTTGCACCCTTATGGAAACAAACTGTGTTCCATTCCTGTGGCTTTAAATGACATCATTCAACCTACCAGCTCTTTCAGACAGAAACCTAGACAGGCATCACATTCTCTGCATTTAGAACTTTCGAGACAAACAACCAGGGGTGGAAAAGGACAAGAGAAACTGTACTCTGTTAATCACGTGCAGCTGAACATCTACATTAATGAAAGAAGACAATTGTCCACATTTAAAAATAGCCAGCTATACCACAAGAGTAAAACATTATTCATTTCTTTCCTGATAAAGTCTGACCGCATGTTCAGCACGACTAGCTTGTTTGCTAAGCAATTAGTTGTACGTCGAAAACATTTTGCTAATTTAGACAAACCTAAAAACTGTTGAAATTTGAAAGCAAATTGTAACTAGCTAGCTAACATTAAAAGCTGGTTTACAAAACTTAACCATCTAAATAATTTAATTCGTTCATTTACTAGACTTGATAGCTGCAATGTTCTGTGTGGATTTCCCCCACACAAAAAATTTCATATCAAAAGTAAATATATATTGATCTGTCCATACATCCATGAAGGTTCAGTTTTCATAGTTTACTTTCCTTTTCTTGGAGTAATCCATTCTGTGTCATGCAAATCATTAAAAAACATAGTCGGCTAGCTTATTTACAAAGAGTTAAAAAGTTATTTTATAAAACATAACTAAATTGCTAAATTAAAAAGCTAATTCATAAAAACTTGCTAGTAAATATGCAAAGCTAATTTCCAAAAATTAACCAGCCAACTAAGTTAAAACCTAATTTACCTAACCTAAGTCGCCAGCAAATTTACAACGCTAATTAAACTATTTATCTTTATTAGCTAGATAGTTTAAAACAGATACTGTAAATAATTTAATATCAAAAATATTTGATAAAAAAAAAACTTTAACAAATTAAATTTTATTAACAAAACTTTGTAAAAGTAATAAAAAAACTCAAGTAATTAGCTGCCTAATTTAACAAGGTCATTTATAAAACTTAACTAGCTAGGTAAGTTATTTAGCCAATGAACTAGCTAACATACAAAACTTGCCTTGCTAGCTCATTTACGTAAACGGCTAAATTACAAAATGTGATTGGTTAATCTGCAAAATGTTTATGCTAATTTTGGCTTGATGGCAATCTGATTTAAAGTCACAGTCACACACTATCTCTGGACTTTTTGAGTGAAAAAAATCTCCTGGTCTGAGATTTGCATCACTACTGTGAAGTTCAGAATAATAAAATTAAGGAATATAAATATATTTTTTCAGTACAAATCTTTAAAAAAATAAATAAATAAAAATACAGCATTAAAGTCGAGTATTTTTCATTTCTGTAAACATTCCACCTGTATTTGTACTTCCTCAGAGAGAGGGTGTTTGCTCGGTCATATTTGTTAATGTTGAGCCGGAGATCTGCCAAATGCCTAAATGTTAAATACTTATACAAAATGCGATGTGCTAATGTGAAGGCAGAGTTTTAGTTCTCATTCGCCAGATGTCTCAATCCTGCCCTACAAAACATCTGCAATCCCTCAGACGTTGCATAAAGCAACAGACCTGAGTCTCCTAAACCAGGTCGCGGTGATAAGCCCTAGCACAGCGTGATAAGAAGTCTCACCCCTGACCTGTAACCCAAAAAGCTGGTTAAACTCAGGCAGTAACACGTGACGATCCTCCATCTTCCTGCGCGTGTTCCGAATGGCGTGGACAGAGCAGAGGCGGGACCGCGAGGACCGTGGCGTCGGATTGGGCATCTCTTTCTCCCAGGCCACACCTACTTCTCTCAGTTTGTTGATAAACAGGTGCTGAACAGGCTCAGACTGGAGCACTGTTGAGAGAGAATAATTTTTTTGTAAGAATTCGAGCTCTAAAACCACAGTACTGTACATGATAGGGTGCAGTATACTATGGGAACACTAGAGGGCAGCCATGCTGCATTATTCAGTCTGGTACATTTCTACACTGATGTAAATTCTGCTCTATCAATATATTTAAAACCTAAATCTACAAAAAAGGGTTGAAAATTTTTCAACCATTATGTAAATATATGTATTGTAAAAATATGTAATGTATTACGCCACTCACAAACTACTTCTTC